>CM032447.1:237194096-237397064 GCA_019049505.1 Pachyrhynchus sulphureomaculatus | reverse complement strand
ACCGATGATGCAGAACGCAGTGGACGTCCAAATGAGGCGGTAACACCAGAAAACATCAAAAAAATCCATAAAATCGTTTTGAATGATCGAAAAAGTGAAGTTGCGTGAGTTAGCTGACATCGTAAAGATATCAAAAGAACGTGTTGGGCTTATATCGCATGAGCATTTGACTATGAGAAAGCTCTGTTCAAAGTGGGTGCCGCGTTTGCTCACCGTTGATCAAAAACAAGAACGTGTTGATGATTCTGAGCAGTGTTTGGTCATGTTTTAAACGTAACAAACCGGAATTTTTGCGTCGATATGTGACAATGGATGAAACATGGATCCGTCACTTCACTCCGGAATCAAAACGATCGTCATCTGAGTGGACAGCAACTGGTGAACCTCGTCCAAAGCGCCCGAAAGCACAACAATCGGCTGGAAAGGTTATGGCCTCGGTATTTTGGGATGTGCGTGGTGTAATATTCATCGACTATCTTGAGAAAGGAAATACCATCAACAGTGAATATTATATAGCGTTATTGGAGCGTTTGAGGGCCGAAATTGCAAAGAAACGACCGCATATGGCAAAGAAAAAAATTTTGTTTCATCAAAGACAACGCACCGTGTCACAAGTCAATGAAAAACAATGGCAAAACTACATGAATTGAACTTCGAATTGCTCCCACATCCACCGTATTCGCCAGATTTGGCTCCCAGCGACTACTGGCTGTTCGCAGACCTGAAAAAAAATGCTCGCCGGTAAGAAATTTCGCACGAATGAAGAGGTTATCGCTGAAACTGAGGCCTATTTTGAGGCAAAAGATAAATCGTTCTACAAAAGTGGTATTGAAATGTTAGAGCGGCGCTGGAATGATTGCGTTGCTCTTGATGGAGATTACGTTGATGAATAAAGCTAATTTTGAACCAAAAAAAACCGTGTTTTCTTTGTTAGGCTCGGGACTTTTCAGCCCATGTGTTTATATATGTATATATATATATATATATATATATATATATATATATATATATATATATATATATATATATATATATATATATATATATAAATATATATATAAATATATATATATAAATATATATATAAATTATATATATATAAATATATATATATATATATATAATATATATATATATATATATATATATATATATATATATATATATATATATATATATATATAAATATATATATAAATATATATATAAATATATATATATATATATATATATAAATATATATATATATATATATATATAAATATATATATATGTAAATATATATATATGTAAATATATATATATATATATATATATATATATATATATATATATATATATATATATATATATATATATATATATATAAATATATATATAAATATATATATATATATATATATATATATATATATATATATATATAATATATATATATATATATATATATACACACACACACATATATATAGGTCATTCTTCGTCAATCGCACCCCCCCATTAGGCCATAAATTGACGCAATTTATAAACACACAATCTGGTTCAGATTAAGCTTAATAACATAGTTTCGATTTTTGAGTGGCATATTAGAAAATTGTGCTGATTTGGGCTCAATACCTATCCAAATCTGAAAATGGATTTCAAGGAAGTCAGAAAAACTAAAGTGAAAATGTAATTTCCTAATATAACAAAAAGTTTTCTCCGATAATCTTATTCTACACAAAAAACCTACAACTTTTGTAGGAAAAGTTTTTTTTTTTATGACCTCAATTTTCGGAGATATTTATCACAGCGTATTTGCCATATTTTTGGATATTCAACAATTTTTTTTACTCGAAAACTAAAACTTTTAGAGAAATTATGTAAGAGACAAAAAATTGCTTTTATTCGTAGAATCATATGTAAATTTACGAATAAAAAATAATTGTTTTTATTCATAAAGTTACCACGAAATTTTTCAGAATTTTTAACAGTTCTTTATTTGTATTGTATTTTTTTACAATTTTTTCGTTCTAAAATAATTTCCGGTGCAAAAACCTTATTTTTACGACAAAAAATTTCTTTCGTGTACATTTTCGATGTAAAATTTCCCGTAGAACGCCATCCTATCATAAGATTTTCAAAATTTTTAAACAGGTAATCAGTACATTTTTTGAGTGAAAAAATTTTGAAAGTTTATGGTAGAATAGTTTTCTACGGGAAATTATACATCGAAAACATATATGAAAGAAATTTTCGTCCTGAAAATAAGGTTTTGTACCAGCAAATTGTTTTAGAACGAAAAAATCGTAAAAAAATATCATAGTACAATGTACTGAATTGTTAAAAAGTGCTTCGAAAAATCTGAAGAAATTCGAGGTAACTACGAATAAAAACAATTATTCTTTTATCTCTTACATAATTTCTCAACATGTTTTTTTTTTCGGTCGTCTTTTTCCGCAATAGGGAATACTGTAAAATGCCAAAATGCCCTTTTGTGCTGGAAAAAATGACCTATAGATTTTTAAAAACTTTTGTAGATTTATTTTGAAATCCCTGGAAAATTTTTGCCATTTGAATCACCCGCATTTCAGTAGGTTTTTGTTTATAGGGTTTTTTGCCTTTAGCTCCCTGCGTATACCCTTTGTGCAAAATACTAGAAACATTGGCAAAGCATGAGGTTCTAAGTATATGCTTGTTTATAGTATATGAACTTGTTTTAACTTATGGTTTATTTTCATATTCGGAAAGTAATTGATAGAACATCAAGAGTACAGTTTGTGAATTTTAATTTGTTTTCATATATATATTATATATATTATATATATTATATATATTATATATATATATATATATATATTATATTATATTATATATTATATATATATATATATATATATATATATATATATATATATATATATATATATATATATACAGTGGCGTGCAAAAGTTTCCGGCCAGTGACATTTCGTACTCTAATTTACTAAAAAAAAGACTAATGATTTTTAATCATTTATGTTTGTGAATATATTTATTATTATTATTCTTATATTTATATGTGCAGAAGTTTCCGGCCACATAATATACATGGACGTATTTACGAATAATAGCGCGTTAAATGTTCACATTTAGTTCATAAAAGGTCGTGGTAGCATAAACATGGCTCGGCATATGCAAATCCAAATTCGTGAGAGTAATAAAATTTTCAAAAGAACAAAGTCTTCTAGTGAGATTGCTTCATAATTATCGATAGGTAAATCAACCGTGAACGATATTATTGTAAAATACCGTTGTGGATATGGTTTAAAAGATCGTCCGCGTAGTGGAAGACCAAGAAAAACGGCTAAGAAAGTAGATCGTATCATTAAACGAAAATCAACTGTGGATGTCAAGAAAACTGCTGCCGAAATTGCACGCGAGCTAAAGGATGAAAACCTAGCTAATGTTAGTCGTAGTATTGTGACACGAAGACTACATGATGTGGGACTTTTTGGCCGTATAGGTATTAAAAAACCATTAATCAGTAAAAAGAATAAGAAGGCCCGATTAAAATTTGCCAAAAATCACCTAAATTGGACAATCAAAGATTGGAAAAAAGTAGCTTTCTCAAACGAATCTAAATTTAATCTTTTTGGAAGCGATGGTAGACAACATGTACGACGTTCTATTGGTACGAGAAATGATGTTCGGTGGCAAATTCCTAGGGTAAAACACGGTGGAGGAAGTGTGATGGTTTGGGGAATTTTCTCTGCACAAGGAGTCGGTCCATTGATCGAGATCAACAGAAATAAACAATTTGTTATCATATGCTGAAGAAACATTGCCACAGAATTGGATATTGTTAAAACAGTGGTTTTCTGCTTCAAATGTGAGAGTTTTAAGCTGACCTCAATCACCGGACCTAATAGAACACTTATGGGAAACGCTAGATCGTCAAGTTCGAAAGCGCTCATATTCAAATAAAGCCGCATTATTCAAATCATTGAAGGAAGAATGGGATAAAATTTCACCTGCTTGTATTATTCGATTAACTGAGTCAATGCCGTCGTTGTGCGGCTGTTATCGCTGCAAAGGGTATGGCTACGAAATATTAACATAAAAAATATAATTTAAATCTATTATAGAGCATATGGACTAATAATTTTTCTCGTAGTACAAAGTAGCCGGAAACTTTTGCACATATAAATATAAGAATAATAATAATAAATATATCCACAAACATAAATAATATTCTTTTACTATATTATTTTGTTTCCTATATCTCATACCTACATCTCATAATGATTAAAAATCATTATTTTTTTTTTTAATAAATTAGAGTACGAAATATCACTGGCCGGAACTTTTGCACGTCACTGTATATATGTATATATGTTTTCAATAAAAAAACTTACTTATTTTGGGTTTAATGATTACCCGTTTAAAAATTTTGGATATCTTGTGATGAGATCGTGTTCTACGGAAATTTTACTTCGAAAAACGTATCGAAAGAAATTTTTTGTCCTAAAAATAGGCAAATTGTTTGATAACGAAAAAATCGTAAAAAATATAGATCAAAATAATGTTAAAACGTGCTTCAAAAATTCTAAAAAAATTCACGGTGATTCTACGAATAAAAACAAGTATTTTTTGTCTTTCACATAATTTCTCTAAAAGTTTTAATTTTCGAGTAAAAAATTGTTGAATATCCAAACAAATACGCTGTGATAAATATCTCGGAAAATTGAGGCCATAAAAAAAAACTTTTCCTATAAAAGTTGTAGGTTTTTTGGGGTAGAATAAGATTATCAGAGAAAACTTTTGGTTATGCTAGGAAATTACATCTTTACTGTAGTTTTTCTGAAATTTTTTGAAATCCATTTTCAGATTTGGGTCGGTATTGAGTCGAAATCAGCACAATTTCTTAATATGTCACTCAAAATTCGAAACTACATATCATAAGTTTTAATGTGGACCAGATTGTGCCCTCATAAATGGCGTCAATTTATGGATTAATGGGGGGGTCCGGTTAACGAAAAATGACCCATATATATATATATATATATATATATATATATATATATATATATATATATATATATATATATATATATATATATATATACACACACACACATACATACATATATATATATATATATATATATACACACACTCCTCGACAGAATTAACGCAACAATATATTAAATCATACAAATCTCTATAATGAATTAATTTTAATAATTTTTTATGAACATGGGTTACCAATTTCTCTATAAGATTCGAATTAAAATTATTCTTAAGACCTAATAACCAAATCGTTGAAATTATGTAATAATGAAAAAAATAAACTGGGACACTAATAGCGTGTGTTGCCTCCTCTACTTCGGATGACAGCGTTTATGCGCTTAGGCATGCTTCTAATTAAATTTTGGATAAAACCTTGAGGAATTTGCTCCCATTCTGTGATAACTGCATTTTCAAGTTCCCTCAGGTTCCTAGGTGCAGGTATATGACGTTTCACATTTTTCTTAAGGTGATCCCATACATGTTCTATCGGATTCAGATCCGGGCTTTTTGGTGGCCATTGCATAATCGGTATATCAACTTGATTAAGATAATCGAGTACCTCCCTAGCCACGTGTGGTCGAGCGTTGCCTTGCATAAACAGGAAATTGGGCCTCACAAAATGACCGAAAGGCATCACATGTTCTATTACAATATTCTCAAGATAGTAGTCAGCATTCATGGATCTCGTACGGACAGAAACTAACTCTGTGCGAGCATCAAAGCAGATGCCACCCCAGAACATAACAGAACCACCGCCGAATGGAATCCTTGCAGAGATATTGCAAGGAGCAAACCTCTCTCCTAGTCTTCGCCATACTCGCTCACGACCATCTGGATGTTTTAGACTAACCCTAGTTTCATCTATGAAGAAAACTTGTTTCCAATCATCCACAGACCAATTTTCGTGATTTCGAGCAAAACGTAACCTGGCAACTCTGTTCTCTCTAGTAAGCAAGGGCGTAGTGGCTGGTCTCCTACTGTTTAATCCAGCTTCATTTAACCGTCTTCTAACTGTTTTAGAAGAAATTGTTACATTGCGAACAGCTTCGAGTTTGTTTCTTATTATAGAACTAGTGACAGTCCTGTTTCTTAAAGCATATTGTCTTATAAAACGTTCATCTAGGTCGCTAGTGCATCGTTTTCGCCCTTGTCCTAGGGTTCTAGAATAAGTTCCTACTTCATTCAAGCATCTTACCATACGACTTATTGTGGAACGATGTTTGCCTAACAAATTGGCAACATAACTCTGACAATATTCCTCGTCCCATAAAACTGAGGCTCGCACTACCTCGTGTTCAGTGAAATTCCTTGTTCGATTCATTTTTCTAATTCTTCGGGGTCAAAAATAAAACAGTCTACCACAAAAACGTATTACTTTGAAAAAGGGAACAATTTATAAGCTTACTTTTAAAGAAAATCTATCGCATTATTACAGAAAATTGGTTATCTTCTAAAAAAATTCTTTAAAACTGTAAATCTAAACGAATTGTTTTGATTTCTGTCATGAACAACGAAACAAAATATGCATAGCCTACTATTCAAATTCTTGATAAACTTTAAAACTGACATAAGAAGAAGATAAATTAATTTTCAGATTGTTGCGTTAATTTTGTCCAGGAGTTTATATATATATATATATATATATATATATATATATATATATATTTACACATATATACACATATATACACATATATATATATATATATATATATATATATATATATATATATATATATATATATATATGTGTATATGTATATATATGTTATACATATATACATATATACATATACATATATATATATATATATATATATATATATATATATATATATATATATATATATACATATACATATACATATACATATACATATACATAGCATAATCAGTGAATCTACCGTCAAACTTCAAGATACCCTCTACCCTGAAAGTAGAATTACAAAATAACAATAATTAAGGTAAAAGAAAATAAACGACAAGTATAACAATGCAAAAAATATATATATATTATTTTTAAAAAATCATTAAAATAAAATTTCGAAATAACATTTTGAAATTAATATATAAAGACAAAAGTTATAACATTTATTTATACATATTTATTTTATTTAGAAAATATATAAATTTTTCGCTGATTTCCTTAAACGTAACAAAGACATACGCAAAATTGCACTGGGCCATACCTCATACATCCCGTAGCGATGACAGCTATGCATTTCTGATTGTTAGGATCATCTTTACAAGATTTTTGGCACTGAAAGGGTAGGCATAATTCTAACTTCGGTTTACACCAACATCTGTTATCTTCATCGCATTCGCCGTCCATTTTAAAAAGCTTACATTGTAACTTACAGGTTGATCCTTTTGGGCAACTTTTATCGTCGATAGAACACCTACAACCATTTGCACCACAAACTCCATTCCTCGAACCGAAAACTTGACATGCTTGTTGACATTTGTCATCTTCACATCCGAAATCGGCCGAACACAATTGGTTGATTGCTAGTGCAACCAGCAAAATAAAGTAAAATGATTTTGTATCTAATAATTTCATTGTTATTTCGTCACTGAATAATGATCCACACTTCGTTTACCGGTTTTTATTAATGTTTTAACTGCCCCTCCAATGCTAATAATTATTGGAAATTACTTGTTTTGTTCGTAAGAATGATAACTTTACACCCCGATTATCTGTTTGTATCTTTCCGTTAATAACACTGTGATGTACCGGACGCTTAACAACTGAAGATTGGGTATTCCCAGGCGTAGAATTTTCTTTAATATTTTTGAAAATGGGCAATTTTTCGTAAATTGAGAAATAAAAAAAGCCGGCTAAGTGCAAGTTGGACTTGTGCAATTAGTGTTCCGCACGCTGATTGCCCTGAAAATAGAAATTTTTTTTAGACTTGACAAAACAGATCCCAAATGAGTTTTCAACAAAGTTGGTTTCCGATATTTGTTGAAAACTGATGACCTCGATTTTTTTATATATACCAGGTGTACAAGTATGAAATGCGGATTTTTTTCTAAAAAAAACATGTTAAATTCGGAAGAATGATAAAAAGTGCTTTATTCAAAGTATGCTCCATCGCTTGTTATACATTTTTCCCATCTTTCGGGCAATTTGCGAATACCACGCCAGTAAAAATCTTCCCCTTTTGCTGCGAACCATTCATCGAGTCATTTTATCACATCTTCGTATGAACCAAAGCACTGCTCAGCAAGTGCGTGACCCATCGATGCGAACAAGTGGTAATCGGAAGGAGTCTGGTGAGTAAGCCGCATGGGGTAGAACTTCCCAGCTGAGTGCTTCCAACGTGTCGCGAACCGGTTTTGCCGTATGTGATGGAGCATTGTCGTGAAGAAAAATGACTTTGTGTTGCCTCTTTCTGTATTCTGGCCTTTTTTCAAGCAGCGAACGCTTCAAATCGGTTAATTGTTGTTGGTAACGTTTAGTATTAACCGTTTCTCCAGGTTGTTAATAGCTCATAATCGACCACGCCCCTCTGGTCCCCACCAAACACAGAGCATCGTCTTTCTGCCAAAGCGATTCGGTCCTGCTGTCGATGTGAATGGTGCGCCTGGGTCTACCCATAATTTTTTGCGCTTGAAATTCTCAAAATAAATCCACTTTTCATCCCCTGTAACTATACGATGCAAAAACGACTTCCTTTTCTACCGAGCGAGCAAACTGTCACACGTGTTTTTGCGCTTTTCCATTTGCCTGTCGTTGAACTCATGTGGTACCCATCTACCAGTCTTCTGAATCTTTCCCATCTCTCGTAGCCGATTGGAAACAGCTTGTTGACTAACGCCCAATTGCTCGGCGAATTGTTTTTATGTTTGCGATTCATCTTCGTCCAGTAATACTTGCAATTCCACATCTTCGTATTTTTTTGGCGGTTTTCCACGTTCCTTGTCTGCAACATCGAAGTCACTACTTTTGAAACGCCGAAACCATCGTTCACACGTATCTTGCGATGGAGCATGTTCACCATAAGCTTCTCGAAGTAATCGGTATGATTCAACAGCAGTTTTCTTCAAATGAAAACAAAAAATTAATGTTGTCCGCGAATGCTCTTTGTTCGGTATAAATTTCGACATATTGAACACGACACGCGTCTGACACTTGTTGATGACACAATAAACTGGCGCAGTGTCAAATCATTATAACACAAACTGCATTGATGCACCATCTTACCGAAACTATTTACCTTTTACTACCAGGCAACCCAATGTCGGGACACTTTGAACTTCTGACACCACAAAACACTAAAAACATCCCAAACAACAGTAGACCAATAAAAGAAGCATCGGGCGAGCGACGTAACGGTCGAGGACGTCGCGGGAAATGGTAGCTCGACCAAAACGATGAAGACCGGGCAACTGAAAATGGACCTGCCAAAAGTGTTGTGACGGCGAGTAAGCTGACACCCACCAAGGCGGGAAAATCAGGGCAACGCATGAGTTATACTACAGGAACAAACGAACACACCATGCGTTGCTTTGATAAAAGCACAAGTCCTGACAAAGAAACCACTGAGAAGGGAATCACTCGCCGCCTAGACCCACCACCCTCAATCCCAATCGCAAATAGAGAGAAGAGCGGTCCGTCTGATTGGGGACCCGGAATTGACCGGCGGCCTTGATTCGCTGGAACATCGAAGAACGGTTGGCGACTTGAGTCTGTTCTACAAGTATTTTCATGGAAAGTGTTCGAAGGATGTAGCCCGCTTAATTCCTCCCAAAGCGGTGCATGTTAGAAATACACGTCGCGCTGGTGCTTCGCATCCGTATGAGGTTCAGCTTGTTTACTCCGCGTACAACGCTTTTCAAGCAATCTTTTATATGGAGAACGTCATCCCTTTGGAATAATTTGCCCAGCGCTGTGTTTCCCACCGAGTACAATTTACAGCGATTCAAGAACAACGTGAATCGCTTTTTCCGTATTCGTGCCGCTCCTGGAGCGCTTTAGGGACTTCCCTACAGCACGTGTGCTAGACCCATAAAAAAAAAAAAAAAAAAATCTGTTGTCTGAAATCCGCATTTCATACTTGTACACCTGGTATACCAAATAAATTATCAAAGATGATCTTGACGAGTGATAATTTTAGTTCAATCTAAACCTTGTGGAGAATATGCTAGAATTTTATCAAAATTTTTGGATCAGTACTTTTCGAAACAAGGGGAGACAGCGAGTTTTAGCAATTTTTTACAAATGATAGTGTCAAGTCATCATCATCCATCAGCTGTCCTCATCCACTGCTGGATATAGGCCTCCTCTTCCACTGATATCTGCCCTGAGCGTTGTTAACCCAATTTCCTGCCACTCTTTTGATGTCATCGCTCCATCTTATTGGTGGTCTACCTCTGTTCCTTTTGTCTGATTCTCCATTCTATTAGTCTTCTACACCATCGGTTGTCATCCTTTCGGGCGATATGGATATATTAGTTTGTTATTCTATCCTTCCTTGTGGTACCCAGCATAGCTCTCTCCATTGCCCGTTGAGATACTCTCATACTCTCAGTTTATTTGCTGATTGTTTTGTTAATGTGATTGTCTCGGGGCCTTATATGATTACCGGCAGAACACATTGTTCATAAACTTTCTTTTTTAAGCACTTTGGCGAATTACCTTGCAGCGTATCTCGCAGCTGCCCAAAAACCGTCAGTCCCAAACCCATACGACGGTGTATCTCACGGGTTTGGTTATCTTTGCCAATTTGTAATTCATGACCCAAATACTTGTAATTTTAGACGTGCTCCACCTCGCCTTCGTTAAATTTCATATTACTGTTCGTATCTAGATTAGTCGTAAACTTGGTTATCTGACAGTACATATTTATACCAATATTTGCTGATGTTATTTGCAATTCGGTAACCATTTCTTGGGCATCACGTAGATTGTCGACTATTATGACATCTGCATCATCTGCAAAGCGCAGGTTATTTAGGTATTCGCCATCGATGTTTATGCATTCCATCCCATTAAGTTCCTTAAAAGCATATTTTAACACCGCCGTAAAAAGTTTAGAAGAAATCGTATCACCTTGTCTGATTCCATGTTCCACTCGGTAAATCTTACACTTGCTGTTGCGTTCTATAAATGAATTTAATTAACTGAGTATATCTGTAGTCTATTCTCATTTTCGGCAGGACAGACAGTATCGCCGGCAACTCCACGGTGTCAAAAGCTTTTTTAAAATCCACAAATACTAATACGAGTACTTTGTTGTATTCTATAGATTTCTCTATAAGGATTTTGTTGGTCTGTAAATGAGCGTTAGCACCGTATCCACTTCAAAAGCCAGCCTGTTCGCGTGGTTGAAAGAATCTAGTTTCGCTCTAGGCGTTTTATTATGATTTTGGTGAAGCACTTATACAAATGGGAGAGCAAACTAATCGGTTCATAATTCTCAAGGTCGGTTTTGTCTTCTTTATGAATGAGAACCGTCACTGTGTTATTCTATTTGGCTCGGGATTATGTTACTTTTCAAGCAGAGGTTAAAAAAGAGAAACTGTAACCCTCAACAAGCCTTCGCCACCCATTTCTACAGCTTCAATTACGCTCTGATTTTTTCCAGGACCTTTGTTATTTTTCATTTCTCTAAGAGAAAGCCTTACTTCTTCCAGTGCTATCTCCGGTAATTCTTCTGAACCTTTATAATTTCGAAGCTTCATTTGGTGACTTGTGTATAGTCTTTTATAGAATTCTACAATTTCTATAAGTCTTTCCCTGTTTGTCGTTTTATTTCTTTCACTATCTTTAACTCTGTGTATTTCTCTTCTTCCATCTGTTAATTTCCTTCTGAGCACGTTCATCCTTCTATTTTCTTTAATTGTTCGTTGTATATTCCCTGTGTTGTATCTTCTTACGTCTTTCCGTATCTCTTTTAGGATTCTCTTATTGCGCAAGTATTACATCGTATATATTGTTGAACTGGTGTTTCAACGCTCTTCTAACATTTCTATACCTTTCTTGTAGAAGAATTTGTCTTTGCCTTCAAAATAGGCCTCAGTTTCAGCGATAACTTCTTCATTGGAGCCAAATCTCTTTCCCGCTAGTATTTTTTGAGGTCTGCAAATAGATAATAGTCGCTGGGGGCCAAATCGGGAGAATACGGTGGATGAGGAAGCAATTCGAACTTCAATTTATGCAATTTTGCCATCGTAACCATTGACTTGTGACAGTGCATAGTGATGATTGATGAAAGAACACTTTTTTCTTGTTCATTTGGGGCCGTTTCTTTGCGAATTCTGCCTTCAAATGCCCAATAACTTTATATAATATTCGCTATTGATGGTTTTTCCCTTCTCAGCATAGTCGATGAAAATGATTCCATGCGCATCCCAAAATACAGAGACCTTCCCAGCCGACTGTTGTGTCTTTGGTCTCTTCGGGCGGCTTTAACCGGCTGCTGTCCACTCAGCTGACTGCCGATTTGATTCCGGCGTGTAGTGGTGGATCCATGTTTCATCCATTATCACATATCGCATGAAAAAATCCTTTTTATTGCGCTTAAACAGGTCCAAACAGCGCTCAGAATCATCAACACGTTGTTGTTTTTGATGTACTGTGAGCAAACGCGGTATACATTTTGAACAGAGCTTTCTCATGCCGAAATGTTCATGCAAAATATGACCAACACGTTCTTTTGATATCTTTAGGGTGTCAGCTATCTCACGCAATTTCACTTTACGGTCCTCCAAAACAATTTTTTTGGTATTTTCCGGTGTAACCACCTCATTTGGGCGTCCAGAGCGTTCAGCATTATTTGTAAATTATGAATAATTTTCCAGAGGCAGAGTCCCCGTAACCTAATCAAGCCATTGCTTTGCTCGAACGATATTGTTTCCCATCAAAAAACAGTGTTTGACCAACACACAGACTTTACGGCCGGAAAATCATATATAAACCACATATACACTATAAAACAGGGGTGCTCGGACGGTCGATCGCGATCGACAAGTCGATCTCGAGTACTTTTTGAGTCGATCTCGAGAAAAAAATTCCGATATAGAACTATTCACAGATTTTGTTTTAGGTAACTAAAACAAGATGTAATGAATAAACTACTAAAATTTATTCGATCCACAATTAGGCCAGAATAACCCCCTCATCACTTTCTTTTATCGTAATAACCCCCCTGCTAGCGGCAAAAGGCGGCTTTATCAAAGGAACGCGCGGTACTTGTCAAAGAAAAGCCGCGTTTTTGATTCCCGCCGATTTTTCTAGAAACTTCGGGCGGCGTGTTTGACGGGAACATTCGAGACTTCGTTCGCGCCGATATAAATGTTGCGCCTGCAGGAATAGGAGTCAGTCTGAGTTGTAACTTGAAGGCGATACATCGATACAAAGTTTATTAATAAATAGTCCAAAATGAGTGCGGCAAAGAAAAGTGAAACTTATCATTTTAATAACGATTGGGAGCAAGAATTTTTTTGTATGGTAAAGGATAAGTGCATTTGTCTCATTTGCCGTGCGTCAGTTGCAATACCTAAGCGTGGGAACTTAGAGAGGCATCATAAAACTGTTCATAAAAACTATGAAAAGGATTTTCCGTCACAGAGTGAATTAAGAAAACGAAGAGTACGTGATTTGATAACTTGTTTGAAAAAAGAACAAACCAAGTTCACAAGACCAGCCAAACAATCAAAAGCTGCAACGATCTCGTCATTTAAAATATCTCATATATTGGCGAAACACAAGAAAACCATTTGATGATGGATTGGTTGTGAAGGAAGCATTTATTGAAGCGGGTGAGACTTTATTTGGAGATTTTAAAAATAAAACAGAGATTATGTCTGCTATTAGAGAACTTCAGTTATCTCGTCCGACTGTCACAAGGCGTGTTGAAGGTATGAGTCAGGACATGGCAAATAATCTAAAACATGATATCATGGAATGTACATACTTTTCTTTACAGTTCGACGAATCCACCGATATGACAGACACTGCCCAGCTGTATATTTTTATTCGAATGGTATTCAATGACATGTCGGCTAAGGAAGAGTTTTTGGCAATGATTCCTCTGAAAAGAAAGACCCGTGGCGAAGATATATATGACGTTTTATACAATTTTGTAACAAACTACAAGCTACCAATATATAAACTAGTGTGCATTACAACCGATGGAGCACCAGCAATGAGTGGAAACAAAAACGGTTTTGTGGCATTGTGTCGAGCTAATGATGATTGCCCTTCATTTTTCTCCTTCCATTGCATTATACATCAACAAGTTTTGTGTTCAAAAGTTCTAAACATGGAGGAGATTATGGGCATTGCAATAAAAATTGTGAATTCTATCCGTGCACGTAGCTTGTAACGACGGCTCTTTAAATGGCAGTTGGAAGATAGTGAGTCAGCTGAACACACTGATTTAGTTCTTCACACGGAGGTCAGGTGGTTGAGTCGCGGAAAATTCCTAGAAAGGTTTCAAGAATTATTGCCCGAAATAACAGCTTTTCTGGACGAAAGAGGTGATGACACTCAGATGCTGAAAAACGGAAAATGGCTGACTGATTTGGCATTTTTGACAGACATCACAATGCATTTAAACACCATTAATTTGGAGCTTCAAGGTAAAGAAAAAAACTATTATTGAGATGATTAGCGCAATAAACGCATTGAAAAGTAAATTGCAACTTATGATAGATCAACTGAAAAGAAAGGATTTGAAAAATTTTCCTTCTTTGAAAGCAAGGATTCCTCAGTTGTATTATGATATTTATGAGACAGAATTATCAAATATTTTGGGCCAATTCGAAATACGTTTTTATGATTTCAGTAAATTGGCAAATATCGCATCATTTATGAGTTATCCTTTTTCGTGTAAAAACATTGAGGGAATTAGCTACTGAAATAGCAAGTCAGTTTAACATGGACTCATGTTCTGTTGAAAATGAGTTAGTGCAGATTATATCAGATATACATCTCAAAGCCACAGCATCTGATACAAAATTCTGGTGTTTTATATCTGAAGATAAATATCCGAATCTAAGGCAAATCGCCCTTCAACTGACGGCAATGTTTGGGTCAACTTACTTGTGCGAGTCTGCATTTTCTGAAATGAAGATAATTAAGTCAGAATATCGCAATCGACTAACTGACGAACATATGTCAAAATGCTTGCGATTAGCACTCGGTAATTACTTACCATCTTATGAAAAGTATGCTGAGGACATGCAGTGCCACGCTTCAACATCCAAAGTCATTCTTTAGTTAAGTTTAGACACTAGAACTCGTTTGTTTTGTAAGAACCAATAAACTCGCAATTTTGAATAATTATGAGTTTTTTCATTGACATTTTAGAGCAGACCTACACTTACCTTGACTAAAAAAATGCATATTGTGCGGAAACTAATATCTATGCCACGATACACCCTACCTAGACGACAATCCTGCATCACACTTACTTGCATCCTCACAGAGTCGATCGATCGTAGTCTAACAATATTGAGGTAGATCGCCAGCAGTTCAAGTTTGAGCACCCCTGCTATAAAACAATAAATGGAAAAAACTGGCAAAGAATAGAGAAAGAAGTTCATCTAGCCTTCATAGACATAAGAAAGGCCTATGACTCAATACCAAGACAAAGATTATGGAACGCAATGAAAGAAATAGGCATTGACAAAGAACTAATGTACGCAGTAAAAGCTCTTTACGAAAACAACACAGTGGACATAAAAATAGGACATAAAATAGAGAAGAGACTCCAAACATCAAAAGGCCTATTACAATGATGCTCTACATCCCCAACACTATTCAAAATATACCTCGAATAAACATTAAAAAATAGAGAGAAGATTACTTATATACTCTAAGTTTCGCAGACGACCAAGTAATCATAGCGCAAGATGAGGAAGACCTCAGTTATATGGTAAGAAAACTGAAGGAAGAATACACTAAAGCAGGATTAGCAATAAACTTTGATAAAACGGAATATCTAACAAAGGAGGGAAATGTGGAAAATCTAGAAGTCGATAGTGAAACAACAATCAAAGGAACCGATAGATTTAAATATTTAGAAACCATCATTTCAAAAAACACAACATCAGAAGAAGAGATCAAAGCTAGATTAGGACAAACGCGGACATGGGACAAACATATTACAAAGAGAAACAAAACACGCATATACAAATCAATAATACAAAGCATAATGACATACGGGTCAGAAACATGGACGATCAACAAAAGAAATAAATCTAAAATTAACGCGGTAGGGATGGAATGTTGGAGAAGATGCTGTAGAATGACACACCAAATGAAGAACTAAAAAGCAGAATGAACATTAAAGAGAACGCAATAAACACTATTGTAGAAAAAACGATTAAAATGGTATGGACACATAAGACGGAGCGAACATAATAGTTGAATGAAGAAAATAACGGAGTGGAGCCCTATAGAAAGAAGAAAAAGAGGAAGACCCAGACGATCGTGGAGAGACGATGTGGACGAGGCTATGGAGGACAGGGGTCTAATAGATGGGGACTGGGAAGATAGAAACGGATGGAATCAAAGGCTGAGAGAAGGAAGACAGCGTCAGCTGTAGAAAATCCTTGATATACAACACACGAAATTCGATTTTTTCCATTGTTTTAATAATATCAAAAATAGCGTCACTAAAACCACTGTAACTTGTAAATTAATCGCCGAAATGTCATGAAATTTTGACGCGTATCGTTTGAAGGTTAGTACTTCCTAAAAATCATATGGATTTTTTGAAAAACATCTATGTGTCAGACCAAAAACTTTTCAGCCTACGTGTTACATAATATCTATAATTTAAACCAAAAAAAACGGTTTACTTTCCAATTGCAAAAGTGTGCTTTAATCAAAAAAACCAGACATAATTCTTTGAATAATCGTGAGTAAACCTAGAACTTCCGATTTTAACGTGCTCGTTGAAATGCAGAGAATTTTGGTCAGTGAACTTTCTTGAATTATCACCTTTGATTTAGCATTATAATGACTTCATAAATTTTACAACAGTTTACGACCGTGTAGTTGTTATATCGCACAATAACACGGGCCGAACACGGTAACAACTTGTTTTATTTAGGTCACTTTTAGAAGGGTTTGTTTTGCTCCTAAATGAGGTAAAACGTGAAAATTTTACCTTCGTAGGATTTTAAAGATCCTTAGTACACATTCGGAAATATTTTCGGGAAACCATTTTATGTTAACATGGCTAACTCTTGTCAAATTAGAGTAACTCCGCTTTTCGCGAACAATTCCACAGAGCGAGCGTTCTAATCTCTAGAATTCTATGCGATGCGTCGGAAAGTCAATCTAATTTGACACGGTCTAATTTCAAGAACGGTGAGTGCTAATATTAATACGTTTTTTTTTTATTTCATCATATTTACTACTCAGTATATATCACCACTACACCAAACACTTTATTTTTTCACTCGACGCGCGTTTCGCTAACCATGTTAGCGTCATCAGGAGCGATGATTGACTAAAGCTAAACTACAATTTACCCTATTTATACTTAGCCTAACCCTTGAATTACTCAGGCGAAACTAATGGCATAGGCAAGGCCATCAGTTCCGGTCAAGTAACCAGTAGAGGGGACTATAAGAAATACTACTTTTACATTTTATAATTTCCATACTTTTGTATGCGTTCAACAATCTCCTATCAGATACATTTTTAATTAATCTTAGATTATCTAATGTTACAATATCAGCTTCAAGGGCATGTTCGGCAATGCTAGACTTTTCTGTTCTACTGAATTTTAAGTGTGCCAAATGTTCTTTAAATCGTGTTTTAATTGACCTTTTAGTTTACCCAACATACTTTTTGTCACAATGGTTACAACTAATTTCGTAAATTCCACTTTTCTCACAATTAGAAATCCTAGGATTTCCTAAGATATTCCTCAGATTGTCTGATGACTTATAGACTAAGGTGAGGCCTACGTTATTAAATACCTTATTGAGTCCCTTGCTATATTTCGGATTATATGGTATGAAGACGTACTTGGTGTCATTTTCTTGGCGGAAAAGTGACCAAACGATGAACTAAAAAATGTTATGCGGCTAATTTGTGTTGTTTGCAATGAAATGAATCATTAGGAATATATCTATCTGTTACTGTCTCTTTCCTATAGATATCAATTCTAATATATTATTATTTTTAATAATTAAAATATCTAGAAAAGATAGTTTGTTCTTTGTTCTCAACTTCGTAAGTGAATTTAATGGAATCATACCGACTATTTAATTTGGAAACAAAGTCATCAATATTTGCTTTCTTTGTTTCAAAAATCGCGAAAATATCATCCACTTACCATACCGTCCCCTCTACTAGTTATTGACCGGAACTGATGGCCTTGCCTATGCCATTAGTTCCGCCTGAGTAATTGAAGGGTTAGGCTAAGTATAAATAGGATAGATTTGTAGTTTAGCTTTACTCAATCATCGCTCGTGATGAAGCTAACATGGTTAGCGAAACGCGCGTCGAGTGTAAAAATAAAGTGTTTGGTGTAGTGGTGATATATACTGTGTAGTGTCATTGTGCCAAAAATTCCATATTCCCAACATATTTTCTTTATTTTTATTTTGACTGGTTCCGTAAGGAGGAAAATGTTTTATTTTTCCCGGCTAAGTACATACAGCCTTCGCCAGAAGTATTAGGCACCCTACAATTTACTTCGTATATTTTGGAAAATCGTATATTGAGGTAAAATTATGAAATAAATTAATCTTTGGTGTGTCCGCCCTTAGCTTTAATTACAGCAGCAATTCTTTGGGGCATGCTGCGTACAAGCCTAGTACATTCAGTCGTACTTATGGCACCCCACTCATTCATCAAAGTGCTTTTTAGCGCTGCTTTTGATGGTATGCTATGCTTTCGTATCTTGCGCTTCAGAATACCTCAAAGATGCTCGATAGGGTTTAGAACTTGAGACTGCGCCGGCCAATCCAACAAGCCAATGTTATTGTCTTTAAACCAGTGCATCGTAGCCGCTGATTTAAGACAAGGTGCATTATCTTGCTGGAATTTGATGTCGTCTAAATTAGTGTCGCCAAAAATGCGCGTTAGCGAAGGCATCAGTACAGTTTTTAGTACATTTATGTACTTTTGGCTGTTCATGCGGCCTTCACAAACGAATATTTCGCCGACACCTGGATGGTATTCCTCGCCGACACGTCGCCTCACGAATGTCACACCTGACGTTCCGAATAGCTGTAAAAATAGAAAAAATACTCAATTAAAAAATTAGTGATTATTTTTACTAAAACGGATTAAATCAAGAGTAATTGTATGTAGTTATTTATCAAAATAAATCATATAAAAACTCACCTCAAAGTTGGATTCATCGGACCATACAACATTAGACCAATCCTCTTCGCTATAATGTTAGTGCTTCAGAGCCCACTCTAAGCGTTTCTTCCTATTGGTCTCTGAAAGCCAAGGCTTCTTTCTAGCTTTCCACCCTCTTAATCCAGCTTCTGTCAGTCTTCTCCTTGCTGTTCGAGAACTAATCGGCATCCCAATCTCTTCCGACAAAGTTGCAGCGAGCTCAGATGATGTTTTTTTTTCGATTTTTAATAGACTCACGGATGAGTTTTCTGCCTGTCCCTCATTAATCTTACGTTTTCTGCCCTTTCTCATTTTGTTGGCATGGGAGCCAGTCTCCACAAACCTTTTAATAGCACATTGCACTGCGCACCGAGAACATTTCACTAACTTGGCTATTTCTACTTGGGACTTGCCTTGTTCATGTAAGGTTTGATTTTTAATTCGTTTTTCGATACCAAGCTCACTTTTCTTAGGCATTTCTCAAATATAAGAATGTCCAGTTCACCAATAAAACACGCACGGAAGCTTCTTGAAACTACAAGTAGTAAAAAGAGACTGATAAAACATTAAAAATATTTTCCAAAAAACCTCATAATCGCAATTTTGTGGGCCAGGTGTTTTATGGATCTGTAAAAGAGATCGTCTATTGTTTTAAGTTATCTTTTGACAGCGCCGCCTAGAGTATTGTTAAAACAATTAGTCTTTTTTTTTAATATGTTATGAGTTTCACGTGTTTATTAGGGGTGCCTAATACTTTTGGCCAAGGCTGTATGTTTTTTAGTGTTCCTTACGGAACACTTATAACTTCGGTGTCTGTCTATCTGTCCGTCTGTCTGTCTGTCTGTCCGTCCGTCTGTCAGACCCGATTTTCTCCGAAACTATTTGACATATAAAGTTGAAATTTGGCACTAATATAGGAAGCCCCATCAGAGCTATGTAGTTTAAAAAGTTAAATTTTGACTTAAAGAGTTAGTTTTGGGGGGTGAAATTGGAAGTGAAAAACTAACACATGGGCTGAAAAGTCCCGGGCCTAACACATAGATGGCGCTAGTTTTATTGCAGTCACCTTTTTTTCAGTTAATACTAACCTTCAAAAGACAGCTGTTAAAATTTCATGATATTCTATTCATTAGTTTGTGAGTTATTGTGCTAAGAGTGACGCTACTTTTGTTATTTTCAAAACAATGGATCAAAAACAATTTCGTGTTTTAATTTTACACTGCTTCTTGATGGGAAAAAATACCGTTCAAGCGAAGCAATGGCTTGAAAAGTGTTATGGGGACTCCGCTCCATCAGAAACAACAATAAAACGTTGGTTTGCTGACTTCAAACGTGGTCGCAGAGACACCGATGATGCAGAACGCAGTGGACGTCCAAATGAGGCGGTAACACCAGAAAACATCAAAAAAATCCATAAAATCGTTTTGAATGATCGAAAAGTGAAGTTGCGTGAGTTAGCTGACATCGTAAAGATATCAAAAGAACGTGTTGGCTTTATATTGCATGAGCATTTGACTATGAGAAAGCTCTGTTCAAAGTGGGTGCCGCGTTTGCTCACTGTTGATCAAAAACAAGAACGTGTTGATGATTCTGAGCAGTGTTTGGCCATGTTTAAACGTAACAAACCGGAATTTTTGCGTCGATATGTGACAATGGATGAAACATGGATCCATCACTTCACTCCGGAATCAAAACGATCGTCATCTGAGTGGACAGCAACTGGTGAACCTCGTCCAAAGCGCCCGAAAGCACAACAATCGGCTGGAAAGGTTATGGCCTCGGTATTTTGGGATGTGCGTGGTGTAATATTCATCGACTATCTTGAGAAAGGAAATACCATCAACAGTGAATATTATATAGCGTTATTGGAGCGTTTAAAGGCCGAAATTGCAAAGAAACGACCGCATATGGCAAAGAAAAAAAATTTTGTTTCATCAAGACAACGCACCGTGTCACAAGTCAATCAAAACAATGGCAAAACTATATGAATTGAACTTCGAATTGCTCCCACATCCACCATATTCGCCAGATTTGGCTCCCAGCGACTACTGGCTGTTCGCAGACCTGAAAAAAATGTTCGCCGGTAAGAAATTTCGCACGAATGAAGAGGTTATCGCTGAAACTGAGGCCTATTTTGAGGCAAAAGATAAATCGTTCTACAAAAGTGGTATTGAAATGTTAGAGCGGCGCTGGAATGATTGCGTTGCTCTTGATGGAGATTACGTTGATGAATAAAGCTAATTTTGAACCAAAAAAAACCGTGTTTTCTTTGTTAGGCCCGGGACTTTTCAGCCCATGTGTTATTACTAGTTTATCCAATGGGGTGTTAAATGAAAGCTTGTGAAAATACGAGTTCAAAAATATATATAATGTAATACATGCGCACACAAAAATCGCAGTCCTCCCCCTTATCTCGAAAAGTACTGATCAAAAAATTTTGAAAAAATTCTGGAATATTCTCTACGGGGTGTAGATTGGAGGAAAATTATCACGAGTGCATTATCTTTAATTTATCTGGTATATAAAAAAAAATCAAGGTCATCAGTTTTCAACAAAGGTTGAAAACAAACTTTATTAAAAACTTATTTGGGGGTATGTTTTTGTAAATCCATTGATCATTTTATACCTCTACATCAAAAATTTTTATTTTAAAAGCAGTCAACATACGGAACACTAACTGCGCAAGTCCGACTTGCACTTGGCCTTGTTATTTTATTTCGGATATCCACCAGTTTCGGTTAGGGTTACAAAGCTTGATAAATAACATCCCTGATTTAAATCTAATTATTCTATTTCTTGTGTTGCTATAAAGATCGGTATTGCAAAAACTAGCGCATTATGTAAATCGGCAATTCCACATTTATCGGATATCGCGCCGCACACAAAACAGGTCATACGGGCTTTATTTTCTTGGTGACATTGCCGGAGCACTATCGGTCGTTTCGAGTAATGGCTCTATTCAACGCCATCTTATACAGGATGTCCGGGGTGGTAAAAAGTTAGACTTGAGAAATTACTTGAAAAGACCGGCGACCTACGCCGAAGTTTGCTGAAATGGGAAAATTAAAAAGCGAAATTTTATTGCCGTAGTAAAATGGTTATATTTGTCAACGACCTGATTTCTTTTTATTTGCCGAAAAAGTGTCTGAGTTCCGCTTCAATTTCAAAAAGAATATAGCAAGCGGCCAACCGTTGCGTCGCACAATGGGGACAATACGTAATTTTTACCCAAATTCATTTTTTGGTCGCAATTTTCAAGGAATCTCAATATATTTTTATTTAATCTTCGTTTTTGATTTCTCTATCGATCTGTCTGAACCTATTTTTGATTATTTACCATCATTTTTACTAACCTATCAATACATACATCTATACGAGTGACAGTCGACGAATTTCTTTCCGACACCTTCACTATCAACGCCGGTGTGCCCCAAGGCTCCATATTGTCTCCTACTCTCTTTCTCATTTACATTAACGATCTACTGGAAAAGACCGGGAATCAAATCTACAGCTTTGCAGATGACAGTACGGTTATCTCTTCATTCACTTTGAACGCTCGGACATCGGCTACTCAGACGAATATCCGCAGACAGCAGGAAGTCATTCAACTTAACAAAGACCTGGAAGAAATTCTATCTTGGAGTGACAGTAATCAAGTGGAATTTAACGCTACAAAAGCCCAGGGGGCAGTTTTGTCTAAAAAAGTTAATGTTGCTGAGCCCGATATAGTTATGTCGGGGCACTCCATTCCTCTAACATCGTCACTCAATTTGTTGGGCGTTAATTTGAGAGCAAATATGTCCTGGCATTAACATGTTGCAGGCATAGCACGGAGAGCTTCTCAAAAGTTGGGAATATTATTTCGAACCAGAAAGCTTTACACTCCACAACAACTGTTAATTCTTTACAAAGCTCAAATTCGACCAACTATGAAATACTGCTCCCATGTTTGGGGCTCCGCTCCCAAACATACACTGCATTTGTTGGATTCTATTCAGAGAAGAGCTGTTCGTCTGATTGGAGACCCGGAACTGACCGGCGCACATAAGGGTATTTGAACGATCTACGCGGCCAAAATTATTTTTCGGTTCTATTGTATGCTAAATTATAACACCAAGTTAAATTAATCAGTTACTTTGCATAAAATTATTTAATTTGTAATAAAAAATAAAAAAACGAAACTTAATTTTACAAAAAAATATATTTTAAATGAAAACATTTATTTACAAAATAAATGTAAAATTTAAACTTATAACACTATACACTTATACACTATAAACAATCATATTTTGTCGTCCACAAACGTATTTTCATCTTCACTTCTAGAAGAACACAGTGGGTTCGGCTCTACAGGCAGGAGCATTTCTAGCGTCTCTGATCGGAATTAATGTGACATTATCCTCTTTACTCGCCTCATACTGCTCAACAAAGAATCGGAACTTAAAAGTAAACGATTAAAAATGTCGTTGTTGCAGCTTTCTCGTGAAAACTTTCGGGCAAAATCTTGTCGGTAAGACCGAAAGTGCTTGTTCCTTGCCTCTGCGGCGTCTTCAGACAACTGCCCAATTGGTAACAAAGCATTTTTTGTTATCTCTGCGCCATGAACAAGTATCTTGTACATCGTGGGTGTCATGGGATGCCGCGGGTAGAGGTCCACATATAGACGAGCAGTTTCTGATGCATACTTGCCATATTTTTCTGGGTCGACTTTATGTCCGCTTGAGATTGTCTCCAAAATGACTTTTAACCTATATAACAGGTCATAGCTAAGGCCCGTTATTTCTGCTGCTAATTTCGGGTGTTCAAAAAATCTTCGGGTGTTCCCACATTGGTGTTTCCAAAATTTGCCTTTGGCATATCGACCAATAACCCGGTTTCATTGCGAAACCGGTCTGGATTTCAAGTTTCCACTCTTTCTCGAGTTCCTTTTCAGCCTCTGGTTTTCTTTCTCTATATTTTTTTACTGGCAGTTTATAAGCCAGATGTAGGATACTCTCAAATAATCTTATCCGGGCATGTAATACTGAGAGACCGAATTGTACTGCCTCGGGATTAACTTCTTTTGTTATATCTAATCGGTTAAAATCCTTTGAGGTTGCACCACAAATATAGCACCGGCTTGTTGCTGTGGTTCCATTTGCGGCATTACACACTTTTCCATCCACCATTGTCATGATAAATTTATGTTTGACTATAAACTTTTTCTCATCCAAATCAACCTCAGTAGGAATGAGAGAATCAACTGATTTATTCATGTAGTTAATTTCTTATTCTGTGACATCAGTACTTTCTTTGATAAAACGAAATCTTATTGGCCGACAAAAACGCGGAGAAGACGGAGTCGGATTCTCCCACACGGTTTTTTCATTATTTTTTCCACACACTAATTTTAGAGGCACGAAGCAACTTTGAAATATATTGCTATCCGAATCCGCACCACTGTCAAACTTTTGTTTGTATTGAGATTGTTGTGATCCGTCATTTAATGTTTGCAATACCTCTTCCAGGTAGTCGAACAATCGTGTAACAGAAGGATCCACTAAGGGCTGTAATTGAGCTTCCGCACTAGTGCTAGTTATCTTGCACGCTTTTGGTGGCGGGTAGCACTTTTTTTAACTTTTGTAGGAGGCTATAACACGGAAAAATATGTTTTTATGATTTCATACTGTTCTCTTGTTAGATCTGCGTCTAAGTACATTTGGATTGCTTCCTTGACAGTCAAAGGGCTACTTTTATTTTTTGATGATTTTGTGCGATAATACACCTTTTTATATTTCGTTGCCCGAGTTGATGTAGTGATGATTTCTTTGAGTACATTTGAAGCATCTCGCTTTCCCATTTTTCTCAACTCAACTTGCGCGGCATGCACTATCACCTCCTCTTCAATGGTAGAGCGAAGCTCCTCCGTCTGTCTTCTTTTACTTATCTCGCTCAATTATTCAAAAGGTTTGCTTGGTCGACCAGATCGATTTTGCAGACTGTCAACCACTGGAATTTCAAAGGTTCCTTCTAGCCATGAACTATTGTATTGAATAAATATGTCTTCCTTATTATGGGATTTGATTCATCTACGTTTAACTTCAGATTTAAAATGAGAAAAATTCCTTTTTAAGGTTTGTATTTGTTTTTGTGTATATCCTTCAGTTGACAAAAATTGTTCTTTCAAGCAATTTAGTTTGTCTTCCAAATAAGGTAAATTTTCCTTCATCATGCGGTCAAACAAGTATTTCCGGGTCACAACCTTCATTCCCGATGTACCAAGTAAACCTACAACAAAGAATTGTTAAGTTAAAATTGATAAAATCAAAATCTATTTTTTCTCGCAATTTTGACCATAATTTTCAAAGTCTGAAAATGTATCTTATCCGGACTTATCCGGGGCCAGTTTTTTGATTTATTATTTACTGAAACTACCAACTTTAGAATATTATCAAAATTATAGTCAGATCTAACAGGGAAGTATGAAAACGACTGTAAAACATATTTTTTTTTACAAAATAATACTCGTGGAAAAGATCTTTCTTTACCGTCCCTTACGTTGACTCACAAATAAGTAAATGATAAAAGTTTTATGAAATAACACAGTTACATAACTGTACTTTGAGAATCCATCATTTTTTTTCCACTACTTTAGAACTTATAGACATAAAATTCCACTTTCACAATTATGATTTTTAAGAGCGCCGAGAACTGATAACGTACACGAGGTCGAATTCCGACTGACATAAAACAGGTAAGACTGCATGAGTGGGGTTGGAAGCGGTTGTCTTTTGTTCTCGGAAGGGTCCTCTGTCTCTGGTAGTCGGTTACTTGGCAATATTTTGTATTTTAATTTTTTGACTTTTGGCCGCGTAGATCGTTCGAATACCTGTATGTGCGGCGGCCTTGATTCGCTGGAACATCGAAGAACGGTTGGCGACTTGAGTCTATTCTACAAGTATTTTCACGGAAAGTGTTCGAAGGATGTAGCCTGCTTAATTCCTCCCAGAGCGGTGCATGTTAGAAATACACGTCGCGCTGATACTTCACATCTGTAGGAGGTTCAGCTTCTTGTTACTCCTCGTACAATGCTTTTCAAGCAATCTTTTATATGGAGAACATCATCCCTTTGGAATAATTTGCCCAGCGCTGTGTTTCCCACCGAGTACAATTTACAGAGATTTAAGAACAACGTGAATCGCTTTTTCCGCACACATGTCGCTCCTGTAGCGCCTTAGGGAGTTCCCTGCAGCACGTGTACTTGACCCATAAAAAAAAGTATTGCCTTTTTAAGCAATTGAATGAATCCATTCACGTAATTTCCAAGGAATCTCAATATTTTTTTTTTATAGTCTTCGTTTTTGATTTCTCTATCGATCTATCTGGGCGGAGTTTTAATTATAAATCGTGATTTGAACTAATTTTTCAATAAATATAGTTTTTAGCCGTTTACACCAAGAACATCAAACCTATCATAACCCTGTACAAAGAGGAAAAATAATCAAATAAACATTTCCTAAATTTAAGGCTTTTAAACCAGAAACTCCACTGGTGCACGCTACATTATGTTATGTTAGATTTGGAGTTCGGTACATTAGATTGTGTTAGGTTGAAGTTCGCTACATTAACACGTAAACTGAAAAGTTTTTGGTCTAGCGACTTAAAGCACATTTTTTTTTGCAAAATTCGACTTTATTCAAGAGCGATACAATCAGTTCAACGCTTTTCTAACACTTCTATACCTTTCTTGTAGGAGGATTTATCTTTGCCTTCAAAAGAGGCCTCAGTTTCATCGATAACTTCTTCATTGGAGCCAAATCTCTTTCTCGCGAGCATTTTTTTAAAGCTGCGAATAGATAATAGTCGCTGGGGCCAAATCTGGAGAATACGGTGGATGAGGAAGCAATTCGAACTTCAATTCATGCAATTTTGCCATCGTAACCATTGACTTGTGACACGGTGCATTGTCTTGATGAAAGAGCACTTTTTTCTTGTTCATTTGGGGCCTTTTCTTTGCGATTTCTGCTTCAAACGCACCAATAATTTTATATAATATTCGCTATTGATGGTTTTTTTTTTTCCCTTCTCAGCATAGTCGCACGCGCGCATCCCAAAATACAGAGGCCAAAACCTTGTAGCGTGTCACTTCGCCCGCACATTGAGGCGCAATTTTGCAGCTCCTTATAATTTCTGAGAATGGATTGAGTGGATACTAATATTAAAAGAACTAAAGAAATTAAACATACACTAGCTTAGTTTTTTCTTGGCAGAGTAATATAGGTAAGAGATAATTTTTGTACGTCTTTTTGGAAATAGTCTCTATTGTTTAAAATTTTTAGTTGTACAAATTTTGGGCACCGTTCATTTTAAAATAAAATTCGGCTAAAAAAATGTTGTAGTTGTTAAGGAAAATTTTGATATGGTACAACCCTTTTTTTCTGAAAAGTAAGATAGGTGTACAGTGAAACACTAGCCTTAAACAAGAAAAAAAAGATTTATTAATGATTAACTTAAAAGTTCTAACTTTTACAGTTCTGTTATTATAAAAAACCTTAGCCTAATAGGTGGTATTGCTAACTAAAGTCCTGAAATCAGGATTGAAACTTTGCTACACACGATGTTGAGGATTCGTGAGGTTCACTTCACGAGTTATCAGTTCAATTCGATTTTAAATACACTTATCTGCGGGAAAATAGGTCTACGGATGTATATTCTGGTGACTTACGGTTTTCCTACGAGCTTCTAGGCCTTGAATTGAGCACTTAAACCGTTTTCACACTACTCCATCACTAATCTATCAGTACGGCTACATGATGAGAGGAGCCTACGACGGCTACTTGTTGAAAAAAAACTACGGCTTCATGTTGAAAAAAGCCCACTACGGATTCACGTTTGAGAAAAGCCTAGTACTCGACTTGGCTCTATGATGGAAAAAAGCCTACTGCGGCTTGATGGAAAAAGCTTCTATGGCTACTAGATGGAAAAAGCCTCGATCCGTGTTATCCGGACCCTTAAATATTCCGTAAAAATTACGTCTTCAAGATGGCTACTTCCCGGAAACAAATGTCCAGCAAATCGACGCATTAGAAACAAATTAAACAAATCCGGCAGGAAACCAGCAATGCACACTGTGATATAAACGGCTTAGAAATCCGAGTGAACTACACTGCTTAAAAGTTAGTAAACACTGCTCGATATAAAAATGAAAAAAAATGTAAATTTATAATGAGAAAACAGTAACATAACATGATCTTAAAATCTAGGAAAAAATGAATGTTACAACCTTCCCAGCCGACTGTTGTGAATTTTGTCACTTCGGACGGTTTTCACCGGCTGCTGTCCACTCAGCTGACTGCCGATTTGATTCCGGTGTGTAGTGGTGGATACATGTTTCATCCATTGTCACATATCGCATGAAAAAATCCTTTTTATTGCGCTTAAACAGGTCCAAAAAGCGCTCAGAATCATAATCCCGTTGTTGTTTTTGGTCCACTGTGAGCAAACCCGGTACCCATTTTGAACACAGGTTTCTCATGCCCAAATGTTCATGCAAAATATGACCAACACGTTCTTGTGATGTCTTTAGGGTATCAGCTATCTCACGCAATTTCACTTTACGGTCATCCAAAACAATTTTGTGGATTTTTTTTATGTTTTCCGGTATAACCACCTCATTCGGGCGTCCATAGCGTTCAGCATCATTTGTATGTACGACCGTGTTTAAATTCAGCATGCCAGTAAATGATTAGTGATTTTCCAGGGGCAGAGTCCCCGTAACACTTATCAAGCCATTGCTTTGCTTGAACGGTATTTTTTCCCCATCAAAAAATAGTGTTTAATGAACACACGAAATTCGATTTTTTCCATTGTTTTGAAAATATTAAACGTAGCGTCATAAAATTTTGATACGTATCGGTTGAAGGTTGTACTTCCTAAAAATCATATGAATTTTTTGAAAATAGCGACATCTATGTGTCAGACGAAAAACTTTTCAGCCTGCGTGTTAGGTTTGGAATTCGATATATTAGGTTATGTTTGCTTTGGTCTTCGCTATATTAAGTTATATTAGGTTTAGAGTTCCTAGTTTAAGAACCTTAAAGTTAGCAAACGTTCATCTGATCATTTTTCTTCTTTACATAAGGTTATGATAGGTTTAATATCATTGATTAATAATCAAAAAATCCGTCCAGACAGATCGATAGGTAAATCAAAAACGAAGATTATAAAAAAAATATTGATAGTTCTTGTAAATTGCGTGACTGGGACTCATGTTATTGCCTAAAAAAGTGTTTTTTTGAAAAAAAAGCGTATTCGAAAAGTTTGCTTATATTTAAATATTAGCGGGTCTGAATAAAGGTGTACATATGCAGCGCCATCTATTGATTGTTTCCGAAGCCACTAAAATTATTGTTTTGATTCAGTAGTCGTTTGCCTGTTGGTGAAGGCGGACAACAATGTTCATGAAAATCGTTGCTTTCATCAGTTGCGAAGTGCGTGCTGTGATTCGATTTTTGTGTGCAAAAGGATCATCAACTGCTCAGATTTATCGGGAGTTGTGCCTAGTTTATGAACCTATAGTAATGAGTGAAGGAAAAGTTAGATAATGGTGTCGAGACTTCAAAAATGGCCGCACAAATGTGCATGATGAAGAGCGGAGTGGCAGGCCCAGTATCCAGACCGATGAAATCGTTCAACAAGTGGACCAAAAACTCCGATCTGATCGACGATTGCATTTGAAACAGTAACTTGGTGGCCAACGGTTTAAAGACGACGAGGAACTCAAGACCGCCGTTGTCAACTGTTAAACGTTTTTCGTTGTATTAATGGGCATATTTTAAGTATACATGGTTTGTCCGAAAAGTAATGTCACCAAGTCGATTAAGAAACATTTATTGACCAGATCGGTATAATGCATTAAAATTCTTCAAAATAATCTCCTCCTGCGTCGATACATTTTTGCGAGCGCGATTTCCAAGTTGCGAAGGGGTCCTGGAAGGCCTGTTCAGAAATTGCTTTTAAAGCCGTGGTACAAGCTGATTTCACGTCAATTGTTCTGAAGTGATGTCCTTTCAGGGAGGATTTCAAGCGGGGAAACAAAAAGAAGTCTGAGGGAGACACGTCGGGATTGTAGGGTGGCTGGGGCAGCGTTGCCGCGTTAGATCTGGCCAGGTAGCTGATCACGACAAAGGTGGTGTGGGCTGGTGGTTGTCATGGTGAAATTTCCAATAGCTGCTGATGTTTGGCATGACGCTCCGGATCGTTGTTCTCAGTTTCTTGAGCACTTCCACGTAAAATTTGGAGTTGATGGTTGTCCCGGGAGGTATAAACTCATGGTGAACGATCCCTTTGATGCCAAAAAAACACAATGAGCATAGTATTGATCTTTGATTTACTCATTCGCCTTCTCAAAACTCCTTGTGCCATCTGGAGACTTGCCTTTGTGATAAACACTGCCTGCTGAACCATTGGAAAAGTTTCCACTGCGGACTTGCCGAGATTCACACAAAACTTTATCTCGCGTATCTTTGTTCCAGTGAGCAAGGCAGCGCGACTTGTACAAGAGACGAAACAGAGGTTCACGAAATAGCCCGTCCTTGCACTCGAGAGCTCGAAGACAACTGAGCAAGCACTCGCTCGGTAGCTGACTTCCGCCATCACTAATTCCCGGCGCGGCAAGTAGAACGCGTTGCGACATACAGTCGCCTCACAATAAAATCGGTGACATTACTTTCCGGACTGACCCTGTTAATATTTTTAGTCAAACGTAAAGTACTATAGTGGTCAGAGAGTTGTATTATATGTAGATGCTTTTTAGAATTTTTGGAGTCGGGAAATATAAAATTATGTTCCTTATTGCTAATTTTAACTGAAGCAGTTCGCCATTCCATTTTTGTTGTTATTAATACAATAATATAAAATTACTACTCTAGATTTTCAAATAAGATTAAGGATACAAACAATACAAAAACAAAAATTATATATTCTTGAAATGCCTATCCTAGTAATGTTTATAAATATCTTTATTGAATTACCTCAGACTTTCATTGTACAATATTTAAGTTTGTATAAAAATAAATGATCAAGATCTAATCTTTAAACATCGTTAGGCGCCAACGTTTTCCAACGCTAGTCGTGTTTCTTTATTTCCGTACTATTTATACAATGTCAACTAAAATTTATAACGTTAAAATTCTTGTATAAACGGCTTTAATCGAGCCGATTGTGCTAATTTATTTTGTAGGTTTTCGAGTTGGTTTAATACCGACCCTAAACTACAAGTTTTCTCGTACTTGATTGTCTACCTCTCGATTTTATTTAATAAACGATATAAAAACATCTAAAATGGTACTTTTGTTAGTGTTCCGTGCGGAACACTTATAAGATAGCTTCGGTGTCTGTCTGTCTGTCCGTCCATCCGTCTGTCTGTCACACCCGATTTTCTCCGAAACGATTTGTCATAGAAAGTTGAAATTTGGTAATAATATAGGAATTGATGGCCTCATCAAAGCCGTGTAGTTTTGAAATTTAAATTTTGACTTAAGGGGTTAGTTTTGGGGGGTGAAATCGGAAGTGAAAAAAAAAATTTTTTACTGGGTCATCGAGTGTGGTGTCAAATAAAAGTTAGTGAAAACACGAGTAAAATATAAATATATACATATATATATATATATATATATATATATATATATATATATATATATATATATATATATATATATATATATATATATATATATATACATATATATATATATATATATATATATATATATATATATATATATATATATATACATATATATATATATATATATATATATATATATATATATATATATATATATATAATGTAGTACTTGGACTCACTTTTCTTTGTATTATTTTTAAAAAATCGCGAAAAATCGTTGTCCCCCCACCTTATCTCGAAAAGTACTGATCAAAAAATTTCGAAAAAATTCTGGAATGCTCTCCACGGGGTGTAGATTGAACGAAAATTATCACGAGTGCATTACTTTTAATAATTTATTTGGTATATAAAAAAAACAAAAATTTCAAGGTCATCAGTTTTGAGTAAAGATTAGAAACAAACTTTGTTGAAAACTCCTCTGGGGTGTGTTTTGTGGAGTCACTGATCATTTTATACCACCGTAACAAAATTTTTTATTTTAAAAGCAATCAACGTACGGAACACTAATTGTGCAAGTTCAACTTGCACTTGACTGGTTATTATTTATTATTTAGAAAGAAATGGATTTGGGGACATGGAGTTAAAGAAAATAATCACCATTTTCAGTGTTCCATACGGAACCCTTATAAGATCACTTTGATGTTCGTCCGTCTGTCTGTATGTCTGCGTATCTGTCTGTCACACCCGATTTTCTTCAAAACTAATTGACATAGAAAGTTGAAATTTGGCACTAATATAGGAATTGATAGCCCCATCAGAGCTGTGCAGTTTTGGAAGTTAAATTTTGACGTAAGGGGTTAGTTTTGGGGGGTGAAATCGGAAGTGAAAAAAAAATTATAAAAAGACGAGTTCAAAAATATATATAATGTAATACTTGCTCACACTTCTCTTTGTATTATTTTTTAAAAAGCGCGAAAAGTCGCTGTCGCCTTATCTCGGAAAGTACTGATCAAAGAATTTTGAAAAAATTCTGAAATATTCTCTGTGTAGATTGAACAAAAATTATCACGAGTGCATTACCTTTAATAATTTATCTGGCATATAAAAAAAAAATAAAAATTTCATCAGTTTTCAGTCAAGATCGGAAAAAAACTTTGTTGAAAACTCATTTGGGATATGTTTTGTGAAGTCACTGATCATTTTATACTTCCGTGAGAAAAATTTGTATTTCAAAAGTAATCAACATACGAAACACTAATTGCGCATGTACAACTTGCACTTGACCGGTTATTAATATATCAAGTACTCAAATATGTTGTACATTTTTCATTAAATGAAGGGCTAACGAGATATTAGAAAAGGTAGACGAACTCATGTGTACCAAAGTCTTATTATGACATGACAAAATTATTATTTAAATCATTAAAAAAATATCGCTAGGTAACTTTTAACCTATTCTTAGTGTTCTCAAAAGATGATTAAAATAGTTTTAGTAGTTTTACAAATTCAAAATCTAACTTTTTGGCTCTTGTTATATTACTATAAAGTGAAGTGTGTTTTTAATTTTTAGTAAGGCTTTTATTATATTAAAAATATTCCTAAATAACGATTAAAAAAATTTCCAAATTTTATATACTCTATATATATTTACCATTTTCTGTAAATTATTTAGTTTAGCATAGGATATTTAGAATTTTTGCGTTTTTAATTTTATGGGATCACTTCAGTATCCATCCACCTGTCTGTCACATCCTATTTTCTCCGACACTATTTAGCATAGAAAGTTGAAATTTGACACAAATATAGGAATTTATTGACTTAAGGGGGTCGTTTTGGGGGGTAAAATAGGATGTGAAAATAAAATTACCAGGTCATCGAGTGGGATGTCAAATGAAAGCTTGTGAAAATGGGAGGTCAAAAATATATATAATCCAATACTTGCGCACACTTTTCTTTGTATTATTTTTTAAAAATGGCCTAAACTTATAGCCAACGAATAGATACGGAGACAAAATAATTTTGTTTGTTTATAATTAAACAAATATGTAAGTAGTAAATATTCGTTATACACTTTTATTACTAGTTTCTATATTGAGCTAGATTGATTTATTGGCTATTAAGTAGCTAAGATGCTAGAACTTATACATTATTGACTAAGAAAACACGTGAAAATATATTTTAAGTTATATACACATGTCAGGGACCTAATTAACTTAGCCTAGGTTAGAATTTTATTTTATTTTAAAAGCAATCACCGAACGGAACACTGATTGCGCAAGTCCGACTTTCACTTGGCCGATTTTTACCAGGTGTACAAGTATGAAATTTCAGAGATTTCAGACAACAGATGATGCACTGTTGTGCTATAAAGATTTGACACTGCGCCATTTTGTTGTGTCATCAACAAGTGCCAGACGCGCACGAGTGATAAATTGGAAAAGTGTGTGCATAGTGTCACATCACATACGGCAAAACCAGTTCGCGACACGGTGGAAGCACTCAGCTGGGAAGTTCTACCCCATGTGGCTTACTCACTAGACTTGGCTCCTTCCGATTACCACTTCTTTGCATCGATGGGTCACGCATTTGCTGAGCAGCGCTTTGGTTAGTACGAAGATGTGAAAAAATGGTTCGATGAATGGCTCGCAGCACAAGGGGAAGATTTTTACTGACGTGGTATTCACAAATTGCCCGAAAGATTTTTTTTTTTTTTTTTTTTTTTTTTTTTTTACAGGGAGAGATCCGCCTTATGGATTCTGAAGCAGTTTGCGTCACCATAAGGGTGCCCCAAAATGCCTCAGATATGTGGGGCTCTCCAACCTGAAGGGTTGGCATACCCACTAAAACTCCTTGTGAGCTGGGAAAACCCTTTACTCCTTTTACAATTTCTGAACTTCTTAATGACTAGACTTTTGATGTGTTTCAACCTTAAGTTAACTTTCTATGAATAGATCTAACCTAACTTAACCTATCTTAACGCTAACCTAACCTAAGCCCCCCATTCCGGGAGGGTGTCGTGTTATAATTATGTATGGTGTGCTTTGTTACACTTCCCCTGAAGGAGTAGCTCAACTAAACCTACGGTCTTAACCTTAAACTAAGTCAAGGGCCCGAAAGATGGGAAGAATGTATAACAAGCGATGGAGCATACTTTGAATAAAGCACTTTTTATCATTCTTCCGAATTTAACATGTTTTTTTAGAAAAAAAATCCGCATTTCATACTTGTACACCTGGTAAGTAGAAGAATATTTTGTTGGCTAATTTTTTGGTCAAAAAAGTGGAAGAAAATTATTTTAAAAGTGATTTATTGTTCCCTTTATCCTTTCAGTTATATTTTACTGTACAAAAGTAAATAACAACGATAATCTTAATACAATAGCATTCCATTTTTACACTTACATATATTTTTTACAAACGAAAAAGACTGATTTTCCAAGGCTATCATCTCCTATTACCGTGTACACAAGTTCTGGTTTAGGGTCATTTATATTCCACTTTTTGGTTGCCCCGAAATATTCTGTAATATTTACTTGTTTTAAATTCCCAGAAATGATTGATAGTTCTGCTTCATCCTTATCTTCACTGATTAAACTGTGGAATGTTTAAATTTTAAATATTTCCATAAAGCAGAAAGTTTTTTCTCTAAACCTCGAGTGATTTTTACGCTACACAACTCACATAATGCTTTTGATTAATCTTTTTCATCAAGTAAAAAAGTAGTTCCAGACTTTGCTTGTTTTTCAAAACAATCGTTAAAGATACCTTTGTCCGTAGAAAATATCGGAATAAGATTTTTATTTCGCTCGGGGATTCATCTTATTATCGCGAAATAGGGGGTTTCACACAAAGCAACGAGTCGCGTGGTTGCAATATTGCCAAATCATAAAAAAATTACCTTAAGTTGGCAGTGTTGGCGGAAAATGTTAATAAAATGTAAAATAATGAGTATTGCCAGATCCTACCCGATCGGGTCTCCGATTTTGCCGGATTCAACGTAGCCGGATACCCAATTTTGCCGGATCCTAAAAAGTACTACCCGTTACATCTCTAGTGCTCTTGTTATTTATTATTTAGAAAGAAATAGGTTTAGGGACATGGAATTAAGGAAAATTATCACTATTTTAGTATAACAGTTAGTATTGCTAAAATTTGGTGGAACCTCTAAGATAGAGTTATTAACTCATAGTCTTTATATAAATTTTAATGTAAACTTTGCATTCAACCCACTGGAAGAAACCTTTATAAAATGATGGGTAGAATATTCTCACCTGCGTTTTGAAAAACAAAATTGTTTATCGACCCTTATCCTTTTTGTATATATTTTTAATTTTTTGCTAAATTTACACTAAGTTGTGTGCAGCTCAATGTGTTCCTCTAATCAAATTATTTGTTCCTAACTAAGAAATCGAATTTTTGTGGATACAAGGTGGTCAAAACAAATTTAGAAACATATAATAAAAGACTGTTTTTAGTCAATTTCCACTGGTTTATTTAAATTGCGATGACGCGTTTCACTGTCGATGCAGCTTCTTCAGATTTACATTTTACACTGTCAAGTTAGGTTTAAGATTCAAAATTTTATATAATTTCTTAATTATAATATTATACCTAATTAAATTACATTGATAGAATTGGAAAACCCACACAGATTTGGAATTAGGAGAATAAATTCAATAATGGTGAATTGTTTAAATCTACCTGGTCGTTGAGTAAAGTACCTGTAGTCCTTAATCGATTTATTTGCATTATCTCTAAAAGGTTTAGTTTTAAACCTTTTTGTTGGGTGTGTAAAATTTTCAAATTCTTATTCGATGTGTGATTCTCTGTTAAAAGATGATTAGCATAGGTTGAATTAGACTTTCTATGGATGAAACTTTTTTCGTGTTCTGTAATTCTTTGTATAAATGTACGTCCAGTTTGTCCTATGTATGTTTTAGGACATGACCCACATGTTAATTGATAAACCCCTGATTTATTGTCTTTATTAATTTGGGGTTTGTAGTTTTTGAGATATTTCCCTATAGTATTGTTAGTCTTGCAAGCTATGTTGTTGGTTTGCCGAAATAGGTTAAGCATTTAAATGTGGTTTTTCTGTCCTTAAAACGTGGGTATATTTCTGAGATTGCCTTGTTTCTAAGTTTTTTCCTAACGATGTTATCGATTAAAGTAACTGAATAACCGTTGTTAATGGCTACTTGTTTTATGTAGTTTAATTCTTTAGTAAAATTGTCCTCTGATAAGGGGATATTAGTTAGTTAGTCTATGTATAAAACTATGATAAGCTTGGAGTCGATGATGGTTAGGGTGGTGAGAACTATTGTGAATTGTGGTATTTGTATGACAAGGTTTGTCATGCCATGTTTTTTCCTGGTTTTACTGATTGTTAAGTCTAGGAAGTTGATTTTCCCTTCGACTTCTTCTTCCATTGTAAAACTGATATTTCTATGTAAAGAATTGATGTACTGTAAAAAGTGAGTTAATTGTCTGTTCCTACCTGTATATTATATCGTCTACGTATCGATACCAGTATAGACAATTATTACTATTGTTATTATGGTTGTTAAATATCATTGTTTCAATACTGTCCATGAAAATTTTGGCAAGTAATGGACTCCCCATAATTAACCCTTCCTTACTATTGTAGAATGTATTGTTATATGAAAAATAATTTTGTTTTAGGCAAGTTCTTAATAAATTAATTATGTCCATTTTTATAACCTCATTTACTTTGTTTTTTGTTAATAGGTTCGCTATTAAAATTATTGTTTCGTCTGGGGGAACACTTGGAAATAAGTTTTTGACATCGAAAGAGAATAATTTAGAATTATCTGGTATTGTTATATTCTTAACTTTATTCACGAGTTCGTATGAGTTTTTGATACTATATTTAGGTTCAAATTTGGTATGATATTTGATTAAATCAATTAAAAAGGATGACGTTTTATATGCTGGAGCAGACATATTGGAAACAACTGGTCTGATTGGGTGGTCAAGTTTGTGTAGTTTTATGAGTGAATAAAGTTGTGGGATTTGGGGACTCATATTTATCAATTTAAATTTATCTTTATCGTGAATGATACTTTTAGCCTGTTCAATTTGTTGTTTTATTTCTTTTTGAAAAATATTTGTTGGATCTTTATTTAAAATTTCGTACTTTCCTGTTTTGAAAAAATCTAACGTTTTATTAATATATTCGATTTTGTCTATTGCTATTGCTGTGTTACCTTTATCTGCTTTGGTAGAGATTACATAATTTTGTTTTGCTTTACTCTGAATGGTTTTTATTGTCCTTGAGTCCTGGTTGATGTTGTTATTATTAGATATGAACTCTTTTTTTAATAATTTCGGCTGTTTGAAATTTTGATAACATATTGTTAGGACTATCTTTCAAGGCTATCTTAGCATCAATACCTAATTTATTTATTTATTTATTATGAACGGTAACACCATTTCTACAAAAAATATCGACAATATGCAAGAGATAAAAACAATGTGAAGGAACAATATAATTAAAGCTAAATCTAAAACTAAAACTAATAGGTCAGAATGCAGAGTATTACAATCTAAATTAATCACTTTAAAGATAAACAGTACTTGACATATAATACCAATGGGAAACTACCCGAAAATTAAAGAAACTCTATAGCGAGGTCAGTTGCTTGACCATATTTTTGAATCGGTGTACTGAGCCATCAATTGGCAAATTGTATTTATCAAAATTACGCTGCATTCTAAAGATTGGACTATGCAAGCCATAGTTTCTGGTGACATTAGCTGGGTAAAATAACGTCCTGGCGCGGGTACGATGTACGGTATGAAAAGATAATTTACTAAGTAAGTACTCACAGTCAATATACCCATTTAATTAGCTTAAATAAGAAATGTAGATCAGCTTGCATTCGTCTGTCCTGAAGACTGCACATATTTAAAAATCTTTGTACCAGGTCATAGTTAGTATGTCCCTCAGTTAAAGGAATTTTCAGTTTAAAAGAACAGATACGTAAGAATTTTTTTTGGGCACTCTCCAGCTGATTAATATGGACATTATAAAAAGGAGACCACACCGGGCTTGCATACTCCAAAATCGGTCGAACGTACGAGCAATATAATAATTTAAACACATTACAAGAAAAATCGACAATAAATCTATCAATAAAACCCAAACACCTACCGGCTCGCTGCACCACACTCATTTGATGGCCGATGAAAGATAAAGAACGATCAAACATCACACCAAGATCCCTAGTTTCATGTACCCGTTTTAAAATGGTTGTATTTATACTATAGTCGAACTGCATAGGACTTTTTAATCTGGAAAATGATATACAGGAGCATTTATCAGTATTGAGACTTAAGCCGTTTAAAGTTGCCCAATGGAAAAATATGTCAACATCCGCTTGCAAAATAAGACTGTCCACAGGACTAGAAATAATTTTGAATAATTTCAGATCATCGGCAAACATGAGAAAAGAAGTATTGGTCAGGAAATCCCTCAAGTCATTTACAAATAAGAGAAACAATAGGGGGCCGCAGTGAGTGCCCTGGGGAACGCCCGAGGGTACTATACTTAGGTTAGAGATATAATTATTTATTCTTACACTTTGCTGACGGCCCATTAAAAAACTCTCCAGCCAACAAAGAATGTGAATGCCGAACCCAAGCGATCCAAGTTTGCTCAACAATAACCGATGGTTCACTTTGTCGAACGCCCTGGAGAAGTGAGTATATATGGTATCAACCTGACAGCCCCTCTCAAATGCGCCCAACAGGTAATCCTCATATGTCAGAATATTATTTACACAGGAACGAAAACGCTGAAAGCCATACTGTTCATCCATGATCACCCGCCTACAGTGCCAAGAAAGACAAGAAGTAACCAGTGAGTCCAAAAGCTTTGGTATGGTCGACTCTATGCAGATGCCCCTATAATTAGTCACATCGCTACGATCACCAGATTTAAAAATTGGGGTTATATAGGATATTTTCCAATAATCAGGAAATACTTCCATATCCAATGAGAGATTGAACAGGAAGCGAAGTGGTCTGCTTAAGGTGCACACACATTTCTTTAATAATAGAGGCGGGACACCATCAGGCCCACTTGAGGTTTTAGGCCTGAGCGATATCAGTTCCTTAAAAACATCAATCAAACTAATAATCACGTTATTTAATGTTGTCAATTCAGTAAGGCTCGAGTAGTAGTCCGGTATTTCCAAAAGGGCATCCTCATACACACTCGAGAAATATTCAGCAAACAAATTGACCGTAAGATCACCACTACTGCTCGTCCTACCCCCTAAATGCATGGAGTTAGGATACCCATTCGATCTTTTGCAGTTATTTACATGTTTCCAAAATTCTGACGGACTTCTTGTCTCCGATTCTTTGATATTGAAGTTAATTTGAATATTGTGTTTGAAACCTTTTGTTAGAAATTTTTTTTCCTTGTCCGAAAAAGGTGTATTGGAAATGTTAATAAATCAATTAAAGCATTGATGATCAGTAAAAAATTCTTTTTCTTTCCAGCCATCCAAAATTTGGAAACTTTTATTCACTATTTTTCAGAAGTCTAGGTTTCCTTAAAAGTTGATGCATTAATAACAACAATTATAAGAGGTCAAAATAATAAAGAAGTCAAGCTCTGCGCTGCTTTGAAAATACCTAATGAATCGGAAATTTAAACCCGCGCAGTAATTAAAAATAAAATTGATTTTGGCTAAAGTAAGATTTGATGTAACTGCTTTCTGATGGGTATAATTTGTGACTGATTTTCTAGACAGCACTCTATTGCAAAAGAAGACATTTATTTTGCTTCTTATTCTTCTTCTAAGACAAGGTTGGTTCGTCTGTTTTTAAATCGCTTGTGACTTAGTTGTCCAGCTTTCGTGCCATCTTTTTGGTGGTCGACTGGGAAGTCCTCTTGTTTCTGGTTTTTCATCTTTCGCCCATCTTGGCCAGCTATTAGCTGGCATCCTACTTACGTGATCTCTCCAATATCGACATCTTGATCTGGCCAAACCGACGATGTCTTGAAACTTGAGTTTTTCTCGTATAGTTGTGCATCGTACTTGGTCTCTTAAGGTTTTTCCTTTGATAGTGCACAGTGTTTTCATTTCTGAAGCTCTCATGAGGCTTTTTATTTTAGGTGTCTCTACTCTTGTTTCTACTGCATACCTTACAAGCGGTCTTACCACGGTTCATTTATTTCGCGATAATAAAAATCTTTTTTTCGTTTTGTATTTTTAGTTTTAATTAATAATCCCTTAGTGTTCGAAACTTTTGGACGGTAGTATATCGCTACACTATATCACTATAAGCCTAATTCTATCCAATGCTGGATGTAGGCCTTCCCCCTGAATTTCCATCTCAATCTATTTGCAGCTATTGTCATCGATCCAATGCCCGTAACCCTCTGTATATCATCCCGCCATCTTCTTTTGGGACGTTCTACGCTCCTTTTCTGTTCTCGTGTGGTTTCCATTCTAATGTTCGCTTGGTCCACGATCATCGGTCGTGCGTGCTACATGTCCATCCCATCCACTTACTTTTTGCTACGTGCTCTATAATATCCTTTAATTCCATTTGTTCATGTATCCACTTCTTTTTAGTGTTCCGTACGGAACACTTATAAGATCACTTCGGTGTCTGTCTGTCTGTCTGTCTGTCACACACCCGATTTTTCTCCGAAACTATTTGACATAGAAAGGTGAAATTTGGTAATAATATAGGAATTGATGGCCTCATCAGAGCCATATAGTTTTGAGAATTAAATTTTGACTTAAGGGGTTAGTTTTGGGGGTGAAGTCGGAAGTGAAAAAAAAATTTTTTTACTAGGTCATCGAGTGTGGTGTCAAATGAAAGCTTGTGAAAACACGAGTAAAAAATATATACAGTAATACCTCGCTTTACGCGAGGGATACGTTCCGAAAAAAATCGCGTTAACTGAAATTCGCGTATATCGAGGTTTATGATTAAACATAGTCAAAATTTAATACAAAAAAATACAAATCATTTTAATCAATCACTTTAATTCTAAGAACACTTTATGCAATACATACTCTTATTTTTTACGGAAAAATACATCTATTGTCTTTTGGGTAACGTTTTGTTTACGTTCTTGTAAAATACGTTCATAACACCCAACACTGTTTTTAATTGTTTGACACACGGTCAAGACACGGTCATCATTATTGTCTATACTCTGCAATATCTCCAAACCTGAATAAATTTTTGAAAGTGCATTTTGTATTTCCCCTGAAGATAAAACTTTCTCTTCTACTTGTTCTTCCTCATCGTAGATAGGATTATTCTGTAACTCGATCAGATCTTCATTGCTAATAGGATCGTCGTGCGTTGCTACAAGTTCTACGAGATCTTCTACCGTGACATCTTCAAGTTCAGACCCCTCAATCATTGCAGCAATGTCTTCAAGCACTTGTCTCTGCATCTGGACAATTCTTCTAGGTGCTTCCACTACATCTGGCCAAAGATTACGCCACACCCCATTCATACAACTCATTTTAACTTCCTTCCAAGCCTCTTCTATGTTGTGAATAGACTTCATAATGTTGTATGACTTCCACCACTCTCGCATAGACTGTCTTCCTTCCCCGTCAGTTTCATGAATTAGTTGGCTAAAAGTGCGGCGATGGTAATAAGCTTTGAAGTTTGCTATTGCTCCCTGGTCCATAGGTTGTAATATTGACGTAGTGTTTGGTGGAAGGAACTTTACGTACACTTTTAAGTCTCTGGGCGTATCAAGTGAGGTTGGATGTCCTGGGGCATTGTCTAAGAGTAATATAACTTTAGGTTCAAGCCCATTTCTGTCACAGTATGATTTGACTGATGGGCAAAAACTATTAGAATACCATTCTTGAAAAATTTCCCGTGTAACCCACGCCTTTCTGTTTGATCGCCACACAACTGGTAGACTTGTCTTGTCTGTGCCTCGCATTGCACGGGGTGTTTCTGAATGGTACACTAGTAAAGGTTTCAGTTTGAAATCACCAGTGGCATTACCACCCAGCAGAAGTGTTAGTCGATCTTTCGCAGCTTTGAAACCACTGGCTTGACGTTCTTCCTTAGAAATGAATGTTCGAGATGGCATTTTTTTCCAGTAAAGTGCGGTCTCATCAACATTGAAGATGAGACAAGCAGGAATTTTCTCTCGTCTAACGAAGTCTTGAAACTTGTCTGGAAACTCAGCTGCAGCTTGAATGTCCGCGCTGGCCGCCTCGCCTGTTATGTGGATATTGTGAAGATTAGAACGCTGCTTGAACCGATGGAACCAGCCTCTGCTGGCAGCAAAAGTCGGAGTGGCACTCCCTTCTCCTTCTTTTGTTTTCAGCATCTCATACAAAGATTTTGCTTTTGTGCATATGAGATCTTGACTTAGTGGTGTGTTCTTCTTATTCAAATCTTCGATCCAGACTGACAGTAATTTCTCCATTCTTTCTAAGATAGATGATCTCGAACGGAGAAAGTTTTGTTGCACTTATAGGTGTTGAACCTTCGCTGGAGATTTTAATTTTTTCCCGATTTTTATAAATCGTTCTCACAGTCGATTCTGAGAGTCCAAAATCTCTCCCAACAATTGTTGCTTTGCCTCCATTTTCCATTCTTCTTAACACTTTCATCTTCAATTCCAAAGTGACGCTTTTACGCTCTTTTTTCTTTACAGGCGGCATTTTTAACGTAGGGTTAAATTATGTATGTATGTATCTCCAATAAATATTAAAACAAAACTGCCAGCCGACCGAACTAACATTACGGAACAAATGAACACACGAAACGAACGAGGAAATCCCCATAGAACAAAGTCGAAGGACAGGGAATTCCCAATTCTTCAAAGAGAATATTCAGAGAAAGCGGGGATCCCCCCGCGACCATAGAGAAGTTAATGACTACATGAGCGCGAAATTTGAAATTCGCGTTATAGTGAAACCGCGCGTAACGGGGTCGCGCTAAGCGGGGTATTACTGTATATAATATTATACTTGCGCGCACTTTTCTTTGTATTATTTTTAAAAATTCGCGAAAAATCGCTGTCCCGGGCATTATCTCGAAAAGTACTTATCAAAAAATTTTGAAAAAATTCTGGAATATTCTCCACGGGGTGTAGATTGAACGAAAATTATCACGAGTGCATTACCTTTAATAATTTATATGGTATATAAAAAAAACAAAAATTTCAAGGTCATCAGATTTCAGTAAAGATTGGAAACAAACTTTGTTGAAAACTCATTTGGGGTGTATTTTGTGAAGTCACTGATCATTTTATACCTCTGTAACAAAATTTTTTTATTTTAAAAGCAATCAACGTACGGAACACTAATTGCGCAAGTTTAACTTGCACTTGACCGGTTTTTTTTTCTATCTTTAGGTTTTATCCCGATCATCTGTCATTCGTGTGCTCTCTTGAGTCCTAGCTAGTTTTTGTTTACCTGCTTTATTCAGTGTCCAAGTTTCAGTATTTAATTACGAGTAAGATGCACTGATCGTAAACTTTGGCCTTTAACTTATTTGGGATGACTTTACCTTTGAATATATAACTTAATTTCCCTAATGCGCACCATCCAAGCCTGATTCTTCTTGAAATTTCATCCGAGATACTGTCTCTCGTCGTAGTGATTTTTTGCCCCAGATACACATAATCCTTCACAATCTCGAGAGCGGTTCCTTTCAAATTTATATCTATGTTGTTATTAGTGTTGGTTAATATTTTTGTCTTACTTTTATTCATCTTAAGGCTAATTGTCTTTGAGTGGTAATTTACCTTATTTATCATTTCTTGTAACTCATGTAGATTACTACTGATGACTACAATATCAAAAATTTAAATAAATGTTTAAGATCACCACTTATGTTTATTATTGCTGACAATTGTTTCGACACACTGTGTCTTCTTCTGGAGCACGATGTAAATTAACTGAGTATGTTACAGAATATATAGTTTACCTAATTACAAGTACTAAATTCATCAACAATACTTACCTTAATATCTAGAACAAGTTCAATAAAGGAGACCCTCCCCCATCTAATTGATGGTTGAGTAATAAACCTGAGGATTTTTTCTGGTTAATTTCTACCTGTTCTAAACAATTCAGTAATTTCCCTTTCTTTCCGTTATGTAAAATTTTGAAATCTTCATTGAATATATGATTTTCCTCTGTTAAATGGTTAGCGTAATGAGATTTGTTATTTTTCATTCTATAGCTTTGTTTATGTTCATTTATTCTTTTATAAAAAGATCTGCCTGTTTGTCCTATGTATATACAGTCCCTGGCCAAATTATTAGACGCACTGTATTTTTTTAGTAATTTTATGTTTCTTAAAGAGTTTTTATGTAATAATGGTATATTTAAACTACAATATTATTGATTTTTATTTAAAAGAATTGTTGTAGACTACATATTTGTATTTATTTTTAACATATGGCAACACTGTGTTGACAAAGTGATACATGGACGTAAACAAGTACAAACCTGTATCAGTCGCGATCGGAATCGAGTCAGGTACGGCCGTGTTTCTGTGGCTTTATGGACTGTGATTGTTTAACAGTTTTATACTACTCCGTTATTAGTTTATTTTGTATGCAGTGTTAAAAAAGTAATTGGACTATTTTCATTATGGGTAGAAAAGGCGATCTTTCACCACCTAAAAAAGCTGAAGTGAAGGCCCTTGTGATTGCGAAAACATTTACAAACCGAGAAATATCACGAAGATTGGAGGTTTCTGAAGCTAGTGTACGACGCATAAAAAAGAAAATTGAGTCAGGGAAGGAATTAAGCCCGAAAAGAAAGAAAAGATGCGGTAGAAAACCAATTTTCACTCCACGGTCAGAGAGATGTTTGAAGAAAATTTGTGTAGAAAACAGATTTGCTACCACAAAGGTAATAAAATCACAACTCCAGGATGCTAGCGTAAATGCTTCTGAGCGCACTGTTCGAAGAAAATTGAAAGAATTAGTTTTTAAGGCCTGTCGCCCCGCCAGGAAGCCCAAGTTAACAGCTGCAATGAAAGCAAAGCGCCTGAAGTGGGCCAAACAATGGCAAGACAAAGATGTGGACTTCTGGAGATCGGTAAGATACAGCAATTTAATCAATAATTGATACATTATTATCATTTTCAGTTAAATAAAGCAAATAAACATGGAAGTTTATATATTTTTCCTATTTTTGACAGGTCTGCTTCAGTGACGAAAGCACATTCGAAATTTTGCAGAATAAAGCTCAGTATGTGCGTCGTCGTCATGGAGAAAAGTTTCATCGGCAAGGGCACTGGACGTCTGTACGTCGTTAAAGGAATAATGAGGCAAGATCAGTACAAAGAAGTATTACAAAATCGGTTGATTCCGCAGCTCAGAGAATGGTTTCCAAATGGGGAACCATTCACTTTCATGCAAGATGGAGCTCCCTGCCACACTGCTCGGTCTGTTAAAGCTTTTTTGGCAGAAAAAAATATCCCTCTGTTGGATTGGCCCCATTGAAAATGTGTGGGAGCTGATGAAAAGAGAAGTGGCTAAAAATGTGATTACCAACAAAACCCAGCTCCTAGAAAAGATTATTCATGTGTGGAATCATCATCCTCAAATGCAGGAGACAGTACAATCTTGCATTGATAGCATGCCGCGCAGAATTAAAGCTTTGATAGCGGCTAAAGGTGGCTCAACTAAATATTGAGTTTTACTAACATTAATTTCACTTTTCTTTAAAACTTAATAAACTTATGCTTTTCTAAATTAATGCTGTTTTATTTATGTCAAATAAATAGGTAATTGATTGGATAATATAAAAATAAAAAACAAATCAATTTAAAATAATAAAACGGTACAATATCACTCGGTAATTAATATTTTACATGAAATCTTGCAGTGCGTCTAATAATTTGACCAGGGACTGTATGTTTTATTGCAAGTGTCACAGCATAATTCGTAAACCCCCGATTTATTTTCTTTTTTTGTTTTACTTTTATTGTTTTTAATATGTCTAGCTAATGTGTTATTTGTACAAAATTTGAATTTTATTAGTCAATTTTCCGGTATAATAATAAGTGAGTGTATGAAATTTTTCTTTGTTTAGTTGTTTGTGCGGGTACACCAGTCCTATTGCTTTTTTAAATTGTGTTTTCATTAAAATATTATCTATGAAATCGCTCCTGTACCCATTGTTTATACTAATTTGTTTTATAATATTTAATTCTTTCTGAAAATTTTCTTCCGTTAATGGTGTATTTATTAGTCTATGGATGAAACTACGAGGCATGTTTTTTAAGTAAGTACCGTTTTGGAATTAAAAAAAGACGTGCAAAGATATCGCTATAATTTTATTTTTACATGAAAGCCTGTACCTTAATCTACTTTTCTACATAATTTCCGTGAATATTGAGGCACTTGTCATAACGTGGCACCAGTTTTTGAATACCCTCCTCATAAAATTCTGCCGCCCTGACTTGTTAACCACTGTATCACAAATGTTTTGACTTCGTTATCGTCTTGAAGACGCTGACCACCAGGTGCTTCTTCAAGTGCAGGAACAAATGGTAGTCGCTGGGCGCCAGATCAGGGCTGTATGGAGGATGATCTAGAGTTTCCCATTTAAAAGATTTGATGAGATCTTTGGTCCGATTAGCCACATGTGGACGGGCATTGTCATGCAGCAAAACGATACCCTTACTCAACTTGCCACGTCTTTTGTTCTGGATTGCACGACGCAGATTATTCAATGTCTCACAATAAGACGCTGCATTGATTGTCTCATTACGAGGCAGAAACTCCACTAGCAATACTCCTTTTCTGTCCCAAAAAACTGTGCACATGATTTTGCGGGCAGAAATTGTTTGCTTAAACTTCACTTTTTTGGGTGATGATGAATGTCGTCATTCTATGGATTGTTGTTTCGATTCTGGTGTGACGTAGGCCACCCATGTTTCGTCACCAGTAACAATTTGGTCTAAAAAATGTTCACCTTCATTGTGGTACCGCTCAAGGAAAGTCAATGCACTGCCTAAACGTTGGGTTTTGTGCAAATCCGTCAACATTTTTGGAACCCAACGTGAACACAATTTCCGGTAATTCAAGTTCTCGGTCACAATGCGATACAAAACACTACGAGAATATTGAGGAAAGCAGTCGCACAATGATGAAATTGTAAAGCGTCTGTTTTCTCTCACCTTTTCGTCCACTTTCTGCACCAAATCTTCATTAACGACCGAAGGACGCCCACTCCGTTCTTCATCATGCACATTTGTGCGGCCATCTTTAAATGCTCTCACCCATTTCCTTACCATTCCATCGCTCATAATGTTTTGTCCGTAAACTTCACAGATCTCACGATGAATATCGATCGGTTTTACGCCTTTAGCACTAAGAAATCGTATAACAGCCCGTACTTCACAATCGGCGGGACTCACGATTGTCGGAGGCATCTTAAACACTCAGTAAACAACGTATACAATGAAGAATCAGACTGTAATGGCGTCAGTGCGTAGACATGAGATGTAGGTTACCAGCGCGCATGCGCGGAACGCCGACCGTATCGCTGCGGCGGCGGAATCGCAAAACGGTACTTACTTAAAAAACATGCCTCGTATTATAAGCCGATATTTTATGTGTGAACGGGTGGTTAGAATAAGCGTTTATAGTTATATCTGAATATGTTGGTTTATGGAAGATTTCAAAATCGTGTTTATTCATTTTGTTTGATATTTTTAAATCTAGGAAATTAATCGATTTTTTTGTTTCTATTTCAATTGTATAAGTAATATTATTATGAAGTTGGTTAATATAATCTAGAAATATTTTTAATTGTCGATCTGTGCCTGTAAAGCAAGTCAATATATCGTCTACATACCGGTACCAATAAATTTTTTTAAAAAAAGATGAGAATTACTGATTTGTTCTTCTAAATGGTTCATGAAAATTTCAGATAAAATTGGACTAAGAGGGTTTCCCATTATTAAACCTTTCTTACTTATATAAATCTTACCGTTAAATTCGAAATAATTCTGGTCTAAACACAATGTTAAGATGTCTAATATTTCTGTTTAATTATTAGGTTAACTTTATTTTTATTGAGTAATCTTTGAACCAACATTATAGCGTCTGATGGTGGTATACTAGGAAAAAGATTTTGTACATCAAACGATATAAATCTGGAGTTACTTGGTATAATTAACGGATTAATTTTTGCTATCAATTCATTACTATTTTTATTACTATATTTAGTGTGAATTTACAATATTTTGTCAAAACCTCAATCAGTTTATTTGATAAAGAAAAAACTGGCGCTGTTATGTATGAAACCACCGGACGAATTGGCGAGTTATTTTTATGTAATTTAATAAAGGAATATAGTTTAGGAACTTGAGGGTTCATCGAGACGAGTCTGAATTTTTCATTCTCTGTGGAAATGCTTATGTCTTTTAGCACATCTTTAATTAATTTTTGGAAAGTTATTCTTGGATCGAAGTTGATGGATTTGATTACATCTGGTTTTAGCAAATCTATTGTTTTTTCAATGTAGGTTTGTTTCTTTATAGCTATTACAGTTTCTCCTTTATCTGCTCTCGTAAAAATTATGTTATGTTCATTACTTATGTTTTTTATTTGGTTAGCGATCTTATGTTCATTATGGAATTTATCTGGGAAAAATTCAAACTTTTCTGTGCGTAACATTTTAGTAATTATATGTTTGTTCGTAACATCTAGTGAATTACTACTACAGTAATACCCCGCTTAGCGCGACCCCGTTACGCGCGGTTTCACTATAACGCGAATTTCAAATTTCGCGCTCATGTAGTCATTAACTTCTCTATGGTCGCGGGGGGATCCCCGCTTTCTCTGAATATTCTCTTTGAAGAATTGGGAATTCCCTGTCCTTCGACTTTGTTCTATGGGGATTTCCTCGTTCGTTTCGTGTGTTCATTTGTTCCGTAATGTTAGTTCGGTCGGCTGGCAGTTTTGTTTTAATATTTATTGGAGATACATACATACATAATTTAACCCTACGTTAAAAATGCCGCCTGTAAAGAAAAAAGAGCGTAAAAGCGTCACTTTGGAATTGAAGATGAAAGTGTTAAGAAGAATGGAAAATGGAGGCAAAGCAACAATTGTTGGGAGAGATTTTGGACTCTCAGAATCGACTGTGAGAACGATTTATAAAAATCGGGAAAAAATTAAAATCTCCAGCGAAGGTTCAACACCTATAAGTGCAACAAAACTTTCTCCGTTCGAGATCATCTATCTTAGAAAGAATGGAGAAATTACTGTCAGTCTGGATCGAAGATTTGAATAAGAAGAACACACCACTAAGTCAAGATCTCATATGCACAAAAGCAAAATCTTTGTATGAGATGCTGAAAACAAAAGAAGGAGAAGGGAGTGCCACTCCGACTTTTGCTGCCAGCAGAGGCTGGTTCCATCGGTTCAAGCAGCGTTCTAATCTTCACAATATCCACATAACAGGCGAGGCGGCCAGCGCGGACATTCAAGCTGCAGCTGAGTTTCCAGACAAGTTTCAAGACTTCGTTAGACGAGAGAAAATTCCTGCTTGTCTCATCTTCAATGTTGATGAGACCGCACTTTACTGGAAAAAAATGCCATCTCGAACATTCATTTCTAAGGAAGAACGTCAAGCCAGTGGTTTCAAAGCTGCGAAAGATCGACTAACACTTCTGCTGGGTGGTAATGCCACTGGTGATTTCAAACTGAAACCTTTACTAGTGTACCATTCAGAAACACCCCGTGCAATGCGAGGCACAGACAAGACAAGTCTACCAGTTGTGTGGCGATCAAACAGAAAGGCGTGGGTTACACGGGAAATTTTTCAAGAATGGTATTCTAATAGTTTTTGCCCATCAGTCAAATCATACTGTGACAGAAATGGCTTGAACCTAAAGTTATATTACTCTTAGACAATGCCCCAGGACATCCAACCTCACTTGATACGCCCAGAGACTTAAAAGTGTACGTAAAGTTCCTTCCACCAAACACTACGTCAATATTACAACCTATGGACCAGGGAGCAATAGCAAACTTCAAAGCTTATTACCATCGCCGCACTTTTAGCCAACTAATTCATGAAACTGACGGGGAAGGAAGACAGTCTATGCGAGAGTGGTGGAAGTCATACAACATTATGAAGTCTATTCACAACATAGAAGAGGCTTGGAAGGAAGTTAAAATGAGTTGTATGAATGGGGTGTGGCGTAATCTTTGGCCAGATGTAGTGGAAGCACCTAGAAGAATTGTCCAGATGCAGAGACAAGTGCTTGAAGACATTGCTGCAATGATTGAGGGGTCTGAACTTGAAGATGTCACGGTAGAAGATCTCGTAGAACTTGTAGCAACGCACGACGATCCTATTAGCAATGAAGATCTGATCGAGTTACAGAATAATCCTATCTACGATGAGGAAGAACAAGTAGAAGAGAAAGTTTTATCTTCAGGGGAAATACAAAATGCACTTTCAAAAATTTATTCAGGTTTGGACATATTGCAGAGTATAGACAATAATGATGACCGTGTCTTGACCGTGTGTCAAACAATTAAAAACAGTGTTGGGTGTTATGAACGTATTTTACAAGAACGTAAACAAAACGTTACCCAAAAGACAATAGATGTATTTTTCCGTAAAAAATAAGAGTATGTATTGCATAAAGTGTTCTTAGAATTAAAGTGATTGATTAAAATGATTTGTATTTTTTTGTATTAAATTTTGACTATGTTTAATCATAAACCTCGATATACGCGAATTTCAGTTAACGCGATTTTTTTCGGAACGTATCCCTCGCGTAAAGCGGGGTATTACTGTACAGGCTATTTCACATTCTGCACCTAAATATTTTCTAGTTTTAGTACAATCTTTGACTGGTAAATTATACTGGAAACCTTTTTCTAATAACTGAATTTCTTGGTTATTAAAGTTAACAACAATATCGTTGGCGAACCTTAAATGACTCAACTACACACCATCTATCTTTATGCCTTTCTTTTTCCAATCTAGTTGGTGGAATACATCTTCTAGATCTGTAATAAATAGCTTCGGAGAGATAGTATCTCCTTGTCTTACGCCTCTTCCTATACGTATTTGTTCTGTACTAGGTTTTATGTAAATCTTTGCGTTTTCATGTATATCTTTGAGTAGGGTAGTGTATCTAGAAACAATTCTACAATTGTTCAAGCCGTTGATGTTTGCCCACATTTCGACAGAATCAAAAGCCTTCTCATAGTGTATGAAGGCTATGTTAAGTTCGAAATTGTATTCATTGCTCTTCTCTAGGATATTTCTCATTGTCTGTAAGTATAGCCGCATCTAAAACCAGTCTGTTCGCATGGCTGGTAGGAATCTAACTTTTTTTTAATCTATTGGAGATGATTTTAGTCAAAAGTTTATAAATATGAGATAGTAAGTTAATCGGGCGGTAATTGTCCTGATATCTCCCTTTTTGTATAGAAGTTTCTAGACACATGTTGAAAAGTTTGACCAGTTCTTGTTTTAAGTCCTCTCCGGCCTCCAATAGTATTTCCTAGTAGTATATATACTTTATTAATAAATATATTATTATTATTAGAAATTAAAATACAATTTTTATTAATCCTTATGGGAAAAACATCCTCGTTTTTTGGAAGTTTCTTCAACGTGCTTCGGAACTTGACATCATGGGTACGAAGATGTTGTCGAATGGTCTCATGGGTCCCGTGAAAACAAAGACACGATTCGTTTTTTTTTTTCGACTTTCGGAATGAGCCTACCGAGCCACGTTTTGGCAAATCGTCGACATTTTTCGTCTCGTTCAAATAATTTACCCACTTCTTCACAAGCGACACCGACTTTTAAATACATTTAGACCCCTTTGGATGGGAACAAAGAAAGACTGCCTCAAACCGACGAGCAAACAAGTGACTCATTTTGGATTTTATGTGATTTCGACGAAAGTTCGAAGTTGACAGATACTTTTACTAAAATGCGTCGTAGACAAAGGTACCCTCTACTGATTATTTGTTGAATCGCTAGAATCGCATCTACCAAAAATGAATTATCGCGGACACGTTCTTACTTGACAGACTGTAATACTGCTGAATAGTATTCTGTGAGGTTTCCTGGGTATACAGAAGTGCAGTAGAACCCCGGTTATCCGAGGTAACGTGGGGGGGCACCCTCCTCGGATAACTGAAAACTCGTATAATCCGGATTTGTTTTTTATTCATTCAAAAAATAAACACCAATACTTTAAACCGATCTATTAACGTTTTTAACATATAAATAGGTACATACATTATAAAACAGTGAAATAGGTATCTATGCGCTTCTGTTTCATATTGCATCTTCTTTTTCTCGCTGCAATGTTTCTCCATCTATTAAGAAGAAGCAAATTGGCTGGGGTTGCCTCTGTTTGTTGTTCGGTATACCTCAAAGCTTTTTCCAAAGAAGCCAAACCTTCTTAATGAGAGATATTAGTGGGAGACTGTTCATCCACCGCCGCTTCGTCATCGGCATTCGTTATTTCTTCAATACTCATTTCTTCTTCTAAATCATCTTCTGTAATCCATTCAACAACATCTTCTCTTGTCAGATTTTCGCAACCTTTTAATTTTTGCATTAATTCAAATAAACTTTTTTCTTTTTCTTCTATCTCGGTGTCAAAATTTGAACAGGACATATCTCCATGGCTTCTCAATTTCAAAGCTAATTCATTTAATGGAGTATCATCTTCACTGTCATTATAGTCCTCAAAATCAATAACTTTTGATCAAGACTTTTGAATAGTGGTAGTACGCACAGAATCCCAAGCTTGACTTACCCAGTAAATAACATTTTTTTCAGTGTAACCTTTCTCATCCCATTGATAATATCCTCCTTTTCTGTGTATTCTAACAGATGTTCAAGATATAAACGCCTATAATTTTTTTTAATGTTTTCGAGGATGTCTTGATCCATTGGTTGCATTATACTGGCTACATTTGGAGGAAAAAATTTTACAACTTCGCCCACATGAAGTCCTTCTCCAGGGTGAGAGGGGGCATTATCCATTAACAAAATTGCTTTAATGGCACGAACTCTTCTTCAAACCAGCTAGTAAATAAGGTCGGATCCATCCATACGCTCTTCTGACTTTTGTAATAGACTGGTAGGGCTTTGGGTGAGATGTCTTTTAAAGCTCTTGGACGTGCAGACTTGCCAGTCACCATCAGTGGGATTTTGTGCTGGCCAGATGCATTGGAACATACCATTATAGTTAATCTTTCCTTACTTCGTTTGTGCCCAGGAGCTGATTTTTCCTGTCGAGATGCCAATGTTTTTGACGGAAGCATTTTATAATTCAGACCAGTTTCGTCACAGTTGTAAATTTGATCACATGTGTATCCACAATCTTCGATTTGTTTTTTAAAGTTCTGCTTAAACTTCTCAATTGATGACACATCAGCAGAAAGTTTTTCACTACATGCGGTCAGTTGTCGTACACCGTACCGTTTTTTCCAGCCGTCAAGCCATCCAGAACTGGCGGTAAACTGATCTATCTCTGGGAATTACTTACTAATCATTATTGCTTTCTGTTGCAAAATTGGACCTGACAGATGCACACCTTTTAATCTCTGTTGGTTAAACCACAGGAATAAAGCTTCGTTAACCTTTTCATAATCGCCGGTTTTCATTGATTTATACACCACTCTTCTATTTTTGTGCGGTTTATTTTCCAATCTCCAACTGTTACCTCTCCTACTCCATAATCTCGTGCAACAACTTTAATTGTCTCTCCCGCTTCAATTCTTCTGATGGCTTTTAATTTTTCTTCAATAGGAACCACGATTCTTTTACGCTTGTTTTGCTTCATTATAATACGACAAAAAAAATTCAAACAAAGCAGTTCGTATTAATTACACTTAACTACCAGAACTCTAACCAAATAAATTATGTGAGTATACTCGCACTTCTCCGTAGTAAACACTATAACGCACTGCATTCACGCAAATTTACATGCTGAAAGAGTCCAAAAACATAAATAGGGAAACCCCTCACACGGGCCAGGGGGATTTCTCCGACGATTTTAAATGAAAATATGTACATACATATTTTAGAAGCTCGGTTAATACGCAGCATACACGCGCGTACCTCGGATAATCAGGTTCTTAGATTGACTCGGTTAATCCGGAGCTCGGATAATCGCGACTCGGTTAATCGGGGTTCTACTGTAATTCAAAATACATGTTACTGGGCTGTAACATATAATTTATTTTCCTTTTTTATTTCAGGCCTATGCTACCTCATTATCCCAGCAACAACAAATCATAAGGACGCTGACAACCACTCCGAAAATTGTAACAAGTAAGCGAAAATATTGAATAGATTATTTCAATTTAATTGATTTTTTTAAATTGCAGAACAAGTGCCTATACATGTGGGTACGTCGGTCAATAACATACCCAAAGGTACAAAGACAATTAGATTAACACAAGCCCAAATGGTAAGTGTAAGTTGTTAATATCTGAAAAATACCTTAAAAAAACCCTTACCTGTATGTTTGTGTCTGATTGTCGGAATATTTTGGCGTTGTCTTATCAAGATGATTTTTTTTATTAATAGTGTTTCTCAAGGGTTTTTAAAAGATCACGCCTTGGGATGGAAATTTTTTTCGATATATCAATAGCTGTCGATATACTACATGAGGAAAAGAAAAAATGCCGTTTTTGCCAAAAATCGATTTTATTCTTCAAGAGTCAGTCATCAACTTTAAGTGTTCTGTACGGAACACTTATAAGATCTTCCAACATTTGGATAAGTCAGCGTGGTCTCAATCTGTGGGGTGCGCCCCACTAGGGAGGCGTGATTACACTATTGGGGGGGTGCGAGCGTATCGAAAAGAAATTATTATTAAAAAAATTTAATATAATTTATTGAAAGGAAAAAAAAAATACATTCTGACATAATAAAAAATAATATATATAATACACCTATAAATAGTATTGTATTAGTACTGCACAATGTATTTTAAATATTTTAAAAACAAGTTCAATAACACAGGTTTACAAATTTTTAATTTGGAAAAATACCAAGAACGCCACATGCCTAGATAAGTTAATTGGGACCTCCTGAATACGAAAAAAACGCTATAATTTTTTTTTTTTAAGTACCGTTTTTTAGATAACGGTACTTTTGTGTTTTTCGGTGTATGGTCCCACTCAAACCCTTATGGAGCCCAACCGAAAAGTCCGATCGAGATAAATGTCATACCGTTGGAAAGGCAACTAAATGCCTTTTCCGGCGGTATACTATAAATTTCTATGTGACAAGAAGTGGCTGAGTTATAACACCTCAAAGTTCAAAATTTGCCTATTTTTTACGTTTTTTTCAAAATTTTTCATTTTTATTTGGTTTTTTTTCTACGTTATTGTAAAGATCTGGAATGTTTTATTTTTTTACCAAGTAGTTTATTTAATAACCAACATTTTAAACGTAATTTGAAAAAAAAAAGGATGAAAAATAAAGTTTTTATTAAGGATTTTGTGGAACGACAATATTTTCATTTTCATTGCTCACACGCTATATTCGGCGTCCTTCAGAATTTGAATCACTGTATACATTGGTAGCCCTGACACACGCTATATTCGGCGTCCATCAGAATTTGAATCACTGTATACGTTGGTAGCCCTGACACACGCTATATTCGGCGTCCATCAGAATTTGAATCTGATCACAGTAAACAGTTTGGCTTTGTACGTGCAAAAAATAAAATGTGTTCAATCGATCCCAACGAATTTTGTTATGTTTGTGGAGTTCTTGTGAAAAAGAAATCACAGCATTTGATGCGAAAAATGAATACGAAAAATTTATCTGAAGCGTATAAGAAGTATTTCGGCTTTCGACCTGCGTCTCTGGACAAACCGTGGACACCGAATAATGCATGTAACAACTGCCGAACAATATTAAATAAAATTGGTAAGGGTCAAGAGTGTTTCTTCACATTTGGAAAGCCAATGCAATGGAGAAACCCGATCAGTCATACAACAGATTGTTATTTCTGTTTAACGGAAAAGGCTGTCGGACGTAGAATTGAACCAGTTTATCCAGTTGTTAGCTCGGTGACGCTGCCAGTGCCGCACTCAGTATCGTGCCCCAAACCGCAGCTGATTGTAGCAGAGCTCACAAAAATACGAAAAAGAACAACAATAAGTGATTCATCAGATGAGTGCAGTGAATCAGAAATGCAATCAAATAAGAAACCCCATTTACTTACTCAGGCCGAGCTTAATGATTTGTGCCGAGATTTGTATTTGCCGAAATCGAAATCTGAATTACTTGCATCGCGATTGCAACAGTGGGGATATTGTGCTCCTGAGACACGTGTTACATATTACCGTGATCGTAGCAAACAACTTGCAGTTTTTTTCGCAAAAACGGGAAACTTTTGTTTTTGTGCCAACATACGTGGTCTTTTCAATGCTCTCCAACAAAGTTATGACCCAGTGGAATGGCGTCTTTTTCTGGATGGAGGCAAGGATAGTTTGAAGGCAGTCTTGCTTCATAAAGGGAATACGAAACCATCAATTCCAATCGGATATGGAAAATACATAAAGGAAACATATGAAGCAATGAAAGAACTTCTCGCTCTCATACAATATGACCAACATCAATGGAAAGTTTGCTCTGATTTTAAATTAGTTGCCATACTATCTGGATTGCAAGGGGGCAATACGAAGTTTCCCTGTTTTCTATGTCTATGGGACAGCCGTGACCGTCAGAATCACTACATCCGAAAAGTTTGGCCCGAACGAAGTGGGCGTACGCACGGAGAGTACAATATTAAAAATGACCCACTCATTCCTCAGGAGAAGATAATACTTCCTCCACTACATATTAAGCTTGGGTTATTTACAAATATTGTGAAAACGTTGCCAAAAGACAGTCTTGCCATGAATTACCTTAAACAAAAATTTCCGAGACCCACAGCGAGCAAAATTGAAGCTGGTATATTTGATGGACCTCAAATTCGGGCTCTGTACGGTGACCAAGCATTTAATGAGTGTTTAGGTCCAGCTCATTTGGAGGCATGGGAAGCATTCCAGGACATCGTTTACAACTTTTTGGGGAAACTACAGAAGTCCTGATTACGCTGAGAAGATCGATACATTACTGCAAAAATTCAATGCCATTGGTAAGCGTTGAGTGAAAGCATGTATATCAAAAAGGCCGTTATCATTTGAAAATTATTTGAAATTTATTCTTTTTAACTTTTAGGTTCAAATATGACACCTAAACTACACTTTTTATTCAGTCATTTGGATATTTTCCCCATGAACTTGGGATCCGAAAGTGATGAGCAGGGTGAAAGATTTCACCAGGAAATGCAAGAAATCGAGAGACGTTACAAGGGCTGGTGGGATGAACAAATGATGGCAGACTATTGTTGGTTCCTCATTCGCGAAGATACATCCGAAAAAAAAACGGAAAAATTCAAGTCACTCGTCATTTTAATTTAAATTTTTTTAATTTACGCCGAATATAGCGTGTGAGCAATGAAAATGAAAATATTGTCGTTCCACAAAATCCTTAATAAAAACTTTATTTTTCATCCTTTTTTTTTCAAATTACGTTTAAAATGTTGGTTATTAAATAAACTACTTGGTAAAAAAATAAAACATTCCAGATCTTTACAATAACGTAGAAAAAAAAAACCAAATAAAAATGAAAAATTTTGAAAAAAAAAAAAAAACGTAAAAAATAGGCAAATTTTGAACTTTGAGGTGTTATAACTCAGCCACTTCTTGTCACATAGAAATTTATAGTATACCGCCGGAAAAGGCATTTAGTTGCCTTTCCAACGGTATGACATTTATCTCGATCGGACTTTTCGGTTGGGCTCCATAAGGGTTTGAGTGGGACCATACACCGAAAAACACAAAAGTACCGTTATCTAAAAAACGGTACTTAAAAAAAAAAAAATTATAGCGTTTTTTTCGTGTTCAGGAGGTCCCAATTAACTTATCTAGGCATGTGGCGTTCTTGGTATTTTTTGGCTGTAAACCAGTGTAATTATTAGTGATTCCCTTGGGCCTGTTTTGCAGAGCGAAGATTTTCGAAAGATGGTTTAATATTAGAAAAAGACACTCTAAGTTATTTTTCTATATTTTATTTTCAAAGCCGCCATCGCAGAAAATCCGGTTTCGCAAAGGTAGGATGTTGAAAATGGTAATAGTATACGAAATGCGCAGAAAACTCATCATTTACCACTGCCCAAAATTCAAAGAGTAATTTATTATTAAATTGTCTTTTGATTTCGCCACTTGCCGTGAAGTCTGTGAAGATTTCTTCTTCGGAAGTTGAGAGCCCTTCGGGGGGAGTATTTTGTAATGGATTCCTAACCCACTCGTAACTTGCTACCAAGTTGTCGTCAATAAGAAAATACTTTTTAAAATTCTTGGTCAACATGGCTAGATGATTTTCAATGGCTACTAAAACAACTTTCACATGTTGTTCTTCAAGCCTTGTATGTTTTAACTCATTCACTCACATTTGCAAACATTTATAGGTTTTTTTGCTTCACATTTCTGCTCCACAATTCTAATTTTCTACAAAAAGCATTTATCACTTGTATCGAATATATGTGCATTTGTTCCTTGGAGTTGAAGATTTAAGGTATTTAGTTTCTCGAATATATCGATCAATTTCATCACAAATAAACTATCTCTAAACTTCTCGGCTTCCGGTCGGTTTTCCTCTTCTAGAAAAATGGTGATTTCATTTCTTAATTCATAAACACGTTGCAAACATTTTCCACGTGATAACCATCTTGCCTCGCAATAAAATAGTAACGCTGAATATTCGGCACCCATGTCTTTACAAAGTGCAGAAAAAATTCAAGATTTTAGAGTTATCATTTTAATATAATTTACTACGGTTACAACTGTAGTGAGCATAATATTCAGAGCAGGACTCATTTCTTTGGAAGCCAGAGCTTCTCTGTGGATCATACAATGTGTCCACACACACACACAGTGGAGATTTTTGTTTTACAAGTGCTTGTACACTTTGCAATCTTCCAGACATTGAATGAGCACCATCGGTACATATTCCGACGCAATTTTTCCACTCCATATTTGCCTCGTTTATAAATCATTTAAGATAGCAAAGAATGCGAGTGATGTTGCTTTGAGTTCTATTGGTTTACAGAAAAATAGTTTTTCTACTGCTGACATACCATCACAAAATCGAAAATAGGTATTGAAATGAGCATCTTTATTGCTATCTGTTGCCTCATCAAGCTGAATTGAGAACAATTTGTCACTCAACTTCCCGAGAAGCTGATGCTTTACATCTTCAGCTATATCACCAATTCGACGGGCAACAGTATCTTTTGATATAGGTATGGATAGCAATTGTTTGGCAAAATTATCTCCAAACATAGTTTCTACAATCTCAATTGTTGCTGGCAAAACAAGCTTTTCACCAATGGTGTGAGGCTTTTCACATTTGGCTATTTTATATGAAACTTTGTAAGAGGCAAGTAAAGCTTTTTCATTCACAGACAAAGTTTTTTTAAAAAATGATTTCTGCTTTACATATGATTTTAATTTTAATTCGAAGAATTCTCGGGGTTTGTTAAGGTACTCACTATGAAGCGTTTTCAAATGTCGTTTAAGTTTATTTAGTTTCATGCTGTCTGCTGCCAAGATTTTTGAGCAAATAACATACAGGGGCCTTTCTTCTTCATTTACTTCAGTACTGGTAAACCCTAAATTTAAGTATTCTTGAGAATATTTTCTTGATTTTATTTTCGGAACCAAGCTCGTCTGTGTACTTGTTGATGCTTCACTATCGTCTAATGCTAGCTTACGCCCACTTAACAATTTATCCATGATTCTGTATAAATTTACTGCCGTGAATACTTATACCTTAAATTTCAATTAACACGTAAATTACAACATACACATTCACGATAAATACGATAGCAGTAGAAGGATCAACTCGACTGAGACGGGCTCTATTTGAACGAGATGGAGCATTTATACACTTTTGGACAGACTTTACGAATGTTCGAGACAACTCGGAACTTCTCACGAAGCCGCTACCGATATGGTAGACGTGACAGAGAGCACTAGAGAGGCATCGATTCTAGTTTTGTCAATGTGGCAGATATGTGTGGCCAAATATGAATAAATTTACTTATTCTTGGTAGTTTGTAAGGTTTATAATTAAAGTCATAGTGTAGTTTTAGCATCAAAATACTGAAAATACATTATTATTGCATGCATTGTTATTGTATGAGGGGGGAGGGGGCGATGAAAATTAGGTTTGAAAATTGGATCGTAAATACTGAAAGGTTGAGAAACGCTGGGATAAGTACAATTTGTCGAGCTCTGTAAAATAAGCCTCAGTTTCCCATTCGACTTCTCTATTTGAGCCAAATCTCTTTCCCTGGAACCACTTCTTCAAATTTGAAAAGTGGTTTTATTCGCGGGGAATCAGATCTGGTGAATACGGCGAATGAGAAAACAATCCATAGTCCAATTGGTCTAATTTCACCATTGATTTTATGGAATTATGAGCTGTTGCATTATCTTGTTGAAACAACACTTTCTTCTTCGCTAAATGCGGCCGTTTGTACTTGATATCAAACGGTCCAGTAAATCAACGTACTAATCTCCGGTAATTGTTCGCCCCTTCTCAAGATAGTCGATTAGTATTATTCCATGCGCATCCCAAAATTGCTTGCCAAAATCTTTCCAGCTGATGTTTGCATTTTTGGACGTTTCGGTCGGCTATCATGCGATTTCAGCCACTCTGCGGACTGCCTATTAGACTCAGGCGTGTAGTGGTGGATCCATGTTTCGTCCATTGTTACGAATTGACGTAAAAACTCTTTTGAATTACGTCGAAACAGTGCCAAAGAGCGTTCTCAATCGACAGGTTGCTGTCTTTGATAAATCGTGAAAGTATGCGGCACCCATAGGACCTAAAGCTTTTTTATATGCAAATATTCATGAAAAAAATATGCCCCACGCATTCTCTTTAGCTTGCTTGTAGGACAACAGTTGAGTTCACTAAGCCATCGACATATAGTTGCTTCTTGAGTTCTGGCTGTACTTTTCCCCTTTAAAAAGGAATGTTTAATCAACACACCAAACTCTTTGCGTTCCATTGTTTGGCAAAATTCAAAAGTAGCGTCCCTCAAACAGCTGTAACTCGCAAGCTAATAGACAAAATGTCATGAAAATTTTACACGAATCTTTTAGAAGTTAACACTAACTGGAAACCGTATGGTTTTTTGTTTGCGCTGCCATTTCTCGCGAAGTTTCGGGACGTTCCCATCTAGTCCAAATATTATCAACATATCTATAGTTAACGACAAACTGATTTCCTTTACCCGGTCATCAATTTTAGAAGGCAATAAAATAAAGAAAATTAGAGGATTCTTTTTTGGAGGTCCGCCGGCCCAGTTATCAATTTTTGAATAATAGTTATCCGTAACTATTAATAGTTATCTATATATAGAAAACTATAGATATATCGGTAAGTTACAATTATTGATAGTTGGTTGACAGGAACTATCGATAGGTATATAGTGATATACACTAAATTTCAAAACGGTCTGTGTTAAAATGTAACTTTTAACATATAATTTAATTTTATCAGTGTAAAATATTTTAAGTTGTTTTATTCGCATGAGCCTATTTTTAAATTATGAGCAGAGAATACCTAGAATTTTGTAATATAGATATGATACACACTTAATTTTAAAGATAGGTTTATCTATATAATACCAATATCTACTGGGCCACATTTATTTAATTTCATGTTATGAGAATACTATTAATTTTGACGTAATGTATAACCATAAAGAGTGTAAATTAATTTTGACGGATTTCATTCGACTGTGTTATTTTGCCAAAGTGTAAATAACATATTTTCTTCTTAGCATTGAGTATGTCGAATTACGTGCCAACAAAACACCATTTGCGGGAAACGTTGTTTCGAAGAAAAGCGCTGCTGAAAGTCATCGATTGCTGTCGGAAACCTATGGTGATTGAGCCTGTGCCCAGTGCAAAAAGAACTTGCAGAAACCGAAAGACATTGAACGGCGATTTTTCACCTGTAAGCAACGGCTTCAAAGGCACAATCGGAAAGGTTTTCTTGCATCGTATCGTAAATGGTGATGAAAAATGGATACGCTATGATAATCCAAACGCAAAAAAATCATGGACGAAGCCCGATGAACCATCGACATCCTCGCCAAAGCTGAATATTCATGGCTCCAAGTTTATGCTGTGTATCTGGTGAGATCAGCTGGGTGTAGTGTATTATGAGCTGGTCCAATCCAACGAAACTATTATTAGGGAACGTTAATACCGACAACGATTGATGCAATTGAGGCGAACGTTGAAGGAAAAACGACCGCAATATGCCAAAAGACATGACAAAGTGATTTTTCAACATGATAGCACTCGGCCACGTGTTGCAAAACCCGTTAAAAAAATGCTAAGCGCTTGGATGATGATACAAGTAGCTAATATGCAAGATAAATATCATATACTACATGGGGTGAAAAGTTCCGAGAGATGGCAGCACAAACAAAAAACCTTATGATTATCAGTTAGTGTCAATCCTCAGAAGATTTATGTAAAATTTTCATGACATTTTATCTATTAGTTTGCCGGTTACAGCTGTTTGAGTGACGCTACTTTTCATTTCAAAACGATGGAACTAAAAGAATTTCGCGTGTTGATTAAATAATGCTTTTTGCTGGGAAAAAATACAGCCGGAATCCAAGAATGGTTTGCGAAGCGTTATCTCACATCTGCTCCATCGAAAACAACTGTACGTCGATGGTTTAGTGAACTTAAATGCGGTTGCACAAGCACCGATGATGCATCACATTCCGGACGACTAAATAAGGCAATCACTCCAAAAAACACAAGACAGTCTACCATATTGTTCTGAATGACTGCAAAGTGAAAGCGAGAAAGATAGCTAACATTGTGAAGATATCAACACAGTACGTGACCCATGGATGTCTCGCACTCTCACGATTGATCAAAAACAGCAACGTGTCGAAGATTCAGAACTCTGTTTCGGCATAATTCAAAGGAGTTTTTGCATTGATTCGTAACAGTGGACGAAACATGGATCCACCACTACACGCCTAAGTCCAACATAATGGCTGGAACGGCAAGAAAGCCGACCGAAGCGTCCCAAAACACAAACATCAGCTCGAAAGATTTTGGCAAGCGTATCTTATTCTCCTAAAATTCCTGTACCGAAACGATCTATGAGCCTAACAAGTTCATCGAATTCTATTGAAGAAAAAAGCGAACTCATTCCTCCTATTGGCGAGCTATTTCAAGATCCAACTATTGCATCAGAACCACATTTGATTAGTCAATCAGAACTAAACGACCTTGTTAAAGATTTAGATTTGACCAAGGAAAAATCTGAAATATTAGGATCGAGATTAAAACAGCGGAATCTTTTACAGACTGGCGTTAAAATTACAGCTTATCGAAATCGTCACAGCTCCTCAACTACCTTTTATTCAAAAGAGGATTTAGTTTTTTGTAACAATATTGATGGTTTAATGTCGGCACTAGACCACCATCATCCGCCAGAGGAGTGGAGACTTTTTTATTGACGGAACAAAGCAAAGTCTAAAAGCCGTTTTACTCCATAAGGGCAACATATTTCCATCTTTGCCTGTAACGTACGGTGTTCATTTAAAAGAAGCCTGTGACATTTTTAAACTTATTTTAGAAAGAAATCAAATACACAACGTTTAAATGGCAAATATTTGATTTTAGGATTGCAAACCGGCTATTCGAAATATTGTTTTTTATGTGAATGGGATAGCAGAGCGCGTTCAGAACATTCTGTAAAACAAAACCAGCCTTTAAGAAGTGGGTACGTTCTTGGTCAGAAAAATATTAAAAATGAACCATTACTATCACCTGAGAAACTCATTTTACCACTATTGCACATCAAACTTGGTTTAATCAATAATTTTGTCAAAGCGTTACGTAAAGATGGACCTGGATTTCAGTTTCTCAAAAATAAATTTCCTTGGCTCAGTGATGCTAAAATGAAAGAAGGAATTTTTGTACGACTTGATATAAGAGAATTTCTACCCAGTCTAAGTTCCATAGAAAAAAAGGCATGGTTGGCTTTTATTGATATTACGAAAAATTTCCTCGATAACCACAAATCACCAAATTTTCATGAAAAAATAAAATTAATATTGGATGTCTATCATGAACTAGCATGCAATATGTCAATAGAAATCCATTTTCTACACTCCCATTTGAGTTTCTTTCCAGAAAACATGGGCTTAGTTAGCGGACCGACTACAAGAGGACAGCCAATCGATCAAAAAAAATGCTCCAGCATATAAGACGTCATCCTTTTTAATTGATTTAATCAAATATCATACCAAATTTGAACCTAAATATAGTATCAAAAACTCATACCAACTCGTGAATAAAGTTAAGAATATAACAATTCCAGATAATTCTGAATTAGTCTCTTTCGATGTCAAAAACTTATTTCCAAGTGTTCCTCCAGCCGAAACAATAATTTTAATAGAGAACCTATGAACAAAAAATAAAGTAAATGAAGTTATAAAAATGGCCATAATTAATTTATTAAGAACTTGCCTAAGACAAAATTATTTTTCATTTAACAATACATTCTACAATAGTAAGGAAGGATTAATTATGGGGAGTCCATTAAGTCCATTACTTGCCGAAATTTTCATGGACAGTATTGAAACAATGATATTTAACAACCATAACAACAATAGTAGTAATTGCCTATACTGGTATCGATACGTAGACGATATAATTGTATGCTTTACAGGTACGGACAGACAATTAACTCACTTTTTACAGTATATTAATTCTTTACATAGAAATATCAGTTTTACAATGGAAGAAGAAGTCGAAGGGAAAATCAATTTCCTAGACTTAACAATCAGTAAAGCCAGGAAAAAACATGAATTTGCAATATATCACAAACCTTGTCATACAGATACCACAATTCACAATAGTTCTCATCACCCTAACCATCATAAACTTGCCGCTTATCATAGTTTTATACATAGACTAACTAATATCCCCTTATCAGAAGAAAATTTTACTAAAGAATTAAACTACATAAAACAAGTAGCCGTTAACAACGGTTATTCGGTTACTTTAATCAATAGTATCGTTAAGAAAAAACTTAGAAACAAGGCTATCTCAGAAATATACCCACGTTTTAAGGACAGAAATACCACTTTTAAATGCTTAACCTATTTCGGCAAACCAACGGAAAAACTGGGGAAATTTTTAAATCAAAAAAATATCAACATAGCGTACAAGACTAACAATACTATAGGGAAATACCTTAAAAACTACAAACCACAAATCAATAAAGACAACAAATCAGGGGTTTATCAATTAACATGTGGGTCATGTCCTAAAACATACATCGGACAAACTGGACGTACATTTAGACAAAGAATTACAGAACACGAAAAAAATTTCATCCATAGAAAATCTAATTCAACATATGCTAATCATCTATTAACAGAAAATCACACATTTAACAAGAATTTCAAAATTTTACACACCCAACAAAAAGGTTTAAAACTAAACCTTTTAGAGACTATGCAAATAAATCGATTAAGGACTACAGGTACTTTACTCAACGACCAGGTAGATTTAAGCAATTCACCATTATTGAATTTATTCTCTTAACTCCAAATCTGTGTGGATTTTCCAATACTATCAATGTAATTTAATAAGGTGTAATATTATAATTAAGAAAATTATATAAAACTGTGAATATTAAACCTAACTTGACAATGTAAAATGTAGATCTGAAGAAGCTGCATCGACAGCGAAACGCGTCATCGCAATTTAAATAAACCAGTGGAAATTGACTAAAAACAGTTTTTTATTATATATTTAAAAAAATATAAATTTTTGAATGAAAAATAAAATTTTTTGTCACTAATTTAGCGTATTTTTGAATAAACCAATAAAAGCTCTATGAAACCTGACGTGATGTAACTATTTCGTTAATCAATTTTAATTGAGTTAGCAGAGGAATGAGTATTTCATACTGTAAACCCAGTGAAAAAAAAATTGTTGCATAGTGTCACTATAATGTTGGTTGGTTGGACTATTTGAATGGTGAATTGAAGAGAACCATGCGGCTTTTACCGAAGACAAAAGTGTTGTGTTACCAAGATAATGCACCACCCCATAACTCAGTAAAATCGATGGTAAAATTGGGCGAATTAGGCTGTGAATTCTGTCGTATTCACCAGCTCTGCCCCCCGCGATCATTATTTCTTTCCAAATTTGAAATGGTGGCTCAAGGGAAAGAGATTTGGTTCAAATGAAGAAGTGGGAAATTGAGGGGTTTTAGAGAGCTCAACAAATCGTACCATATAAGAAGTATCCAAATGTTGGGAGATCGCTAGAATAAGTATATTGCTCTTAAAAGAAACTATGTTGAATAAAATCGATTTTTGGCAAAAAATTGCTTTTTTTCAAAAAAATCTCGGAGTTTTTCCCCCAATACAAATGGAGAAAAAGTTTATCTTATATAATACAAAAATATTTATTCTTGTTAAAAAGTTTTGCATCACATGAAAATCCATAATCAAGCAGCAAAAGTTTAAAATATTTTGATCGTATAGAGTGAAAAAAAATGATGATTTATAATGAGTAAAGTGTTTTTAAATATAAGTACAGAGCAAAATATTAATTGAAAATGTTAATAGGAACTAAAAAAATTATGCTCACGTTTCAGTCCAGTCACATTAGGGGTTTCACCTCGGAATGAGAGATAATAAGCTGTAAACTTGTATAAACCTTTATTTTGGCATTCTAAAAGTTGTCTCAAAAGTCTCATAAAATCTCTTGTCCGCGTCTTAAGGTATTCAAGGTCAAAGGTCACAAAAATCGGTTTTTCGCAAATATCTTGCTTCCTATGATTTCAATGATATTTGCATCTATTATAAAAATTGTAGAGCATACAATTCTCTACAAATTTTGTTCTAAACATTTTTTTATACGCTTAACCGTTTTTGAGATAGAGCGCGCAGCGCTCAGCCATACATAGCATAATGCAAGGTCAACCGTGAGTCTCGGTAAATAATACGTCGTATAAAGTTAATGAATCACTAAAAAATCCATAATTATGAATAATTTGCATTATTTATTAATTTATACATTATATTTAATAATATTTTTCATTTATCAAATATATTCGTTCAATAATACTTACCTACTTCGTGTAATTAAAAAATTGTTAAGTAGAATACTTTATGTATATCTGAATTATATTCTAATGTATCTAAATTAGATTTTAGGTAGCAAAGGAATAGAGTAAATACATCTAATTATATATTTATTTATCACGAAAATATATGATAGGGAATGATCTCCTACCTTTCTCGTAATTATTACGTCAATTAAATATTTTTGTTGAAGTCTTGTAATGATAGTCTTATCATCTGGTACATACTCCGTAAGGACATCTTTAAGCTCTTTCCATGTAAATTGTGAATCTCCATCATTTTCTATATAACAAAAAATCTCTTTCATTGCTTGTGAGACTTGATTATCTTCGCGAGGCTTCTTATCAGTAGATGGTACTCGACTTAAGAAATTAGTATAGCAAATGGTATGGTACTTTGCTTCAGCAGCGATTAAGTCATACTCATAAGGTATACGATCTTTTACTAATTCTCCTAAGGAATCGCTTTGTTCTTCTGCTTTTTTGATGACATTGTCTTTGAATTCACCTTACTAATCGTGCGTCTGTACTTCTCTTTTTTTTTTCGTCTCTGCTGCTTCATCAGCTGCTTGGCCACAAAATAAGCATAGTTTTTTGAAATCAAACACTTATTTCTTTTTTTACGAGGTGCAGTTGATGATGGTGAAGGTTCACCTTCTTCTAGGCGTCGTTTTGATGCTGCAATAGAATTTTTACTGAGGTACACTTTTCGGCACTCGACATGCACATTCACAGAGGTTAAATTATTTAAATAGTATATGTGACCGCCATTTCTTTCAATACTTGCAGTTTTTAAAGTTTGTAAGCCGCGCACTACATTAACAGAATCACCTTCTGAAAGTGAGTTCACCACACGTATAAAACACAAATCAGACATAACTCTTAAAATTGTACGTCCGACGTTGCCAAGATACAATTTAAAACTAACGAATAAACTTGGTTAGTAGAAAGTGGTCCCTTGAAAAAGAAATCGGTCTTAACTATAGAATGAAACATCTGTCCCAACTGACTATAAATAGAAAAGATCGTATAATAGGGGTCCGTATTACCAGGTATAATCTTAATAGTAATGTAAGTATTTAAGAGTTTACACATTTTAAAGAAAAAGTACTTAATTCTTTTTCTACTTAAAATATAATTAAGATTTATTAGAATATTATTAAAATATACTTAAAGTATTTTACTTGATAAATGAAAAATATTATTAAATATAATGTATTAATTAATAAATAATGTAAATTATTCATAATTATGGATTTTTTAGTGATTAATTAACTTTATACGACGTATTATTTACCGGGACTCACGGTTTTGAACTTGCATTATGCTATGTATGGGTGAGCGCTGCGCGCTCTCCGCGCTCTATCTCAAAAACGGTTAAGCGTATAAAAAAATGTTTAGAACAAAATTTGTGGAGAATTTTATGCTCTACAATTTTCATAATAGATGCAAATATCATTGAAACCATAGTAAGCGAGATATTTGCGAAAAAACGATTTTTGTGACCTTTGACCTTGAATATCTTAAGACGCGGACACGAGATTTTATGAGACTTTTGAGGCAACTTTTAGAATGCCAAAATAAAGGTTTATACAAGTTTAAAGCTTATTATCTCTCATTCCGCGGTTGAGCCCCTTTTTTGGCTTAAGTGACTGTACAATTTAGATTTGTTGTCTTCCTAGTTAAAAATTCGGTAAAACTTCGTTACGCGAGCTTTTCAGAAAAAGAAGTGTTTTTTTCTTGGAATAGGCTTAAAATGGTCTAATTTTGAAAGACTTTCGAGAAAATATCGGGGGGAAGCCGTTTTTGCACTTTTTTATTGGTAAATAAAAATTAACCTATTTCACTGACAACTGTTGATAACCACTGATCGATACTGTCAGTTGTTTTCGGAAGAATAGGCTCCTAATCTTTTCAAAAAATTATTAAATTTTTTTCAGTTATAATCTAATCTTGTCACAAAATTGTTTATTGGCATTATTTTTGGTAAAATTTCGGTACGCGGGCTTTTTAGAAAAAGAAAGGCTTTAAAATGGCCTAAATTTGAAAAATTTGTGAGAAAAGATCGGGAAGTGACCGTTTTTTTTTAACCTGAACTAACCGTAACTAACCTGAATTAAATAATCAGCAATTACAAAATAGATCAAATAATGAAAAAAAAAATGTCCTATCTTAATGTGAAAAAATGATATATTTGCTATATTAGTGACTGGAGACCAAGGTTAGTTCAGGTTAACCAGAACAGCCTTACCTAGATTTATTTCTCGTCAATCTTTCAAAATTAGACCATTTTAAGCCTATTCCTAAAAAAACCTTGTGATTTATTCTTTTCGTGCTGTTTTCCGCAAAGAAAATTTCACTGTAAATGTAGCATAATCATCTCGGCGCATGCGCATAAACGAACCGAGTTCTCCCGAGCAGTTTCGATCAGTGGTTGTCAGTAGCATAGTAGACTTTCGTACGCTTACGTATCAATATTTAAATGGTAAAAACAGCCCCCCCCCCCCGATATTTTCTCGTAAGTCTTTCACAATAAGCCTATTCCAAAAAAAAAACACTTTTTCTGAAAAGCCCGCGTAACGAGGTTTTGCCAAAAATTCAAAAAAACTCCAGTAAACACCTCAGTAATTCTTGGATTATTTATTGAATAAAAGAAAACGAAATCACTACATATTTTAGGCTGAAAGTAAATGGACATATCTGTAGAAAAACCTAACAACTGTCAATAAACTTCAAAGCTAACGTCAGTCTGTATTTGCAATAATTAGAAATGCCAGTAAAAATTGTGTGTTGAAGATAAAATTGAAATTGTTCTCATAGTTGGAGGTAATTATAAAACTTTTAGAGATTCACCTCAGAAAAGATCAGCTTTATTGAATGTGAGTTGCAAGAATTTTAAGATCAAATAAATTTAAACCATAGGAACCCTAATTTTCCCATACGGTAAAACTTCATTGTGCGGGCTTTTCAGAAAAAAGGGTTGTTTTTTTTTGGAATAGGCTTAAAATGGTCAAATTTTGAAAGACTTACGAGAAAATATCAGAGGGAGGCCGTTTTTGCACTTTTTTTTGCATAGAAACATTGATACGTAAGGGTACTATGCTATTGACAACCACTGATCGAAACTGCTCGGGAGAACTCAGTTGGTTTTATGCGCATGCGTCGAGATGATTATGCTACATAGTAAATAGTAAAATTCCAACCAATAAGTAACTTTGCTGTAAAATTTTGTTTGCGGAAAGCAACGCGAAAAGAACAAATCACAAGGTTTTTATTTTGGAATAGTCCTAAAATGGCCTAATTTTGAAAGATTGTCGAGAAAAAACCTAGGTGGGGCTGTTTTTGCTAACCTGAACTAACCTTGGTCTCCAGTCACTAATGTGCTATATTAGTGATATATCATTTTTTCACATTAAGGTAGGACATTTTTCATTATTTAATGTATTTTGTAATTGCTGATTATTTAGTTCAGGTTAGTTTAGGTTAGTTTCAGTTAGTTCAGGTTAACAAAAACAATTATCTCTCATAAATTTTTCAAATTTAGGCGATTTTAAGCCTATTTAAAAAAAAATCTTCCTTTTTCTGAAAAGCCCGCGTACCGAAATTTTACCAAAAAAATTGACAACAATTTTGTGATAAGATTAGATTATAATTGAAAAAAAATTAATAATTTTTTGAAAAGATTAGGCTGACCACTACATTTCACCCATTAGTGTGAACGGAGCCTATTCTTCCGAAAAAAAAGTGACAGTTTCGATCAGTGGTTATCAACAGTTGTCAGTGATATAGGTTAATTTTTATTTACCAGAGAAAAATTAGACCCATTTAAGCCTGTTCCAAAAAAACTCTTTTTCTGAAAAGCCCGCGTAACGAAGTTTTAGTGCCCATACTTTAAAAACAGGAGATTTTGAATGAAGATTTGAATTTTGTGCTTGGTTTCAAGGAGAGTTGGAAGATTACGTCTAATGGGACAATAATTTCTCAAAACTATCGCTGCTGGAGCGATGTTAATCCTAACTTCAATATCCTAACTCGAGATCGATATTCGTTTATACTGTGGAATTTTTAAAAATAGAATAGTTGGACCATTCTTTTTTTGAAATAATATGAATGCTGAACGTTACCTAGAATTTTTAAATAATGAGTTCCCTGAGTTTCTTAATCGCCTACCAATAATTGACAGACAACGTATATGGTACCAACATGTCACAGTACGAGAAATGTTCGAGATTATCTCCTCCACATTTTTAATGGTAGAGTAATAGGGAGGTATATGCAGTTTACTTAGCCCCCAAGGTCTCCGGACATCACCCCTCTAGACTTTTTTCATGGGGCTACTTTTTTAAGTTTTTTTTGAAAAGGTTTATCTTAAAAGGCAATTTCAAGATGTTGATTATCTTGAGAGAGTCATTAGGGAAACATGTGAAGCTATAACTCCTGACGTAATCAGAGATGTAATAAAAGATTTTTCTCGAAGAACAGTCTGTTTAGAAAGAGACGGTGGATACACTGAAGTACTTGTGCAATAAAGTTAGAATTAGTCCATATGTTTAGTTGTTATGTTATGTACGTAGTAATTAAGTAAAGCAATTTCAAAATAAAATTATATTAGCGCAAATTTATTATGGATGTAATTGTTGCAAAGCGGGTAAAAAGGTTATCAAATTTTTAACAAAAATATGATACAATCGAAATCAGTGCACTAGTTTTTAATTAATTTCGTTTTCCTTTATTCAATAAATAATCCGACAATTACTGATGTGTTCACCGGAGTTTTTTTAATTTTTGACTAGGAAGGCCACAAATCTAAACGTGAGCATAATTTTTTAGTTCGTTTTAACATTTTCAATTAATATTTTGCTCTGTATTTAAATTTAAATACACTCTTCATTATAAATCATTATTTTTTATTTTCCCTGTATACCATCAAATATTTTAAACTTTCGATGCTCGATTATGGATTTCCATGTGATGCAATAATTTTTTTTGTAATATGTAAGATAAACTTTTTCTCGTATAAAACTTTTTAGGACACACTGTATAATTATAATAAGTAGGTAATTGTGTGTCAATTTAGGTAGTTGTTTTACCTACCCTCGACGATCAAAAAAAATTGCATTTATATGTTTTAGCAAAATATAAAATTTGTTCCACAAAACCAACAACAAAGGATGCCTGTCCAACACAGTCCAACCTCACAAGCAATACCGGTCATTCAACAATCTCCGATGCACCAGTACCAACAACAAGTTATTAAAAATATTTCACCTCCGATATTGTCGCGAAAAAGGACGGATTCAGCGGATCAAATAGATTTTGCGCCAGACAAGTAAGTACTTAAATTACGAGCGAGGTTTTACTTCTGGAACCGTGAAAGTATCAATTTATTGGACGTTTATGAGTAGGCAATAAAAGAGCACATTTACTAACAATTTGAGAAAGTAATTATTTACAATGCCATCGCCGAAAAAGTAGTATTTTGTAACAGTAAGACAAGTAAGCAAATATCAGGCAAATGCCATTTGGTCACTTTTCATTTTTTTACTGCGAAATGATAAACTCGCCAAGATCGAGCAGATGCAGGGCAGTGTCACGTGATTTTCTCTTCCATGTACTACTCAATTTTCATAATGTAAGAAACAAAAGATTATATTTAGGGATTTTTATCTGTTTGAATACTTCTGCCAATTCGTCTACTATGATTTACGACCATTCAGATGCATCTTCCACTTACACCTGTCTCATAACTTTAATTTCATTTCGAAGCGTCGAGTACCACGCAGCATCATCCAGTTTAAACTATCATAGAAAGTGCAAAAGTGAACGAATTTTAATTGCGTAAAATAAATTTTATCTGGGAGTACAATTTCACTGTCTTTCTGGAATTTCATATTTACTTAATGGTAAGTGAATAATTAACTGGTCAATTATCGAGTTTTTTAAGAAAAATATTAAAAACTCCATTGAACTCTAACTTGAAATGAGTTGGAGGTTGTTTATTATACATTTTTTGCCAAAATATCGAAAACTCAATTTTTCGTGTCGTCGCAAGTCTGTGTTAGTTTTTGTGCGAAGGTATGCGTGGACGCCATGGACCGTTAATCTTACTTTCTTCTTAAAATTCGGGAAAGTGTTGCAAACTTAAAAACATTGTTAAAAAATTCGGGATAATATTACAAAATTCAACCAATTGTTTGAAAATTCGGGAAATTGTTGCAAAATGTAAAAAATAGTTAACAAATTCGGGTAAATATTGCAAAATGGGAAAAATACTTTAAAAATTCTGTAAATTGTCGCAAAATGATAAAGTTAGTTAAACAATTAGAGAAAATGTTGCAACATGTAACAAATTGTTTACAACTTCGGGAAATTATTGCTAAAATTGAAAAATACTTAAAAATTCCAATAAAATGTTACTAAATTGGAAAAATAATTTTAAAATTCTGGAAATTGTTGCACAATGTAGCAAATTGTATAAAAATTCTGGAAGTTTTTGCAAAATGGTAAAATTGTTTAAAAATGTGGGAAAAAGTTGCAAAATGGAAAAAAATACTTCAAAAATTAAGTGCATAGTTTTTCCAATTTTATTTAACTGTTTACAACAATTACTCAAAATTAATGGAAAATTCAACTAAAATGTGTGCGTTTTTTTCTTTTACAGAAAATGCGTGTGACAAAATGGAAATATTTTTTACAAGAAAAGACCTTTTCCTACTTGTCAAAAACCAATTACACGATAACATAAATGTAATTATTGTCATTATTGAAGCGGAAGTAACAAATAAAACTTCGCATACATATATTTTGAAGAACCGATTGTCAAATTGATAACAGAATTCCGAAATAGATGGCAAAATTCCACAACGTTTGTGTGCCGTTAACAAATACGTATGAAACGGAAAACACGAAACCAACAGGAATGAACACCTTTATTGGGGACGATTCGCCATTTTGGAGCCCCCATTTTGTTTTTGAAATTTGAACTTTATTTTCGTAATCAGCAATCCCAAAAACCCATATATACAGAGATTCATAAAACTATCTCACATTTTTCCAAAAATAGTCCGCCATTTTAGAGGCGTCATTTTGTTTTTTTGAAATTTGGCGATCAGCGATCCCGAAAACGCCGATATACCGAGTTTTGTCAAAATCGAATGAAACCTTCATATTTTGGCCAGCTTTTCGGGAAATTGTTCTTCGGTGGGGCGGTGCCGTTCAGTTCGACCGTAGTTTTTATTCGAAGTGTTACTGTGGTATTCCCTGTTGAACTTAAAAAATCCACCACAGATACTTATTCATTGTTGAAAGTAGTGTTATGGTAATGAATGTTTATTACGGACACACGTTTTTGAGTGATGTAAAAGATTAATAAACTGGGCAAAAATGGGGCTTAACATTGACGGTGGAAAGTTAAATCAATGGCGACAACATGGTCTTAAAACAGACAATATGCAAGAAGCACAAACTATGCTTCACATGCTTCAAGAAGCTTCAGGAAGGGTTGTTTTAAAAATCAATCTATCCAAGACTCAGTTTATGAAAAATATTATATTAAACGACACTATAAAACTGAATAACGTGGAGATCGAGCAAGTATACCTGTATAAATACCTAGGATATGAAGTCAGCATAGAACGAGACAACCAAACATATGAAATTGAGCGGAGAATAGGTCTCTCTTGGACAGCATATGGCAAACTGGGCTATATATTTAAATCTAATCTCCCGATGTGTTTAAAAAGAAAGGTTTTTGACAGATGCGTACTTCCCGTTCTTACGTACGAAGCCGATACTCTCACATTGACGAAGGAAGATATCAAACAAAATATGTGTCATGCAAAAAAATGGCGGGGTCAATGTTAGGCGTTACTCTTAGAGATCACATCCCAAATTACAATATCAGGAAAAGAACGGGGTACAAGACGCAGACAAATTCGTTCTACATCTTAAATGGAACTGGGCTTGGACAGTTTGCTAGGTTTAAGGATGGCGATAAAGCGATATTTTTACCGAAAAATCTCTGAAAATTAATTCACACACCAAATATTTAAATATAAAGAATAAATTGTGACGATACTAGAGGAGAAGTTATTCCAGAATAATTTGCACAAACTGGCTTGTATTTCCTTCACTTTATCGTTCTGTGGCTTTAAACAGCCTCGGTTGTAGAGCCAAAGATACAATTTGTTGTATCTTACTATTAGGTTCCGCCAGTACTGCAATAAGTACTACGAGTTTAGTCACTGCTGACTTCATCATTTGTAGTAGTTAATGTAATTGGTGACTATGATACTATTTTTCCTTTTAATTTCAGCAAGCGTTTACGAAAATCAGAGAAACTCAGCAGAGGTCTCAGGCACTTTTCCATGAAAGTTTGTGAAAAAGTCAAAGAGAAAGTAACCACGACCTATAACGAAGTGGCAGACGATCTAGTTAGGGAGTTTACCGCTCAGCAAAGTACTGCCAATAGTCCCTTAGCCGATCAATATGACCAAAAGAATATACGAAGGCGCGTGTACGACGCTCTCAATGTTCTCATGGCCATGAACATTATTTCCAAGGAGAAGAAGGAAATTAGGTGGATCGGGTTGCCTACCAATTCGTTACAGGTAAAATATATCATTTACGCGTAGTAAAAACTGGTTTTGAAGCATATCTCAGCATATCTACACTACCGTCAGAAAGTATTTGCCCCCCCTAAAAATTTCAGTGTAACTGCCAAAATACCTAATTAAACCCTTTTATTATATTAGGTAAATTTAATTGTTCTTAACAAGTGTCCATCATAAAATTCTTAAGATAAGCCTTTTTGGTGAAATCACAAATTAAAAACCAATTAAAACAAATTTCCAAGTTTTGCATGATAATCGTTTTGAGGCGATTTCTGAGAATTCCAGTTGAAGTAAGAACTCATTTCAAGTTTTTAGGAATTATGGACATTCCTAGTGACATTTTATGGTAAAAGCTATGCTATAAATACCATTACCCTTTTGGAAACTAACCATTCGCAAACAGTACTTTGCCATTGATACAGGCTCGTTTGTTTTGTGAAAATGCCAAAAACGAAAGAAGTTTCTGTTGAAAATCCAGCTCTGATAATTGCGAGACATCAAAATGGTCACTCGAGTCGACAAATCGCGTGTGATATCCGGATGCCAAGGAGAAGGGACATGGAATTTGCAACCAAAAACGTTCAGGAAGGTCTAGAAAAAACGACGCCCGCTGAAGAAAGAGCTATAACAATGTCCAGGAAAAGTAATCGCCGCCTAACCGCACCAGAAATCGCGGCTCAAGTAAACATGGAGCGGGCCATCCCCATCAGCGTGACAACCGTAAAGAACAGGTTAGCAGAAGGTGAACTACACGGGAGAGTTGCAGTGAGGAAACCACTTCTTAGGCAAGGGAAAAAAAAACGTAAACGATTAGGATGACCCGAGAACATGAAAATTGGACATCAGAACAATGGAATTCCGTCTTTGGAGCGACGAATCTAAACTCGAAATTTTCGGTTCAAATCGACGTGCGGCGGTCAGCTGGAGAGAGGATGTTGGAAGCCTGTCAGTTGCCTACAGTAAAAACATGGTGGAGGTTCAGTAATGGTTTGGGCTTGTTTTGGTAACGGTAAAGTTGAAAAAATCTTTAGGATAGAAGGAGTCATGCGAAAAGAACAGTCAAGAAATTTTGCTAAGACAAAGGAGATCACATAGATGACAAAAATCCTGGAAAATCATGAATATTTTTTTGATTTTCTAGACTGTAAATATTGTGAAAATAAATAATAATTCATTACAATTTAAAAAAATATATTATCTGGGTTTTTGTTGTCTTGGGACTGAAATAACTAGGTGGGCAAATACTTTCTGACGGTAGTGTATAATCAGTATTACAAATACAAAGGACATTCAATAACGATGGTAAATAAGTAAAAAAAAAAGATATACTTTTTAAATGTGTTACTTTACTTTTCAATGTAGTCTCCTCTCAGTTCCACACCACAGTAAACCATTGGGTTTCGCTACTGTATTGACAGTGGCGAAACTCAGGGGTAACCTTATGGAAAATTAGGTCTCAGTTTTCAAGAGGTTAAGTGACAGTCCGCCATGTTAAAAAGGGGACCAACGAGGGATTTTAAATAAAAATAATGTGCAAAGTTTTATCATTCAAAATCATAAATATTATACAAATGTTTGAAAATTTTTGATTTCATAAAATGTTAAGTTAATGCAGCATGAGTAATATAAAAAAAAAACAAACAAAAAGAGATGAATACGAGTGAAAAACTTGACATGAAGGCATTTTCAGAAAAAAATGTTGCAGACAAAAGTTTTAACATTTTCTCCGGGGAATTGAATAGGCATATCAGATTTTCGGCATAAAGCTTTGTTGGAACTCTATAAGGACCAAAAGTGAAAACTGAAACTGGAACCCAAATTTTTAAATACATATTTTAATTCAGCAAGGAATTTTATGTCCTAATACAAATTGAATGTTTCTGGGCCTCAGTAACAACAATAAAATCCGACTCTTTACCTGTGTTATTAGCCTTTCACACAGTGAGTATTCTTTTCTCACAGGTAAAACAGCTAAACCCGACGAATTAAAAAAAAATAAATTAATACTTTAATAAATATGTTTTGAAATGTGACTTTATCAGCGCGATTTAAATACTCTCTCTAATCTAGAAGCCTATGGAAAGTGCACATTTTAGAAAAAAAATATATTTTTACAATTTATACAAATACAGTGAAGTCTGCTTATAACGAATCCGTTTATAGTAAATTTCCAGTTAAACTATTTTATAATGCTTGAAAAAACTTCCATAAGACCAATGCAAATTTTTATCAGTTATAACGAACCCAATTATAATGAATTTCCGGATGAAGCGAAGCAAATTTGGATGTTTTGTGTCCGTTGGTAACGAACTTGCCACTCCCTGTGTTCGATGTCGCGCGACTTGATCTAGGGAATTCACCGAAACTCGCTAGGAACTCCTATTCTACTTGTTTCCGCCGCGTCGCTAGTTCGAGCAGTATTATTTTCAATTCACTTGTGTTATGCGGTTCCAATGCATATTTGATCAAAGTAGCAAAGTGAATGTTTAAGTTTTTATTTTAAAATGAATTCACAAAAACGTAAAGCGTTTACTTTAAAAGACAAACACGATATTATAAGGAAAATAGAAAATGGAGTTAAACAAAGTGATGTTAACAAACAGTTGAATTTAACTAAATCTACAGTTTCTACCGTATGGAAGAGGCAAGAAATCTTATCAATCTATGATAAAAGAAATTTTAGTTGTAAAAAAGTAAGAAAATCTACACATGACCAAGTCAATAAAGGACTCCTTAAATGGTTTAGTCAAAAACGACATGAACATGTACAAGAGAAAGCTAGTGAATCGGGAAGGAAAATAGAGAACACCGAGTTTAACTGTTCTAGAAGTTGGATTGGACGATTTAAAAAGCGACATAATATTAGTGGGGGTAAGATAATAAGAGAGAGTGGATATGACTATTGATCAGTGGTTGGCCAATGTATGGCCGGAAATTCGAGAATAAGGAAACCCAAATATGCAAGTGAAAAACTTAAAAATATGCGCATAAATATGCAAATAATTTTCTCAAAATATGCACGTATATGTTGTAAATATGCAGTAAAAAAAATCGAAATAGACTTGAAAAACCCATTTTAAATTTTCAACATACAGGGCGAATGAACTAAATCTAAATATAATATTATACAAAGTAAAAAATAAGTATAAATAATAATGTATTTTATTACTTTACTTAAAGATGAACATATAATAATAATAATAATCATGTAGGTACATATTATAAAAATTTATATACGTAGTAAACAGCATAATAAAACGTACATTTTAAATTTGATACATACAGGGCGATGCAACTAAGTAAGCGGAAATATGCAAATATTGCAAAAGACAGGATCGTCGTTAGTTATAAAAACAATAAACTACTAAATGTTTCTCAAAATTCTCCATTAAAAAGTTTTGTCTTCTATCGTTATAAATTGAGAAACTCCTTTCCACATCGACTGATATAATAGGGGCGTTTTTAAAATTATTTAATTGCATAGGATCTAAATCAATGGAATAAGTAATATCCCCCTTTAAAAGATTAGCTACTTGGCTGACAAATTGAAACCCATTATTTTTTTCCATAACATTCCGAAATTTTAGAAAAATTTTGCTCCCAATTTTACCTGCGACATTTTCAAAAGCGACCTCACATTGTTTTGTTAGTTGAACACTTCGGGTTAATGGCAAATTAGATTCCTCCATTTGAGTTATGGTTTTAGAAACAAAGCTATAATTTGTTTTAAGAAAGGAAAGTTGTTGTTTTATCTCCTTGTTTTTGAATAATCGTTTAAGTTCTGTAAGGGATTGGGAAGATTCGTCTGATAATTCTGCAATTAGACCATCTAGTTGACAGAAGTTGTCACAATAAAAAAATGTTGCTTCCAACCAAGTGCTCCATCTTGTAATAACAGGCTGAGGTGGAAGAGGATTGTTTGGTAGTTTTTCTTTGTAGAACTGAATTCTTAAAGGCGCTTTAAGGAAGATTCTCCTCACGTTAGAAATTAAGCTATTCACAAGCGGAAAATGATTCCTAATTTCCTCAGCAACCCTATTTAAAGCATGAGCGAGACATGTTACATGTATTAAGTTTGGGTAAAAAATTTTGATTACGTAGCTTCGATAACGGAATGTTTGATGTCATCATTGCACGGCATAGATTTCGGTTAAAGATGTCTTGTTCATTTAGCCCTTTATTTTTGTACGTTGGTTGGAAAATTGCATTAATGTGTGTTGTGGCCTATCTCCAGGTTTCGTCTTACTCAATTTGGCAATATGGCCAGCAGCTTTCACGTGTTGCTCTGTTTGAAATTTTTTATCGCATGGTATCTGCAATAAAAAAAAGAAAATTTAATTAAAACCCCAAGGAAAAAAATTCGTTAAATAGAAAACTAGGTGCTTAGGGCAGGCAAAAATTAAAATTCTGCTTTGTACCTTTTCTATTAGATTACCTAGAAATACATACGTTTACGTATGTATTTCTATTTCGTGGTTTCGTTAAATAGAAATTTTGTTCGTTAAATGGAACAAAAATAACTTAAATAACATTGAAAATAGCATCAACGGCAAAAATTTCGTTATGTTTAAATATTAAACGAAAATGAAATACCCTGTATATTTAATAGGTATTCAAAAATTATATTTACAATTTTAACACATGCAGAACAGTAGATTTTTCCCATATCTATTCTTAGTTCTTTGTATGGTTTAATCCACACTGACACACTACTGGCGTTGGGCATTTCACTGTAGTAAAATACGACTCACAAGATAAAAAGCACAAATCGACGTAACCACTTTAAAAGCACAACCAAAAATGAAATCTAATAAATTAATAATACAAGTATGCTCTGATGACCATCTGGGGTTTACTGACTGGTTTTTACTGACCATAAAATAATAAAATTTATTGGGGGGAAAACAACCGGCGCGGCGGCGGCGGCCTAAACATTGACCCTTATTCCGAAAAATGAAATGAAAACGCCTACCAAAGACCTACATTATTATAAATTCCTTCAAATATGCACATATATGCTATTTTTAAAGCATTTATGCAAATATTTAGAAAAATGCGTATAATATGCAATATATGCGCTTTGCATATTTGGGTGTCCTTTGTTATGAATATGTGGACATTTTTAATGCGGATGAAACGGGTTTGTTTTACAAGATGACGCCTGATAAGACATTAAAGTTTGTCGGAGAGAATTATGCTGGTGGAAAATTATCAAAAGTAAGGATTACTGTGTTGGTAACTGCAAATATGTCAAGAACAGAGAAAAGAAAATTGTTGGTGATAGGAAAGTCCTCCAATCCCAGGTGTTTTAAAAACAAACATTTACCAATAAAGTACAAATCAATCAGTAAAGCCTGGATGACATCAGAAATTTTTAAAAACGTACTGATCGAATGTGACAAAGAATTAAAATTCACAAACAGAAAAAATATTACTTTTGATTGCAACTGTCCAGCGCACACTGAAGTTGATCTGCAGCAAATAAAATTGGTTTTTATGCCTCCAAACACAAGTGCAAAGCTCCAGGCTATGGATCAAGGTGTGATACATTCTTTAAAATGTCATTATGGAAAGATTTTATTTATGAAAATGTTAGAGACGATCGATAAAGGTAAGATTTTTTCTGTAATTCTCTTGGACGCTATAAACTTTATCCATATAGTGTGGCAAAGAGTCAGTAGAGAAACCATTGCAAACTATTCTAAGCATGGCGGATTTTTAAGGACGGAATGTAGATATGACCCCGATAATGAGCTACCGTTGATTGAAAAACATCGAGAAGATCCTACTGATTGTCTAGAATTTGTTTATGATGCTGACATTCAACAAAGTACAGTGGAAATCGAGATTGTAAAGATGTTTAATCACTTTAATTTTGAAGAATATGTATGTGTTCATAATGAATTAATGACGAGAGAAATATTAATTGATGATCAAATTGTGACCTCAGCGACTTCTGGAAACATTTTAAGCGATAATGACGACGAAGACGAGCTTGGAGAAGGAGATAATTTTTATTCCATTCCATTTCAGAAATGACTAAGAAAATGATTGAAACTCGCAATTTTTTGACGTTGACAATTATATAAACACCATTTCTTTTGCAAACAAAAATTGCTGGTTTTATTGTATTTAAATGTTTCCGTTTATACTCGTATATATACCAACATACATAATAATAACTTTAGTGTGACTTGTTTTATTTTCCCTTGAACGTTTTCTTTTAATTTAATAATTATTATTATTCAGATTTCTAAGCATTAGCGCCTAATCTAAATGAGAAAGTAGTGAAAAATGATATTAGATTTTGTTTACTGTATGTAACGAACTTCGAATATAGCGAATCATTTTTAGTGATTTTTTGGAGTTCGTTATAGACGGACTTCACTGTAGTTTTAAATAAAAAGTAACGGAATACGTTTATACAAAAATATTTTTTTTCAATTGAATAATTAATAACGCGTTTGGTTGCTGCAAGCCAAATTTTTTGCTCTATGACCAAAAAATCGCTTCTCAGAATTATTCGATTTATCCGCATACGATTTCTTACGCAATTGGTATTCTTGAACAACATCTTTAGGGAAGAAGAAGAAATTCACTCCCGACGTACTTTTTGAATTATTTTTATGATTGTCAACGGCACAACAATATCGTTTTTAATTCTCTTTTTTTACAAACTCCCTCTTCCTTCTGTCTTTAAATTCATATGAACTGCAGTCACACAAAGATCGATGATACATTTCAAAAAATACACATTTAAACACTGACCAGCCATTTTGAAAGAGAGACCCATCGACGCATGCGACGTCAAAATCTCGTCACCAACTTAGAGCTCACTTTCCCTACTGTATTGGGTTTACTGTGTCCACACACTTAATTCAGCCATGTTCTATTTTTTTTTTTATCAGAAAAGTAGTCAATGTCAGACTCGTTCACTCCGTCAATGACGTCTTCATTCGACGCAAATTTTTTATTCCCTGATCCAGGTCTTGATATTGGAGAAAAATAAAAGTCGGAGAGGACAAAATCTGAAGAGTTCGTTTAAACCGGCAAGGATGGTTACTCCTGTTATTGTTCGACATTTTTCCAAATATTCAAAGAAGGTACTGCCTTGCGAGTCTCAAGATACTGTAGCCATTACTTCCCAACCGATAGAAACAACCTTCTAGAAATAAATGATCTTTAACTCCCGGTGTAGAACTTCATCAAATGTTTAATCATTATTTTTAACAGTCACTAACACGCTTACTTCAAAAGTTTTGCCAAAGGGAAACTACGTTAGTATAACATAGTTGGAAGCTTGATACTTTTACATCGTAGACTACAAAGTTGACATATGTCGCCACCTCTCGAAATTTATCATACTTATTGAATTGTTTTGGGGTGGCCTAGCGCCTAGTAAACCGACCAGTGAGGTATTTCTTTAACCCGTGATTAATTCCTCTGAACTACCCTAACTACGCCGAGGTCGGCGAGAATTACTCAGATTTTCCGTCGTTTTCCGGCCATAGGAAAATTTCTTGTGCCAGTCATAGACTTAGGTTTTCGAAAGCGTCTCTTAACCGAACTGTTACGTCAGTCTTTGCAAAATTTTAAAAGGTGTTCCATTTTCTAGCATTAAAAATTTGATAATAATGCGTGCTCGATTAACACGGGTACCTCCTGCTCTGACATGGCGCTACTGACGACAAAATCGATCAAGAGTTGGTCGAGTAGTATCTCCCACTCCTAAGACCCCTGCTCAACTATTGAGGGGGCGAGGCCATCGGATTACTTCACGAAAGTTGAGAGAAGAATTCCAGCGTATATTTAATTTACTCTGGTAGGTACAATTGTTTCCGTAAGGAGTAAAACTTTCTGAGGTAGTTATTATAGATGTTCATTGGTGTGTTCCATGTGGCGGCCCGTGGCTCCGTGACGTAGTACTTGCTTGCGGTGCGAAAGGTCTCGGGTCCAACCCCGGCAGATCGGTATACTTATTTATTTCAGTATATGTGGCCTGGTCATGTACGTAGGTAGTAGTTGTTTGTAGAAATGCAATAACTTACTTACGTGGCAGCACTACCGGGTTGTCTAAAAAGGTGCCGGGAATTACAAAAATTTATGTTTCGGCACTTGGACAACGTTGACGGGTATTACGACATCCCCGCCGATATCCTCAAGATATATCAGGATTTGTTTCTATTACTTTTTTTCATTTTTAATTTGTAGGAATGTCAGCAGTTAGAAAAAGAAGTGCACAGAAAAACGAACAGTATCAGGGAAAAAGAGAAGCAATTTTACGAACTGATAATGAGTCAAATAGCCTTTAAAAGTCTTGCTCAAAGAAATAAAGAAGCTGAAAAATTGCACGGCCCGCCCGGACCAAATTCATATATACAACTACCGTTTATTGTTGTCAATACAAATAAAAAGACTGTTATTAATTGTAGCATCTCAAATGATAAGTAAGTATTTTTTTAATAATTAAAAACTACTCTTAATACACAGTCTAAACGTAAGTTCTGTCAGTAGTTCTAAACCAAATATTGAATTGAAGATTTAAAACAACAAATTTAAAAATTTCGGGTGGAAATTCATTATAAATGTATAATAAAAGACTGTTTTTAGTCAATTTCCACTGGTATATTTATCATTGTGATGAAGCGTATCGCTGTCGATGCAGCTTCTTCGGATCTATATTTTACACTGTCAAGTTAGGTTTATCGTTTACAATTTTATATTATTTCTTAATTATAATATTACACCTATTTAAATTATATTGATAATATTGAAAAAAAAACCCACACAGAAATGGTATTAGGAGAATAAATTCAATAATGGTGAATTGTTTAAACCTGGTCGTTGAGCAAATTACCTGTAGTCCTTAATCGATTTATTGGCATTGTTTCTAAAAGGTTTAGTTTTAAACCTTTTTGTTAGGTATGTAAAATTTTGAAATTCTTATTAAACGTGATTCTCTGTTAAAAGATGATTAGCATATGTTGAATTAGACTTTCTAGGGATGAAACTTTTTTCATGTTCTGTAATTCTTTGTATAAATGTTCGTCCACTTTGTCCTATGTATGCTTTAAGACAAGACCCACTTGTTAATTGATATACCCCTGATTTTTATCTTTATTGATTTGCGGTTTCTAGTTTTGAAATATTTCCCTATAGTATTGTTTGTCTTGTAAGCTATGTTGATATTTTTTGATTTAAAAATTTTCCCAGTTTTTCTGTTGGTTTGCCGAAATAGGTTAAGCATTTAGATGCGGTTTTTCTGTCCTTAAAATATGGGTATATTTTTGAGATTGCCTTGTTTCTAAGTTTTTTCCTAACGATATTATCGATTAAGATAACTGAATAACCATTGTTAACGGCGTTTTTCGAAACAGGAAATTATGAAATTTTAAATAAAGATCCTACAAATATTTTTCAAAAGAAAAAAAACATCAAATTGAACAGGCTAAAGGCATCATTCACGATAAAGATAAATTTAAATTAATAAATATGAATCCCCAAATCCCACAACTTTATTCTCTCATAAAACTATACAAACCTGACCACCCAATCAGACCAGTGGTATCTTATATGTCTGCTCCAGCATATAAAACGTCATCCTTTTTTTTTATAGATTTAATCAAATATCATAGCAAATTTGAACCTAAATTCAATATCAAAAACTCATACAAACTCGTGGATAAAGTTAAGAATATAACAATACCAGATAATTCTAAATTAGTTTCTTTCGATGTCAAAAACTTATTTCCAAGTGTTCCCCTAGACGAAACAATAATTTTAATAGAGAACCTATTAACAAAAAAACTAAGTAAAAGTTGTAAAAATGGACATAATTAATTTATTAAGATCCTGCCTAATAGACAAGGCGAAATCGGCGCCATCGTTGGAAAAAATTTTCTAATTGAATTTTTTTTCATAACCTTCTCCAGGAGATGCCCCTGAAAGAGGATCAACATGTTGCCGGGCGGTAACCTGGTCCGAATTTGTTTAAACAAATTTTTTTTAAACAAAGTCCAAAAATTTTCGCCCCGGAACAAGTTTTTTTTTAGGTAAATTGGACCATTTTGAACAAAAAATGTCTCTTGTGAATTTTCTCTAAAATGCGCCGTTTTCGAGATATCGGCGATTTTAGGTGCGAGAAAACGCGAAAATGGCCACTTTCACCTCCCAATATTGGGGTCAAAAATTAAAATTTTCAATGTTGCCAAGTGTCCAAATTAAAGTTTGAGATCTCTTCTACAAATTACCGTAGGAAATATTGCAATATCTTTATTTTTAAACATTGTTTTTTAACAGTTAACAAATTGCGTTCGAGCGCCCGCGGCCGCATCGAAACTGTATACATAGATATATACGCAACGCCCGTACGTAGGCGCGCGGAACTGTATACGCGCTGCAACTCGCTGTAACGTGAAGTATCATGCAAAAGTTCAAACATGCTATTGCTTAAATAAGAGTCGGACACTTTAATAGTTTATTCATTTCTTTTCCGCCCTTACAAGTATGTACATGTGTAATTATGTCTTTTTCTATTAAACGAATTAAATGTGATCATAAGTGCATTTTCTGTGGTAAGTGTGATGATGTTGTACAACAAACCAAATTTTGAATCATTTCAAAAAATTCAACAAGCAGCTAATCGTCGGAAAGATGACATAAGTACAAAATTTAACGATTTATATAATCCAAGTAGCAGTGAACAAACTTTTTCTTGGCACAGAAAGTGTTATGCTTCCTATGTAAGTAAAGAAAAAAATTGTACGTCGGGAAAATGCTCTCAAAAAAACTGGAAGCAGAAAATAATGAAGCTGTTAATAATGAAAAACAGTTATTATCAATTGAACCCGAAGAGAAAGAAAAACCAACATTGCGATCAAAAAGTGTGTCAAAAGCAGAGTGCATGATCTGTGAAAAAATTTATAAAAATAAAGACAGTACAACTTATACACTTTCTGATTATAATGCAGCGGAAAAGCTAATGGCAACAGCTCGTCTTAAAATGGACAAAGTCTATACGAAAATTTGCATATATAGTTCAACTACGTCATTACTAGTTCAAAAGCTAAAGTATCATTCCAAATGTTTACAAGATTACAACTATATTGCTAGTCCGTTAAATAAACCAGTAGGTAGCACGAGCTTCACTACAAACGTACATATGGAAAATGTCATTGTATTCTCGGTATCGACATTTAGATGCAACAGAATTTGGTTACACTATAGAAACAGGTGAATTGTTACCCAAATTCATGTTAAAAAATTCGATACCAGATTCGTTAATTAGGCAATGTAAATGTACAAAAAATTGTAAAACTAATGCATGTAATTGCAAAAGCAACAACGTAAGTTGTATACTCATGTGTGGGTGTAATTTAAATATTTGCGAAAATTCTATTAAATATATATAAGTTATATTTCATAAAATTGTTTTAATTCTTCTACCATCCTAATCGAATATTGAATTTTTATTTATATTCATTTGTTATAATAATTAAATTTGATATAACAATTACTCTTTAATAAATAAATATTTTTTACATACTTTTCAAATATATTAATTTTAATAAGAAATCAAGAAACAAAGCTTTATAGAGCATCGCAGTGCGTATACAGTTCCGTGCGCCTACGTACGGGCGTTGCGTATATATCTATGTATACAGTTTCGATGCAGCCGCGGGCGCTCGAACGCAATTTGTTAACTGTTAAAAAAACAATATTTAAAAATGAAGATATTGCAATATTTCCTACGGTAATTTGTAGATGAGATCTCAAACTTTAATTTGGACACTTGGCAACATTGAAAATTTTAATTTTTGACCCCGATATTGGGAGGTGAAAGTGGCCATTTTCGCGTTTTCTCGCACCTAAAATCGCCGATATCTCGAAAACGGCGCATTTTAGAGAAAATTCACAAGAGACATTTTTTGTTCAAAATGGTCCAATTTACCTAAAAAAACTTGTTCCGGGGCGAAAATTTCAATTTTTGGACTTTGTTTAAAAAAAATTTGTTTAAACAAATTCGGACCAGGTTACCGCCCGGCAACATGTTGATCCTCTTTCAGGGGCATCTCCTGGAGAAGGTTATGAAAAAAAAATTCAATTAGAAAATTTTTTCCAACGATGGCGCCGATTTCGCCTTGTCTATAAGACAAAATTATTTTTGATTTAACGATAAATTCTACAATAGTAAGGAAGGGTTAATTTTGGGGAGTCCATTAAGCCCATTACTTACCGAAATTTTCATGGACAGTATTGAAACCATGATATTCAACAATAATAACAATAGTAATAATTGTCTATGCTGGTGTCGATACGTAGACGATATAATTGTTTGCTTTACAGGAACCGATAGACAATTAACTCACTTTTTACAGTACATTAATTCTTTACCTAGAAATATCAGTTTTACAATGGAAGAAGAAGTCGAAGGGAAAATCAACTTCCTAGACTTAACAATCAGTAAAACCATGAAAAAACATGAATTTCCAATATATCACAAACCTTGTCATACATATACCACAATTCACAATAGTTCTCACCACCCTAACCATCATAAACTCGCGGCTTATCATAGCTTTATACATAGACTAACTAATATCCCCTTATCAGAGGACAATTTTACTAAAGAATTCAACTACATAAAAACAAGTAGCCGTTAACAACGGTTATTCAGTTACCTTAATCGATAACATCGTTAGGAAAAAACATAGAAACAAGGCAATCCAAGAAAGATACCCATGTTTTCAGGACAGAAAAAACCACATTTAAATGCTTAACCTATTTCGGCAAACCAATAGAAAAAAATTTTTAAATCAAAAAAATATCAACATAGCTTAGAAGACAAACAATACTATAGGGAAATATCTCAAAAACTACAAACCGAAAATCAATAAAGTTAATAAATCAGGGGTATATCAATTAACATGTGGGTCTTGTACTAAGGCATACATAGGACAAACTAAACGAACATTTATACAAAGAATTATAGAACACGAAAAAAAGATTCATCCATAGAAAATCGACAACCTATGCTAATCATCTTTTAACAGAGAATCACACGTTTTATAAGAATTGCAAAATTTTACATACCCAACAAAAAGGTTTAAAACTAAACCTTTTAGAGACGATGCAAATAAATCGATTAAGGACTACACTTTGCTCAACGACCAGGTAGATTTAAACAATTCACCATTATTGAATTTATTCTCCTAACACCATTTCGGTGTGGGTTTTCCAATATTGTCAATATAGTTTAATTAGGTGTAATATTATAATTAAGAAATAATATAAAATTGTAAACATTAAACCTAACTTGACAATGTAAAATGTAGATCCGAAGAAGCTGCATCGACAGCGAAACGCGTCATCACAATTATAAATAAACCAATGGAAATTGATTAAAAACAGTCTTTTATTATATACAAATTTAAAAAATATTTATTTAAAAAAACTACGTTAAAAATTCCTTAAAACTATTCCATGTTAATTAAAATTTCCGCCAACATTCTCATAACAGACTTTTGGACGTTAGGCCATTCATCGACGACACTTTGATTCTGAATTATGGAAATCGTGTGGACGATGCTTTTAAGGTCTCCAAATATCGGTGTCTGATTCGATATGCCTTTTCTTCGAGCACATACCGTGTATCCAAAAAGTTGCCGGATTGTTTCTTCCCCGGCCTTTAAAGAGCGCCATCCCATAAAAAACAGTAACAGCTTGAACTCACATCTATAAATTTGCATTTGCATTCAACCAGCCAATTGTGATCAGTGAGTAGTCAGTGCTGAGTAGTAGACATTCGAATTGTATGTGTCTTAGTCGTTGTGTGTCGAAGTGTGATGGAACAGCCACCGGTGATCTAATTTTATGTGAAACTGGTTGAAACAACTACTGAGATCTTTAAAAAAACCGACGGTGATAATGCTAGGTCAGGGCGTCACAGCATAAGTTCAGCCGACGCAAACGTTGTGAAATTTCGTCATCTTCTGCTAACCGACCGTCATCTTTTATGCCGATTGATGGCAAAAAAGCTTACCATCTGTTAATCAAGTATTCAAGACATTATCCGGAATGTTTTGAACAAGAGGAAAGTATGTGCGCAGTTTGTTTCCCACAACCTGTCACCCGAACAAAAACAGCGACGGGTTACATGCCAACCGAAACTTCATCAAAATCAAAAAATGCGGACGATTCTTTTCTACAGAAAATAATCAGGGGCGATGAGATGTGGTGTTACCAATACGAACCTACCCAAAACGGCAAAGTGCGCAATGGAACGGTAGTGGCTCGCCGATACCGAAGAAGTACAACTGATAAAGTCCAGAACAAAGACAATGCTTATCACATTTTTGACGCTTCTTGCCTCATGACAACGCGCCCGCTCGCGCGGCTGGGATTGTGGTGACGCGAAAAAGTGTCTATACTCCACCACCTTTCTTCTTCCCCTGATTTGGCCCCTAGCAACTTTTTTTATTTTCAAAAATCAAGCTCCACATGAAGGGTCAACGCTTTTTTTTTTTATGGGTCTAGCACACGTGCTACAGGGAAGTCCCTAAAGCGCTACAGGAGCGACACGTGTGCGGAAACAGCGATTCACGTTGTTCTTGAATCGCTGTAAATTGTACTCGGTGGGAAACACAGTCCTGGGCAAATTATTCCAAAGGAATGATGTTCTCGATATAAAAGGCTGCTTGAAAACCGTTGTACGAGAAGTAACAAGCTGAACCTCATACGGATGTGAAGTATTAGTTCGACGTGTAGTTCTAACATGCACCGCTTGGGGAGGAATTAAGCGGGCTATGACAATCTGGAAGACATTAGAGCCACTGTGACGCGCGAGTTAAACATGATCTCAAAAGAAGATTTTTCTTACAGTTTCAAATGGTTGTATGAACGTTCTGAACGTTGTACGAGTATTGAGGTTGGAAGGGACCATGTCGAACATCTGAAGCAATAAAATGTTCATTTTTAATTTTTCTATTTTATTATTAGGGCAATTTTGGACGGACGGTGTATGTCACAATCTGTGATCACGCGGGTTTAAATCTAGTCTACCGGAAGGCCAGTCTTTACTTTTAACCAATAATATAACATTGCTTATTAGCCAGCCTTTTGTTATATTTGTCTTGCCTCTTCTTATTTTCTTTTTTTAAGACACTGTCTGATGTTCATTCACTTGTTGTTATTTCTTGTTTTCGCCGAGAATTTCTGCCAATATGAGAATGCACGGCTTTGTAAACTTTTTTTTGCTCAGCAAGAGCGGGAAACCTTGTCGCGGTATATCAACAACATTCTAAATTTGTAATACAACAAAAGAATCTCTCGCGCACTTTTCTCGCACTAGAACTGCAACACTGTGTGGCCGCATCATAATATTTTATACTTACTTTTAAGTCAGAAGAGTGGGTTCCAGTGATTTAGCTCGTGTGGTCGTACATCCAGCAGAAGCTTCGTTGCAAAAAGGTGTACACAGTGAAGCAGCTGTCGCCTCAAATTCGGGTAATTCGGAAATCTTTGCCCCAAGAATACGCGAAAAATCTCATCGAAAAATATGCCAGGCGATCATAAACGCTAATCAGGACTGGACGAACTACTGAATAATTAGCATTTTAATGGCAATCCTTTACTGATAAATGACTTTCGAATAAATACATTTTTTTAATGAAAAATACGCAACATGTTCCTATGTTACTTGACCAACTGTATAAAATTAATATACGATAAATTAAACGACTGATTCAATTTATAACTAGACTGAGTTGTTTTATATAGCTCCTTCCTCCCGCTCTCGCTGAAAAAAGTCTTTAATGTTTAATTTTTTTTAGGATGGAATATGTTTTCCAATTTAGTGACAAGTTTGAAATTAGCGACGATCTCGAAATTTTGAAGCAAATAGGAATGTTACATGGTAAGTGTGATTTACCATCTTTCAGAAATATTTTTGCTCTGTTATGTCGTAAAAAGTATAGCGCGGCCGTTCTGAATTTATATATTAACTACAATATCAAATATTACTTTTCTAGGATTGGATAATGGCAAATGTTCTAAAGAAGACTTGGAAAGAATTAAAACACTTATTCCAGAATCTTTATGGCCATATGTAGAAAGTAAGTTTAAGGTTTTATATAACGTTCTAACGAATGAAATGGAACAAACCTATCTTGTCAGGTATCAAATGGAATATTTAAAAAAAAAGAATACAAAAAATGTAATTTTTAGTGTGACACTTGTGGAATCACTTCGGGGTCTGTCTGTCACAGTCGATTTTCTCCGAAACTATTTGACTTAGAGTTGAAATTTCTCACAAATATAGGAATTGATGGCCTAATCACAGCCATGTAGTTTTGAAAGTTAAATTTTGACTTAAAGGGTTAATTTTGTGGGGGAAATCGGAAGTGAAAAAAAATTCAAGGTCATCGAGTGGGGTGTCAAATGAATGCTTATGAAAACACGAGTTCAAAAATATATATGATGTAATACTCGCGCAAACTTTTCTTTGTATTATTTTTAAAAAATTGCCAAAAATCGCTACCCCCACCCTATCTCTAAGAGTACTAATCAAAAAACTTCGAAAAATTCTCCATAAAGTGTAGATTGAATGAAAATTACGACAAGTACATTACCTTTAATAATATAAAAACAAAGATCAGAAACAAACTGATATAGGTTTCCTACATGTATACAAATCTATGTCCACTCTTGGACATAGTTCTCTTCTAATCTCTTCCATGCTTCCCTGTCTTTTACCACCTTTAACCACTGCTATACACCCATCTATCTCCGGATAATCTAGCTATATGACTTGCCCATCGCCATTTCATCTTTGCCGCCTAGAGAGTTATGTCAGTGACTTTGGGGTTTGTCTCCTTATCTGCTTGTTATGAATTTGATCCCTAAGAAAGATACCAAGCATACTTCTCTCCATAGTTCTCTGTGAAGTCACAAGCTTTTTAACAAATGCTTTAGTTTCCAGTCCATATGTGCTGACCGGTAGAACACAGGAATTGTAGACTTTAGTTTTTAAGTTTATGGGTTGGTGCCTATGCCAGCCTTATTCGCCTGGTAATTTCTGCATGCTGATTCTCCTTTCCAATTTTAATATTGTGACCTAAGTAGATATACGCGTTTTATGGAGTTATTCCTATTTGTATGTCGGTATCTTCAGAGCTCTTAAATTTAGTTTTTTCTTAAATTCATTTTAAAACCTACCCTTGCATAGACCAGATTCAGATGGTTCACCATTTACTGTAACTCATTGGTGTTACTAGCCATCACTACTATGTCGTCTGCAAACCCAAGGTGACTAGGTCTAGTGTCATCGATGTTGATTCCCTTCTCATCCCAATTTAACTCCTTAAAGACGTCTTCAAGGGCCATCGTAAATAATTTAGGTGAGATAGTATCTCATTGTCACATTCCTCTTTTTGTTGTTTCGTCAATTTTATTATGTATAGATGCTTCTTTATAGATGTTCTCTGTTTTTATATATCTGGAATCTATTCTTGCATTCGCTAGAGGTTTTCGAACTGGCCAGATTTCAACAGTATCAAATGCCTTATGAACATCAATGAAAGCCAAACGTATTGGTACCTTCTATTCTGTACATTTTTCTATTGCAGTACGTATCGTGTAGAGATGGTCGATCGTGCAAAATCCCTTTCTGAGGCCCACCTGTTCCAAAGGTTGATAGAAATCTAGTTTTGCTGTTAGGGGATTGGTTAAGATTTTAGCGAAGAGCTTATATAAGTGCGACAGAAAAGATATGGGTCGATAATTTTCGATTACGATATTATCGCCTTCCTTAAAGAGAAGTATAATCTCCGGATTACACAATTTTGTTGGTATTTTTCCCTCATTTATGTAGTAGGACTTTCAATGCCTCTTTCAGAGATTTACCGCCAAGTTTCAGCATTTCTAGAGTGATTTGATCTTCTCCAGGGCATCTGTTGTTTTTCATTTGGTTCACTGCAACTTGTATTTCCTCCTCTGTGATATCTGGGAGTTCTTCAGATCCTGCGTTCATGTTTTCTTATTATCTATCTAGCTGGGATGAGTATAATTTTGTATGTAAGACTTTAACAACTCTAATTGTATCACTCTTATTATCTACTTACTTCTATTGTTTTCATCTCGTAGTTTTGTAATTTTTTGTTTTCCCACTAGACAGTCGTGAACGTAATATTTTCATTTTACAGTTTTTTTATGGGTCTAGCACACATACTGCAGGGAAGTCCCTAAAGCGCTCCAAGTGCGGCACGTGTGCGAAAAAAGCGATTCACGTTGTTTTTGAATCGCTGTAATTTGTACTCGGTGGGAAACACAGCCCTGGGCAAGTTATTCCAACTTATCCAATTATCTTTTATAATTTCCTCTATGATATTTGAATCGTAGTTTTTTTTTATCTTTTCGGATCTCCTTCTTAACTAATTTATTTAATGCTTTATAGCTTGCTGACGTTTTATCTGTGATATTTCTTCTTTCTTCTAGTAGTTTTAATATCCCAGAACTTAATTTTGGATTTTTATGAAGTTTTGTTCGCGAACATATTTTCTTGGCCGATGTTGTTATTGAAGTTGTGATTTTAGCTATAATTTCGTCTATTTATTTGTGCATATGTGCCCGTTGTCATTCTTCGTTTAAGTTCATTTTGGTATTCTTCTTTTTGTTTCTTTCTGTTTAATAAAAAAAATGTATTCACTGTATAGATAAAAGTATGAAAACACACGCATAGCAAGGATCTAAGATAAGAGAGGTTTTAACATAAATTTTTGAGAATGTATTAATAATAGTGTATCACCTATTTGACTTGTATTGGGCTTATACAAATGATAAGAGATACTAGTTCTACTAGAGACAGAACCTTGATAGACAATGTGTTTTTCAATTTTCCAAATGATATGGAAGTTCACGTTACAGAAAGTTTTTTTAGCCATCACAAACGGGTTTGTGTTCGATTCCTAAATATTGATTTTTGGAAACTAATTTGGAGTGTATTTTGTGCATTTTACCAGGTGAACAAGTATGAAATGCGGATTTCAGACAACAGATGGTGCACCAATGCAGTTTGTGCTATAAAGATTTGACACTGCGCCATTTTGTTGTGTCATCAACAAGTGTCAGACGCGCACGAGTGATAAATTGGAAAAGTGTGTGCATAGTGTTGTGTTGTTGTGTTCAATATGTCGAAATTTATACCGAACAAAGGGCATTCGCGTACAGCATTAATTTTTTGTTTTCATTTGAAGAAAACTGCTATTGAATCATACCGATTACTTCGAGAAGCTTATGGTGAACATGCTCCATCGCAAGATACGTGTGAACGATGGTTTCGGCGTTTTAAAAGTGGTGACTTTGACAAGGAACGTGGAAAACCGCCAAAAAATACGAAGATGTGGAATTGCAAGCATTGTTGGACGAAGATCATTTGCAAACTCAAAAAACAACTCGCAGAGCAATTAGGTGTTAATCAACAAGCTGTTTCCAATCAGAAGACCGGTAGATGGGTACCACATGAATTAAACGACAGGCAAATGGAAAAGCGCAAAAACACGTGTCACATTTTGCTCGCTCGGTACAAAAGGAAGTCGTTTTTGCATCGTATAGTTACAGGGGATAAAAAGTGGATTTATTTTGTGAATCTCAAGCGCAAAAAAATCATGGGTAGACCCAGCGCACCATCCACATCGACCGCAAGACCGAATCGCTTTGGCAGAAAGACGCTCTGTGTTTGGTGGGACCAGAGGGGCGTGGTCTATTATGAGCTGTTAAAACCTGGGGGGGGAAACGGTTAATACTAAACGTTACCAACAACAGTTGACCGATTTGAACCGTTCGCTGCTTGAAAAAAGGCCAGAATACCGAAAGAGGCAACACAAAGTCATTTTTCTTCATGACAATGCTCCATCACGCATCACGTACTGCAAAACCAGTTCGCGACACGTTGGAAGCACTCAGCTGGGCCCATGCGGCTTACTCACAAGACTTGGCTCCTTCCGATTACCACTTGTTTGCATCGATGGGTCACGCACTTGCTGAGCAGCGCTTTGGTTCGTACGAAGATGTGAAAAAATGGCTCGATGAATGGTTCGCAACAAAAGGGGAAGATTTTTACTGGCGTGGTATTCACAAATTGCCCGAAAGATGGGAAAAATGTATAACAAGCGATGGAGCATACTTTGAATAAAGCACTTTTTATCATTCTTCCGAATTTAACATGTTTTTTTAGAAAAAAAATCTGCATTTCTGCTTGTACACCTGGTATACCTCCCTAACAAAAATGTTTATTTTAAAAGCAGAGTATGGAACACTAATGGCGCAAGTTCAACTTACACTTGGACGGTTTTTTTTATTTTTAAATGAAAACGTTCTCAAAGAAATATTCTAAAATTCATAAAAATCGTCCTATGGCTATGTGGTGAGTCAATAGCAGAGAATCAAAAAAATATTCATATACTAAATATATGTACAAAATACTCTTTACAAAAGATAGCTTTGCATTTAACCAGTCATTCTTTTTTTTTCTAGAACTAGCAACAGGTTCTAAAGATCCCCTTGAGGAACTCCTGGAATCAACAAGTGCCAGCACGTCCTCGATGCCTCACATGTCAGATTTCGTAGAGGCCACCTTGGAAGAGGACAATTCGCGTCAATCGAGTAGCAACGATCCGATGTCACCAATAGCAGTCGATTATTCGGACGACGATGTCGATTCGGATATGTCGAGTGACGAATTAAATTAACAATTTGACGAATTAAAATAACGCGACGGGTGAAAGTAATGACTGTTGTTGGAATTAGGGGAATATAAATGTTAAGGAGGTTTTCGAGGAGTAAGGTTACGAGAAGAGATGTCGATATTATCCGTGGTCTCTTCTTTAAACGAATATGACACTGAATTGAAAATTTAAAGAAACACCCAAGGACCATATGTGGAAATTCATTATCTTACACCTTGGTTATCATTCATGGAACCACAATAAAATTGGGGGAATTAAAGTTAGGTTTATTTGGCCAAATGAGAGGTTATTTTGAAAGAACACGGCCGATGGTCTTAATAAAGTTCGTCCCTCTATTAAACTATAATGAAACGCGTTGGGTTGTGTTCACATGAACTCCATAACTAATCAATTTAGCATACTTTATAGTGGCTAAAGAAATAAAGGACAATCGCTTGTATCTAAAGTGGCGTCCCTGAACCCCTTGTTGGATTATGTTCCTATCTTTGGGCTTTGGGTTCGTTTTATGAATATTTGGTATTTAAATTAAACTTAAATTGACGTTTCGCCCTTTGGTTTAGAGCATTTTCATTTTTTTTCTTTAATTCTACAAATTATACAAAATATAAAACTATAAAAATAATTTACATTTAGGTACACTAGTACAATACAAATTATTTAACACACACACAACCATAAACTATTTACATAAATTCTTAGTTCTATCTTTAAAAATTAAAATCACATGGGACCTACCTTGAATCTCACATATTTTATTTACTACTGACAAGTCGTAGTGGCATTCTTATCGAATGTAGATTTTATTTTGTATTATTGATCCGCAAATTTTTTTTTTTTGTTTGTTTTTTGAATATTAAGCAGGTAGTCTTTTTGTTAATATATTAAGGATGAGTATACACTTTAAAATATTACCTTATTAAATTTGTATAAATATGGCTAATTCCTTTTATGTCACTTTTATCATTCACTGTAAATTTCTCATTTTTTTTTAATTTCGATCATTTCTTTTATTGCAAGTTTTCCAATATTAATGTCCCTGTTTAAAATCTTTGTTTCATTAAAGTTGAAGTCATGTCCAAGTTCCGTTGTGTGTTTATGAAGTGCCGTTGTTGCATTTTTTGTATACTTGTGTCCATTGAGTCTGTTTTTTTAATAATTGGGTCGTCATACCAATATAATGCATTGGGCAATCTGCACAAGGTACCGAATAAACTACGTTGGATTGGTTCATGGTTGGTACCTGGCTTTTCAAGTTTGTAAATAGTGAGCTTAGTTTGTTCTGCGTTTTGTGACAAACAGTTATGTCATATTTTTTTAGAGTGCCCCCTAGTTTTTTTCTGATAAATCGCGTGTATAAGGTAGTGGGAGAAATTTGTTCTGATTTTGTTCTTTGGTTTCCTCTTTTTTGATTTTTTTTTTATTATAGAATTTGTAGGTTCTTGTTCTTATTGTTTGGTTGATGTCTTTTTCTCTAAATCCATTTTGTATTAACACTGATTTCATTTGATTCAGTGCTTTCGGTCTTAAATTTGGTGAGGTCAGCGCTATTGCTCGGTCTGTTAAACCGACAATAACACTTACCTTTTGTGCCTTTGTGTGATTAGAGTAGAAATTCAAATACCTGCCAGACCACGTTGGTTTAGTATACCATTTAGTGATTATTTTGTTATGTTTTCTAATTAAAGTTGTATCCAGGAAATGTATTTCATTGTTATTTTCGATTTCTGAAGTAAATTGCAATTTTTGATGGAAACTGTTGAAATCATGCAGGACTTTATCAGTGTTATCTGTTTTAACTGCCAATAAACAATCATCCACAAATCTTTTGAAAAATAGTATGTTGTATTCTAAATTATTTATAACACTTTCTTCTAAATGCTCCATAACCAATTGAGCTATTACTGAGGATATAGGAGAGCCCATGGCACATCCTTCTATTTGTTGATAGAATTTGTCTTGATATTGGAAATAATTAGTATTTAAAGTAAGGTTAACTGCTTCAATAAAGTTTTCTTTTGTTATTGTTGTGTGTTCTGTTAATAGATCCCATTTTTTGTTTATGGCAGTCTGTACAAGTTCTTTAGGTATATTTGTGTATAATGACACAACATCTAGTGAAAGAAGTTTATAGTTTTGTGGTATGTTTATCGTGTCAATGAATTCTTTAAATGTGAATGAATCTTTGATAAAAAAGTTATTTTTTACCTGTAATATTAGATATACATTTGGCTAGATATTTTGAAAGGTTATAAAGAGGTGATTTTAAACATGATACGATTGGCCTTAGCGGTATGTTTTGTTTATGTAATTTGGGTAAACCATAAATTTTAGGTGACACTGCGTTGTTTATAATTAACCTTTTGGCTTCTTCATTACTTATTTCTTTCTTATTTAATAGTTTTTTTATAAAGGCGTTGTTTTTCTTTTGGAAAACGTTCGTGGGGTCACTGTTAAGTTTCTTATATGTATTTTGGTCATTAAGAAGGGTTTCCATCTTGGATTCATAATCTTTGGTGTTCATTATGACAGTTTTATTAGTTTTACCTGGTTTTGCTATTACAATCTGGGGGTTGTCTTTAATAAATTGTTTCGTACGGTATAAGTTTTTTTTGATTCTTTTTTTTTGCAGTAGGTTCATTTTTTGTTTGTTGTTTTTAATTTTAGTTTTGTGATTGGTTATAATATTAGTTATATTAGCTCTAATTGTGTCTTTCTCTTCACTTGGTTTATCATTTATTACTGACTCAACGGACGCAATATATTCTATGACGACCCAATTATTAAAAAACAGACTCAATGGACACAAGTATACAAAAAATGCAACAACGGCACTTCATAAACACACAACGGAACTTGGACATGACTTCAACTTTAATGAAACAAAGATTTTAAACAGGGACATTAATATTGGAAAACTTGCAATAAAAGAAATGATCGAAATTAAAAAAAATGAGAAATTTACAGTGAATGATAAAAGTGACATAAAAGGAATTAGCCATATTTATACAAATTTAATAAGGTAATATTTTAAAGTGTATACTCATCCTTAATATATTAACAAAAAGACTACCTGCTTAATATTCAAAAAACAAACAAAAAAAAAATTGCGGATCAATAATACAAAATAAAATCTACATTCGATAAGAATGCCACTACGACTTGTCAGTAGTAAATAAAATATGTGAGATTCAAGGTAGGTCCCATGTGATTTTAATTTTTAAAGATAGAACTAAGAATTTATGTAAATAGTTTATGGTTGTGTGTGTTAAATAATTTGTATTGTACTAGTGTACCTAAATGTAAAATTATTTTTATAGTTTTATATTTTGTATAATTTGTAGAATTAAAGAAAAAAAATGAAAATGCTCTAAACCAAAGGGCGAAACGTCAATTTAAGTTTAATTTAAATACCAAATATTCATAAAACGAACCCAAAGCCCAAGAATTGAAAACAAATATAAATTGATGGTTCAAGAAAATTCTTAAGTATATATATATATATATATATATATATATATATACACTGTCTGTCCAAAAAGTTCCCCGACTGCCTTAATATAAAACAGCAAAATTAAAAGTGAACATTTTGTTACTTCAGATGTTTTTCGTAGTACCCTCCGCCTAAATACTATATTCAGAACGTTCATAAAACCATTGCGAAGCTGTTAGAAAAGTCTTGTTTTGAGATCGTGTTTAATTCGCACGTCACAGTGATTTTAATGGCTTCCAAATCGTCATAACGTTGACCCTTCATGTGAAGGATGATTTTTGGGAATAAAAAAAGTCACTAGGGGCTAAAACAGGCGAATAAGGAAGGTGGTGGAGTACAAACACTGGTTTTCGCGTCAAAAACTGCCCTACAATTCCCGTATGAGCTGGCGCATTACCATGAAACAAAAAAATTCTTTGTGTTCCATCGTTCTGGTCGAATCCGCTGAATCCTCTTGCAAAATCGCTTCATGACGTACGTGGGCGTCATGAAGCGATACCTGGCGTTCACTGTAGTGCACTGAGAAACAAATTCTTTGTGGATAATTCCTTGAGCGTCAAAACATGCGACGAGCGTTGTCTTTGTTCTTGACTTTATTAATTGCATTTTCTACCCAACCATTATGCAGTTTGCCATTTTGTGGTAGGCTCGTATTGGTAACACCACGTCTCTACGACCGAGATTTTCTGCAGAAAAGAATCGTCCGCATTCTTCATTTTGATGAAGTTTCGGGTGGCGTCCACCCCGTGCTGTTTTTGTTCGGATGTCAGGCTATGGGGAACAAACTTTGCACATACTTTCCTCTTGCTCAAAACATTCCAAACAATGTCTTGAACACTTGATTTAGGGATGTTAAGCTTTTCTGCCGTCAATTGGCATGAAAGATGACGATCGGTTAGCAGAAGATGACGAATTTTCACAACGTTTGTGTCGGCCGAACTTGGGACACCCTGACCTCGCATCATCCTCGAGCGACTCCCATCTTTCTTTAAAGCGTTTAAACCACACACACTTGTGAACGTGATAAACAATCATCGTCATAAGCCTTTTTCATAGATTCAAATGTCTTCGTAGCTGTTTTATCTAATATCACTTGAAATTTGATCATTGTTCGCTGCTCCAGCTTACTTCTGTAACACGACGACTTCGACACATACAGTTCGTACCCCTACTACTGCCTGATCACAACTGGCTGAGGAAAAAAATCAATCCAGTAACTTTTTGGGCAGACGGTATTTATGTATATATATATATATATATATATATATATATATATATATATATATATATATATATATATATATATATGGGACGTTACGACAATACCCAAAAATAGAATTAACGAGAAAAAAATTCAAGGGTGTCAATTTTTTCATTGAAACGTAAGCTTTCAAATGCAACTTGGCCTTTAGGAAAAAACAAGCGGCTCAATATGGCAGCTAGAAACAAAAAAATCGTCATGCAATATTAATGTAATAGTTAGAGTAACCAACATAATTTTATGTAATACCAACATGGCGGATCCAATATGGCGCCTAAAACAGAAAATTACTCCGGTCAGAAAAAGTGCTATCTCACTGCGAAATCTCCATAATTGCTCATTTTTTTATCTAATTTTCGGTTTAGGCGCCATATTGGATCCGCCATGTAGATATTACATAAAATTATGTTGGTTACTCTAACTATTACATCAATATTGCATCTGGTCTCAGTTTTGAAGTTTAGTTAACTCCGCTTAGAAATCATGATTTTTTTTGTTTCTAGCCGCCATCTTGTTTTTTCAAAAGGGCCAAGTTACATTTAAAAGTTTACGTTTCAACGAAAAAATTGACACCTTTGAATTTTTTTTCTTCAATTCTATTTTTGGATATTGGAGTGGCTCCGTTGACGCGAAAAGTCCCATATATATATATATATATATATATATATATATATATATATATATATATATATATATATATATATATATATATATAGTCTGAACTTATATTTCTGTGTTAATTAATAAAGTCCTGTGGTAGCTAGTTCTACCTACTTTTGTATGGGTTCAATATGCAATAACTGAGATATAAGAATTTGAAATTTTATGCTTCGTTCATGGAGGTAAGTCCTTGTATAACAACAAAATGTGGTTAAGAAAAAAGATTTTGTTTTTAACTTAGTACCATGTAAAAATAACTAAGGCTACAGTAGAACAATTTGTTTATCGACAACCTAAATATCTAATATAAAAGTTATTTTAAGTTGGCAACATAACACCCTATATATATATATATATATATATATATATAGGGTGTTATGGAAATCACTGTATATTGAAACAGGTAACTCTTGGGGTCATGTAGAAGCACATTCAATATATTTTTTTTAAATTTGAAAATTTTTGAAAAATAAAAAAAGGCAAAACTGGATTTTACCGCCAAACCAACCCGCACCTGAAAGGCCGCCATTGTACGAACTAGTTCAGGTACAGGCGCATTGGTGCTGTTCGTACAATGCGCCTACGCTGAGTTAAATCTCATCAACTCTGTAAACGTCACGTCCTTGTTAACAATCGGCCATATTATTTTGTTTACCAGTGATGGAGCGAAAACGATATCTTCATTTCATTCATTTGATAATTTCTTTAGGGTAGATTTTTTACTTTATTGTTGAAATTCGCTATTTAAGGTAAATTTTTTACAATCAGTCTTGCTACAAGGAGTTCCAATGTGATTTCCATAACACATTATATATATATATATATATATATATATATATATATATATATATATATATATGTATAATTTAGACTTGTGGTATATTTATGTTGATCATTCAAAATTGGGTATCCTGATATTGGTGTTTTCATGGTAGTACAGAGAAATATGTAGTTGCCAAATTGATGAAGTAAAGCATTGTCTTTTTTTTATTGAGCTACTCTATATTCTTTTGTGGATTGAGTAGTAGATATGTGAAAAGTAACCTTTAGTTTTTAAGTAAAAAAAAATAGATATGTTTTATGGAAAAAAAGAAAATTAACTGGGATAGGTGACTTGTGGCAACTTTGAGACCAATTTTTCATTCATCCATAGACCAGGGTTTAGCTAATGAAACTCTAATTCTTTTGTATGCCTGTACTATATATACTACATGAATAGAATCCTCAATTCGCTATAACTTTTCATGATAGATGAGAAGATTGGAAATAAGTACATACATACATATGTATTAGTAAAATGTGTTTTTCTGTTGCCTTAGCTGTTTTTAGATTGACCATTTTTTTATTAATGTTCATAAGATCTGAAAACGAAACTTATTAGGAATAGGAGGGTTCAACAATTTGCTAATTTAAACACTTATGCTTTATACAAAACGAAAAAAAAAAATAACCCATTGAAAATTAAACCGTTAGGAGATGTAAAGCGATCAAAAAAAGGACTTAAATTTTTTTGATTTTTGGATCCTTTGACATTTGCTGGCATTTTATTTCTAATGACCGCTATACTACCCCCTCCTCCCTGAAAAATTCTAAATACGATGGAAATACAAAGTGTGACATTATATTTGTAAATAGTAAGTTTAATCTCAATTTTTGTAGTAATTAATCAACAGCTATATTTTGGTAAAATTACAACCTTTTAATTCTAAAAAAAGTATTTTTTGCATTAACCCTGATGAAGAAGAATGCCAATTTTGAAAATTATTAAAGAATAAAACATAACCAACTGTATGTTGGTTTTTTGGCTAGACTAGATAACACGTCATACTGCCATGCAGCAGACTGACAATATAAATAGTATCCTTCCCGCTCTCGGGTAGGTGGATCATCTAAAGTCGGACTGGATAGGTTGGGAGAGCCGGCCGATAATCACCGAAGGCATGTTGTTGAACAAGAAAGGATATACGATGGTCCTTCTCACTCGTGAGTTGGATTGATTTTTGAAGTCAAACTGGATGGTTCGAGGGCGATCACCGACAAAAATATACTTCCCCGCTATGCCGCGAAGACATTCATAGGTAGTTTAGTAGCCCTCGTCAAGTTACGTGGTTAACGGAAAGTGTCGGACAAGACTCTGGAACAGCTCGTTGATTATACCAACTAGTGTCCTACCTATATAGCCCAAGCATGAAATGGGGTTTGGCAAAAAGGATTATTCCGCTCTATTTGTTGTTCTCTAAGCCAGGTATGTTTGTTTTAGTTTTACCTAAAATATAGTCAAAATCCCGAACTTAATTCCCTGCACAGACAAAAAGTGATAATTCCAAAACGCTTAAATAATCTTGTCGAATTTTGGACTTAGTAGTATGTTAGTAATGGACCAAATTTTTTTTTGATTCGACTATAATTCATCTCGGTGTGTCGAACTAGATTGGAGATTGAAGGTATTTTAAGCTATAACGCGTAAGGTTGTGATTAACCTCTGTCAATTTTCAAAATATTACTAATATTTAGTATACGTGTACATATTATTTTTTTCATGTAAGACGCTTTATCCATAAGATTTTTAATGTTTTTTAGATTGATTTTTATGAATCTTGATTAGGTCATTTCTTGGTTGATAGGATTCTACATATGTAATTAATTATAATAAAAATATTTAGCATACCAGTAATTCCAAGAAGTAGGGTAAGGCTAAGTATTAAAAACTGTTTATCATATGGGCATTGGTTACGGCATAACCCCTTCCATCAAACATGTATTTTTAGAAAAATACTACGAAAAAGGTTTTTGTATTTTGATATTTTAACAATGGGTAAAGCTAGAAGAAAGCACTTTTATTTGTGAATAGGGAAAGGTTAGCTAATAACCATACTCAAGCAAAAGCTAATTTTTGTTACTCCTTTATTGTCACAGATTAAATCGACGTTTAGGCAACGTAACATGGGCTAACTTTTCATAAAATTCATGGTAATTTATTTCTTTTTCTAATTTACTCCATAGCCTCTAATATTTTATTTTTTTATAATGCACTTTCATATGAGGCGTTGAGAATACGAAAGGCGAACTCAACATCGGACAAAAAAATTTTTTTCATCATTCCATTCTTTAAGATCCCATAATTGTTCCTACAAAATATTGTGGTTGAATTCACCTTTTTTCTCTTTCAAAATAGCTCCGTAGCTAGTAACCGGTGTGCTCCGAAATCTTCGATAGACAAGCTGAGAAGAAGGGAGAACTCGACAGCCGCTCTCTCTGTCTGGCTCTGACCATGCCCCACACTCTGACCGTTTTTGTCACCTAATACGCCGCGGATATATGTATGCCATTTTCGTGGAGTTAGCCTAGCGCAAAAAAACTTTAATTGCAATTTTCTCGAAATCACCATTTGTTGAGTTCGCCGTTCGTATTCTCAACGCCTCATATTAGTAATAGCCCTTTGTTATTGAACTGGTCCCAGTATACTTATTTATTAAGTTTTGATGTTATGAGTCACATACCAAGTCATCATGCTACACTTCAGAAGTTGGAAAATTCTCAAGTAGACTTTCTGTAGAGTTTTTTTGTGAAAAGCTGAGTTTTCGAACTCAGTCTTGGACAATCGGCTATGGCTTAATGAAGATATATCCTTATATATGGTATGTTGATCGAAATTGCCTAAACCGAAAAACTGTCACCGTAGACGGTACCTTCTTTGCTTTATTTTCATTGCAAAATGTCAGGAAGATATTTTAAAATAGAATTATCCAGTTAAGGTTCGTAATAAGCGGAAAGTATACGAACGTGACGATGAAACAGCTATGCTATATCGTCTGCCGATTACGTAAAGCGGACCCCACGTAAATCTGTTGGTCCGTCTAACTGACATAACGCAGACATAAAAGAAAGTCAGTAATAGAATCGTTTTTGTTTACTTATTTGGGTGTAAGCCTGCTGAATTCTACTATTAAACTCGTATTCCCTAAGGAATGATCATTTAATCGCAAAACGGTTATTAGTTGAAATTGGTTCATTAATAACGGGAATATTATGGATTCAGCTTGACTTGTCCATTAATTTTGAAACAGTATGTGTTATATCAATCATAATCTGTAAAGGATCCAATTTTTAAAATTTTTGTAATCTAGATTTTTCTATTTAATCTACTAAAAGGTTTTTTTGTTGAAAAAAAATGTGTACATGTTATACTGATTCTGCATAGCTTAAAATATCTTTTGTTGGTTGGATCTTTTCCTCTGTTGCTTTTTATTATGTATAAAGGTGTAAATATTTTTGAAGTTTAGGAGTTATGTTTGGTTAACTAAAAATAACAATTATTTTTGTACATATCAAAGTTTTTCCATTGTTAAGAATTATAATTTGATTTGAGATTTGGAATTTTTATAATTGTTGATATACTTTTCTTAAGTTCTTAAATTAGTATTTAACTATTTTTGTTTTTTATTCATGCACAATCGAAATAAAATTGTCCATATTTAATATGTAAGTAATAAGAATATATTGTACAAAACCATAGTTTAACCTTTGATGTGTAGGACGCATTGAAGGTTACTAAATAATACCAACTAAGATGCCATTTTAGGGTATTTTTTATTATTATAATATATACATTATAAACGTAGTACAACAAAAACAGAAGTAAAGTTTACAAAAAATACATTTTTCGATCTGTGATTGTGACAAAAAGAAACTAATTTTTTGGTACCTACAAAACCGTATTTACTGAGTAGCAATTACAGAATGTTAAGGTCATTTCCATAATAATAAAATTTATTAACAGAATATCTATCTCGTTTTATTTTTACTGCAAATCGTCGTCATCATAAAGATCATCAAAATCTAAAAAAGAAACGAAACAATTTAAATAGAAAGAAAACAACACTTCAAAATTTTATATACCAAAAAAAATTGTTGGCAATTTTTTTTATTTCATTATTAACAGGTTGACTGCCGACCACTCCGATCGGAGTGCGTCGGGTCTCTTCGCCAACGCCGTCTACTCCGATCGGAGTTCGACATGCGTTCTTACGAAACGTTTTTAGTATTCCATCGGCGTTGTATATGAAACGTGTTTCTAGTGGTGGCGTTGCTTAAAAACGCAAGTTCTAACAGGTGCTTAAGTGGTTCCGCGGATTTGCTTTTGGTTTGGTTGTAATCTGCCGTACAATATGGACAATCAACCTGGGCCTTCTGGTATTAAAAAAAGACATTGTAGTGATGAAAAAAAGGTATATGATAAGAAAAAGAAGCTAACTGACACTAAATTATTGCAGCTATTGGAAGAAAGCGCAGGTAGTAGTGACGAACATTACGTACTAGACACAGACGATAGTGATGTAAATTCAAGCTCCGAGTCCGAAGAAGAGAATTTTATAGACCCTATTCGGCCACATCAAACACTTCCTAGCCTTGATGAGATAAAATGGAACGACAGAGGTGCGTTAAAACAAATTTTGTTCCAGAAAACCCAGGAATTATTGGTGCAAATTCCAGGACAGGGTGCACCTATCGATTTTTTCGAAATGACCATTGATGATGATTTTTTACAAACTATTGTAGAACGAACGAACTCTTACGCAGTCGAGGTTTTGCTGCGCCCAGAAACAAGTACAAAATCACGTATTACTAATTTTAAAGATCTTACTCTTGACGAACTAAAAATTTTTTTGGCCCTGTTACTTCACACTGGCACAATATCCTTGAGCCGTCTTAAACGATTATTGGAAAACTGATCCGCTATTTAATCTACCTTTTTTTAGAAAATATATGTCAAGGAATAGATTTTTGCTTATCTTGAGGTGTTTGCATTTTACATCTCCAGATATGGATCCGGCAGATCGGCTAGGAAAGATTAGATTTGTGGCAGATTTTTTTAACAACAAGATGGGAGAAATTTACTATCCTGGAAGAGAGTTGTCTTTGGATGAAGCTATGGTACCTTATCGGGGTCGTCTCCAGTTTAAACAGTATATCAAGAATAAGCGTCATAAGTATGGTATGAAGTTATACATGCTGACAGAGCCTAATGGACTTATTTTGAAATTTCGTGTCTACGAAGGTGCGACAGATGTTTATGGTGGAAGCGGACATACTGAAAAGATTGTTTTACATTTATTGAAGGAAAAATTGGGTGTGGGACATGCTGTTTATCTAGACAATTTTTACAATAGTGTTAATTTAGCTAGGAAATTACTTCAACAAAATACATACTGCACTGGTACGCTGAGAGATGAGAGGAAAGATAATCCGAAAGAGCTAATGAGTGCAAACTTAAAACGTGGTGAGAATAAATCTATGTTTTGCAATGGAGTGCATGTCGGAAAATAGCGCGATAAACGCAATGTTCAATACATTTCAACAGAATTTGGAAGCGAAATGGGCATTTTTAAAAACAAAAGAAATCAAGAATCTGAAAAAACCTTCCGCAATCATTGGATATAATGCTTTTATGTCCGGTATAGATAGACAGGATCAAATTATGGCATATTATTCTTGCAGCCGTAAAAACCATTCGGTGGTACAAAAAGTTATTCATGCATGTGCTGCAAATGAGCATGATAAACGCCTATTTTTTGTACAATAAATATTCGCGGTCTGACCAGTTACGATTATATGACTTCCGATTGGATGTCATAAGAAATTTACTAGCCAGACGACCAATTACTAATTTGCCGCAAATTCCTCCAGGCCAAATAAATGTCCACAGCATTAGCAAAGTAGAAAAAATTGTTAGTGGAAAAAAAGGAACTAAAGAAACAAAACGGGTAAGCAGAAAGGAATGCAAAGAATGCAGGAAAAATAAAATAAGAAAGCAAACAGTGTATGAATGCAAAATGTGCCCTGGACAACCAGGTTTTTGGCTTAATTGCTTTGAGGATTACCATAAAAATGTACAAAAATGATTTAGAAATAAATGTTTTGAGTTCATGAGTTCGATTTATTATTTCTTTACTTATTTAATTGGACACTCCGATCGGAGTGTTCGGCATCTAGTAAAAATTTTCACTTGCAATGCCGATTACTCCGATCGGAGTGAAATTTTTTTTTTTCTAATATTTTGAATGGCACATAAAAAAACACATCCAAGACTCATTTTAATTCATATTTACCATAATAAAATAAAAATATTTGGAAAAATCTTACCGGCGTCAACCACAAACTCAAAAATATAGATCGGCAGTCAACCTGTTAATGCACCTGATTTTTCCAATTACACTAACGATCTGCTGGAAACAACCAGAAATCCAATCTACAGGTTTGCAGATGACAGTACTTCTTATTTTTCATTCACACTCAACACTCAAACATCAGCTACTCGTGCAAATATCTGCACCCAGGAGGAAGTCGTTCAAGTTAACAAAGGCCTGAAAGAAATTTGATCTTGGGGACAGTAACCAAGGAGAATTTTACGCTACAAAAACCCAGGCGGCAGTTTTTTCTAAAAAAGTTAACGTTGCTGAACCCGACATAGTTACATCGGGACACTCCATTCTTATAGCATCGTCACTCAATTTGCTGGGCGTTAATTTGGGAGCAAATGTCTTGGCATAAACATATTGTAAGCATAGCAGAGGGAGCTTCTCAAAACCTGGGAATAATATTTCTAACGGGAAAGCTTTACCTTCCGCAACAACTGTTAATTCTGTACCAAGTTCAAATTCGATGAAAGATGGAATACTGCTCCCATGTTTGGGGCTCTGCTCCTAAACATACACTGCAGTTGTTGGAGAGCTGTTTGCCTGATTGAAGACCCATAACTAACCAGCAATCTTGAACCCTTGAAATGTCAAAGAACAGTTGGCCACTTGAGTCTATTATCCAACTATTCTCATGGAAAGTGTTCGATGTAGCCTGCTTAATTCCTCGGAAAGCAGGAATACACGTCGCCCTAATACTCCACGTCCATATGAAGTTCAGCGATCACTCCTTCTATAACCCTTTCCAAGCAGTCTTTTATATGGAGAACCCTATCCCTTTGAAATGATTTGCCCAGATTGTTGTGTACAATTACAGCAAATCAATCAATGTGAATCGCTTTTTTTTTCCGCACACGCGCTCCTGTAACACTTTAGGTATTTCTCTGCAACACGAGTGCTATGCCCATAAAAAAAAAATTATTGCATCTAAATAGCATTAGTTGCAGCCACTAGTTTCTTAGTTGCACATGGTACAATGTTTTTCTATTGACCGCGTACAACCACGAAAAGGTATAACTTACTGAAAAAAAATTGGTAGTGATTTGCGCAGTATTTTTTATCGTAAACACATAGTTCTAAAATAAATACAAATAATATCCACTTATAGTGATATATTAACCACAAGAAAAGGTTGAGCAGAAAAGGGATATTGCAGATATTTACAACTAGATTTCCCTGTACATTCTGTAAAATACTGAAAAAAACCTAAGTTTTTTTCAGAATACTTGATTCTGGAACTCGGACAATAACATAAAATGATATATTTGAAGCAGCCCACCACCTTACACCTTATATTCACTAAATAATTACGCCTAATATGTTTTTCCATTCTATAAAAATTCTCAATACAAATACAAAATTAATCAATTCTCAATTTTTACTTCTTTTTTCTGAAAAGATATCTTTCGAAAGTATGGTCTGTTCCTTTTTTTTTGGGGTATTGAAATTGGAGTTGATACTATGGTGTTGTTTTTAAGTCATCTACCTGCCAAGAAAATGATATCGACAAAAAAATTATTTGGTTGTTGTGCACTGTTGCATTTTGTAATTTTTTTGCAGTTTTTTTTTTCCCAAAAACGAGTGAAAATAATTTGGAGCATCGCACAGTAATGAAGTTTTTCAGTAAAGAGGGAATTAGACCAAAAGTTACACAGCCATACAAAAAAAAGAAAGTTCAATACCACGAAACAAAATACGTGGACCTAGTGTATTTTTCGACACTGAATTCGAATTTGAAGTTTAAAAAAAGATTTATCCTGTTTTTTTCTTTGGCCAAAAACATCTCTTGAAATGGGGTAAAACTATGGTAATAATGTAATGACTCTTAATCAAGTGTGAAAAATGGTAGATATTTTATAGTCTAGAGAAGAGAATATGCATTCAAACCACAGCAAGCTATTTCTATTAATTAAACCAAAATCCACCCTTATAGAGGGTGAAAAGTATCCCTAGAACTCAAATAATGCACGTGACTTTAAATAACATGTACAAAGGACAAATTCTGGTAGCTTTTAGGACAAAATATCTCAATCTGGTGTGACAACAAGACATTACTCTTAAAAGGGTTGAGACTCGGCCCTATAGGGTGTAAAAACCACCTCCACCTACGGAGGTATCTCATAAGTTTCGATAACAACAAAAAAAGTTCAGGCTTTTGTAGGACGGAAATAGTCTACAACAGTGCGTTCTCTTTTATGGCTTTTTGGGCAGGCCAATGGCAATCGCTATCTGGTAGTAGTAGTAACTGGTTGTTGCAACTACTTGTGTCACATTAAGTTTGAAGACCTTCACAAATTTAAGTGTCATTTATTCCCTTGGCAAACTACTCATGAAAGTTGGCCATCCATATACCACCTAAATGAACTTTAGAAACTGCTGGTTGAAAAATATCACTCGAAGCACATCCAAACCACCTCCTCATGTCCTTAAGCCAAGAATTCTGTCGTCTTCTGATCAATTGTTTGCCTTTTACTTTGCCTTCAATAATTAGACATGGCAATTCGTACTTTAGGCCCCTCATTGTATGTCTGAAGTATTGAGTTCTTATTTTTATGGTTATGATTCCTTCATTTTGTTCAATCTTTCCAGTACTTCTGTGTTTTTTATTTTCTGTACTCAAGAGATACAGAGAAGGCATCTATAAGTGTACATTTGAAAAGATTCCAGTTTTTTTCTCTGAGCAAGGGTCACACCCATACAATAACATGGAGAGTTAGTAAAATGACATGTTCTATTTTCCCTTTAAAGCAATAATACTACTAATTTATTTAAAAACTTACCATTAAAGAAGTCAGCATGGACTGCTTTTTCATTTGCAGTAAGATCAATTAACAAAGAAGCTGATCCTCCTGCCTGTAAAAAAAGGTAATAATAGTGAGGTTGAACTAATATTAATTGGCAAGACGATCTGTCAAGTTCGTATGAAGATTTTTATAAGATTATATTTAATGTTATAATCATCACTCAAGTTGTTAAGTTCTGGATTCTTAAATCTAACATACAAATTATCAAAAATATTGTAAATTTTGCACATATAGCCTGGCAGCTGTAATAAACTTTTGAGAAAAATCTCGTTAAGCACTAGTCGGACTTGAGCAATTCGTGTTCCGTAACCTGATTGCTTTTAAATAAAATTTTTGGTAAGAAGGTACAAAATGATCAGTGACTTCATAAAACAAACCCAAAATGAGTCATCAAAAATCAATATGTAGGATTCAGACACACATTTGTTTTACACACAAATTTTTACAATATGAATGTCTATATCGATAGGAAAATTGCAAAACACGTCTATCAAGCTTCTGCTCTAGTAGAACTAGTTATCTTTCATCCTTTGTATAAGCCCAATGTTATTCAAATAGGTGGATAGACTATTATTAACACATTTCAAAAGTCTCTTTTATATACCAGGTAAATTATCAAAGGTAACACACTCGTGATAATTTTCATTTGATCTACACCTTATGCAGCACCACATATTCCAGAATTTTTTAAAATTTTTTGATCAGTATTAGAGATAGGGTGGGGTGGCAGCAATATTTGGCAAGTTTTTAAAAATAATATAAAGAAAAGTTTGTATGAGTTTTACATCATATATATTTTTGAATTCTTGTGACACATGTGAAATTGAAAGAAAAGTTTTTCAACTTCCCCCCAAAACTAACACCTTAAGTCAAAATTTAACTTTCAAAACTACTCTGCTGTGATTAGGCAATCAATTCCTATACTTGTCACAAATTTCAACTTTCTCTGTTAAATAGTTTCGGAAAAAATTGGCTGTGACAGATAGATAGATAGACACCGGAGTGATTCCATAAGTGCTCCATTTTTCAATTTTGGTAAGGGACACTAAGAATAGTGCTGCCCCGACCTCTTGGGGATGCACACAATGCCATCTTTTTATGAATAAGAATTTAAAATTGGTATAAACCTTAATAGTACCAAAACATACATTTCAGTTCTTCAAGTTCCTAGAGGCGGAGATAGAAATACAGCTCCTAGTGTAGCATGAAGTTACTAAGCAAATTCTGTCTATATTATCCAGGACGATAATAAACTATTAAAAAAAAATAGTGCTAAAGCACATTACAGCCCCTTTATGGATTAGAAGCGTAAAGTCACAAAAGTACAAAGGATATCACCAGTTTCTTATCTCTATATTCACATCACAAAATCCAAAGATTCATAAAATATTATCAAACTTCCTCTAATTTAACAAAATTCAGAAATATCCAGGGAAGAAAGTTGGATGTTGAGAAATCCTATCAAAACTAAGTAATATAACAAAATACTAACCTCATCAAATTCCATGTAGGGCCCTGCACCCTCCGGAAACATTTCATCAGCCACAACTGCTGGTTTCATTTCTCTAGAATCTATTTTCAGAGTTAAAAATTAAACGTCCTTTGGTTTGTTTATGACAATAAATTTAAGGTTAACTAAATTGTAGAGTTTGACAGTATATTGTGCATTAGAACTACTTGGTCTAGACAACCGTAATTACAGAAATGTATTATCGGGTGATCTAATAAGTTGTAGCAATAATTTAAAACCTGTAATTACTGATGTCGGTTGTAGTTACCGAAACCATGAACACGTATGGAAATACTTAACGATAAAGATACAACTACAAGGGAATGAAAAAAATTTTGGTACCGGTGGGAATCGACCCACGATCACAAGGTATACGCTCCTGCACTTTACCAACTAAGTCACAGCACCAACATTCCTGGACCTGCTAGACGGAGATCTGTTTCGCCGCTACCCTTATAACAGTCAAGAAAACTTTAATTTTCTTGATATCCTGAGCACCGACACCGTCAGTAAATCAGATTAACCTTAGAGCCACCATTTTACTATTTCGTCCGTTTGTGGGTCTTATATACACATTAAAGAGTGCATAATCCATACAAATACGGTTAACGAAAGAGAATATATTTTTTTTAATTCTCTTGTGGCTATAGAAGAAATAAACCAATGGAACACAACTATGCTGTCTAATTCAGGGGTGGAGAGCAAAGAGGAATCATCCTTCTGACCAAAATGTAATCGAAACAAGAATGGTATCCATTGATCTACTTCGTCATGTTTTCGTGTTATTTAGTTTGTGTTAGTTATTAATACTAGGCATGATACTACGGCTTGTTTGTCATTGATTCCAATTTTTTTCCAGAACATACTAAACGACGAGCCCTATTTTTACCATGTTGGTTAAGTCAATAAACAAAATTATCACAGTTGCGGGATCTGAAAGTCCAAGAATTATTGTCAAACAATCTTTCTATCCAAGTGGCGTTATTGGTCCGTATTTTTTTGAAAATGATGCTGGTGCGCCCGTTTCAGTAGATGGATGGCGTTATCAAACGATGTTGACTGATCTTTTTTTTGGGTGGGTTTTTTCGACATAATCGACATTTATTTTAAGCAGACCGATTTTGTTTAATGCAGACATCAATTGGCCACGGGCCACGTTACCAATAAAGTCTACGCTAACTGTCCCACAACAATTGAGGCACCGGATTGAAGAACTGCCTCGACGCATGACTCCTGTTTCCCTACTAGGCAGGAGAGAGGATAACGCTGTGAACGCGTCGATTGAAGGACAACTCTGTCTCGTCATTTTTCCGTTAATAATTAACGAGTCAAGTTAATTTTTGTGTAGAAACACTGTTTAGGCTTGTGCGCTTCTTATGGATATAGTCGTTTGATAAAATTGTCTGTTTAATTTGTTATTAATCATGAATAAACTTTACGCTGAAAAATTCAATATTAATTAAAAAATTGGCCAAAATGAACAATTCGGCTTATTTTCATATATTTGCGAGTATTATATCAAAAATTCAGGTCAGTATGTTAATTTTTGCAGCAGTGAGTGGATAAATTAACAAACGCGCACGAGCTCCTAGCGCACGCGTGCGATTTTCATACAGCTACTCTTAGTGAAAATTTGTTTTTTGAATGCTTTCAGCATATACGAGGCTCGTTTGAAAAGTCCGTGCAAAGTCCGAGAGATGGCACCACCGGCGCGTATCGAGGTCATGTTTAGTTAGTAGCATCTCTTGAATGAACGCACACCAAGTTTCAGCCATATTGGTCTATTTCTTTGTGTTTGGCATTCGTGTGAATTAAGGAAGTCGAGTGATTTTTAAGAAATGGACGAAAAAGAATTTCGTGTGGTGATTAAACATTACTTTATGAAAGGCAAAACGCCTCAGGAGACTAAAGAGAAGCTTGATAAACATTATGGTGACTCTGCACCTTCGATTAGAACAGTTTATAAGTGGTTTCAAAATTTTCGGACTGGCCATATGGGCACAAGTGACGCTGAACGTTCTGGACGGCCTGTGGAAGTTACGACTCCAGAAATCATTGATCAAATCCATAATATGGTGATGGATGACAGAAGAGTTAAGGTGCGTGAGATTGCTAGTGCTGTGGGCATCTCGACTGAACGGGTACATAATATTTTGCATAAACATTTGGATATGAGAAAGCTATCCGCAAGATGGGTGCCGCGATTGCTCACGCTTGACCAAAAACGGAATCGTGTGAAGTGTTGCAAGGATGGTTTGCAGCTGTTCCAGAAGAATCCAGAGGACTTTAAGCGTCGTTTCGTCACTGTGGATGAAACATGGATACATTACTATACTCCTGAGACCAAACAACAATCTAAACAATGGGTTACCAAGGGGGAATCTGCACCAAAAAAGGCGAAGACCGTTCCTTCGGCCGGAAAGGTTATGGCGACTGTCTTTTGGGATTCGCAAGGGATAATCCTCATCGACTATCTGGAAAAGGGTAAAACTATTACAGGTGAATATTATTCATCGTTATTGGCCCGTTTGAAAACCGAGCTGCAAGAAAAACGCCCGCGATTGGCCCACAAGAAAGTCCTTTTCCATCACGACAACGCACCAGCACACACCTCAGCAGTTGTGGTCGCAAAATTAATGAAAATAGGATTCCAACTCGTTTCACATCCTCCCTATTCTCCAGACTTGGCCCCCTCGGACTACTATTTGTTCCCCAATTTGAAGAAATGGCTGGCGGGACAAAGATTTTATTCAAACGAGGAGGTGATTGCAGACACTAATGGATATTTTGCAGACTTGGACAAATCCTATTATTCGGAAGGGATCAACAAACTAGAACATCGTTGGATGAAGTGTATAAGCCTAAAAGGAGACTATGTCGAAAAATAAAAAAGGTTTACCCCAAACACATAAGTAGTTTTTATTTTTGCACGGACTTTTCAAACCAGCCTCGTATATTGAAGAGCTGGAAAAGTCTCCACAAAAATAGAAGAAATAGAAAAGCTGAAAATGGAGGTAAATGTGGATAAAAGCAAAATAATCTATATAAATAAAAGGGAAGTGCAAAAACAAAATATTACATATAAGAATCAAGCCCTAGAGGAAGTGATCACCATGGAATATCTAGGAAGTATGATAGAAAATGATGGAAGAATAGAACTTGAAATACCCAAGCAAATTAAAAAATCAAACAATATCTATTATTCGGTAAACAAGACAATTTAGGGGAAAAAGGAAATAAATGAAAGAATAAAATTAGGAATATATAATTTAATAGTGAACCCAATAATACTATATGGAAGTGAAACTCACAACAACAAAAACTGATTGCAGCAGAAATGAAATACGAGGCATGTTTTTTAAGTAAGTACCGTTTTGCGATTCCGCCGCCGCAGCGATACGGTCGGCGTTCCGCGCATGCGCGCTGGTAACCTACATCTCATGTCTACGCACTGACGCCATTACAGTCTGATTCTTCATTGTATACGTTGTTTACTGAGTGTTTAAGATGCCTCCGACAATCGTGAGTCCCGCCGATTGTGAAGTACGGGCTGTTATAACGATTTCTTAGTGCTAAAGGCGTAAAACCGATCGATATTCATCGTGAGATCTGTGAAGTTTACGGACAAAACATTATGAGTGATGGAATGGTAAGGAAATGGGTGAGAGCATTTAAAGATGGCCGCACAAATGTGCATGATGAAGAACGGAGTGGGCGTCCTTCGGTCGTTAATGAAGATTTGGTGCAGAAAGTGGACGAAAAGGTGAGAGAAAACAGACGCTTTACAATTTCATCATTGTGCGACTGCTTTCCTCAATATTCTCGTAGTGTTTTGTATCGCATTGTGACATTTGTGATACAGTGGTTAACAAGTCAGGCGGCAGAATTTTATGAGGAGGGTATTCAAAAAACTGGTGCCACGTTATGACAAGTGCCTCAATATTCACGGAAATTATGTAGAAAAGTAGATTAAGGTACAGGCTTTCATGTAAAAATAAAATTATAGCGATATCTTTGCACGTCTTTTTTTAATTCCAAAACGGTACTTACTTAAAAAACATGCCTCGTATCTCCGGAAGATAGCAGGAAAGACAAGCTGGACCACCTCAGAAACGAAGAAGTTAGAGGAAGACTAGTGCAAGAGCCAATAATATAAAAAATGGAGGAGAAAAAGCAATTGCAATGGTATGGGCATGTACTTAGACTTGACCAACGACAGAATACCAAGAAGAATACTGGAAATGAAAACAGCAAAGAAGCGAAAAACAGGAAGACCAAGACTAACTTGGATGAAGGGCATTGAAGAGATAGGAAAAGCAAAGAGGAAAATGATAGAAAATATGAACAAAATGCCGATGGACAGGGAAAGGTGAAAGGACTGGATAGAAAGGATGGAACCTACAATTGCAGATACATAGACAAATTAATATCCCATACCCGGCAGGGTAAAAGGATTTAAGAGAAAGAAGGAGAAGAAGAATGCTTTCATCTACCAAAAAGACATTTTGTTCTCTTATTTAGTTATTTCATTTGAAAATGAAATAACCAAATATTAATGTTAATTTGTTGTAGTAAAATCAAATAAGAAAATTTATATTCATATATATTTATATCCACACAGTTACACCATTTAGTTTTATTATTTGATTTTGCTAAGACAAATTAACATTAATATTTGGTTATTTCATTTTCAAATAAAATAACCAAATAAGAAAACGTAATGTCTTTTTGGCAGTTATGTAGTTTCTGAGAAAATTCTGGAAAACTGAAATTTCTGTAATGAGACACCGATAACTCTGGCAAATATGTACCGATATGGATGATTCTTTTTAACGTTGAGTACGGAACACTTATGGGATCATGTCCATCTGTGCGTTTGTCTCTCCGTTTGTCTGTCCGTTTGTCTATTGGTCTGTCACACCCGAGATTCTCTAAAACTATTTGACATAGAAAGTTGAAATTTGGCACAAATATAGGAATTTATGGCCCAATCAGAGCAGTGTAGTTTTGAAAGTTAAATTTTGACTTAAGGGGTTAGTTTTGGGTATAAAATCGGAAGCAGAAAAAAATTACCAGGTCGTCGAATGAATGAAAGCTTGTGAGTTCAAAAATTTATGTGATGACTCGCGCAAATTTTTCTTTATAATATTTTTAAAAATCACCAAAAATCGATGTCCACCCCTCTTATCTCGAAAAGTACTGATCAAAAAATTTTGAACATATTCTGGAATATTCTTCATAAAGTGAATATTGAATGAAAATTACTACTGCGCTAAGAGCTCGTGCGCGTTTGTTTATCATCATCATTGCTGCAAAAATTAACATACTGACCTGACTTTTTGATATAATACTCGCAAATCTATGAAAAATTGTTCATTTTGGCCAATTTTTTAACTAATATAGAAATTTTTTAGCGTAAGATTTAGTCATTGTTAATAACAAATTAAACAAAGAATTTTATTAAACGACTATAGCTATAAAAAGCGTACATATAAGCATAAACAGTGTTTTTACGCAAAAATCAAAGTGATTCGTTAATTATTAACAGAAAAACGACGAGTTGATTATTATGTTGTAAACTGATTTTGTCTGTCGATCCACGCATTCACAGCGTTATCCTCTCTCCTGCCTACTAGGGAAACAGGGGTCACGCGTAGAGGCAGTTCTGCAATCCGGTGCATCAATTGAACAACCAAAAGCCACAATCAGAGCCGAAATTCGTGACATAAGCCCACAAATGTGCGAAAATGTAATGAAAAATCTCCTCAAGAGAATGACAGCCAAGGCGTTTGTACTTTAAATCATTACTTTTTCAGGAAAATATTCGTTTTTTTAAATGCTTTTAATGGAAAAACCCCGTATTCATGGGCAGCTGCTGGCCAAAATCCTAGAGAAGCCCTTTATTCACACCAAATAAAAAATAACTTATTTAAATTTTTTTCTTTTATTTATTTATATATATTCTTCTACAATGTTTTTTATAAATTACGAGGCACATCACATCATTAATTAATAATTATACTTACTTAATTATAAATGTTGTCTACTTACAAAAAAAGATCAATTATGAGACTTCAAATAAAAAGCTTATCAAAAAAGCAATGTGGTCGAATGTGTTCATATTCTACCAATATTACGAGTGATATTAGATTGAAATAAAAAAATAAAGCATCAGTAAAATATGCGACACATTAGCCACTGAACAGATCCTAGCTGAAAAACCCTTATCGTTCTAATATCACATTTTTATTCTTTTTTTTTTCAATAGGATCACAAAATATTTGTCCAAGAGTAACAAAAAAAGTTACCTTATATATTTTTTTCTTACAATTCAAAGTTCACTGGTACCGTTATCTAATCAGTTAACATCTTATGCTTAATTAGATTATGAGTTTAGAAAAAGATACACTATGCAGTTGATTAAACCGGTAAGTCCACTATTAAAGAACCCCGCACCAATCTTATCGGAATATGTCTTTCGGTGGATTTGGCTAATTTTTGGATATGTTGTAGTAATCTTCGTTCTGAACAAATGTTTCCATGGGCATAACATGATTCAATGAATCATGTTATGCCCATGGGCTAATATTTCTCTGTATTTATGAGTGATTGAATGGCCTGCGTATTTATGAGAATAAGTCGACAGAATCTCTACTTAAAAATGTAATAGATGGAATACACCAGGCAGCCAAAGAATCCTTAGGAATTAAAGAAACATATCAAAAATGTAGGAAGTACTGGTGGAACGATCAACAACAACAACAACGATTTAAGAACAAAAAACAAAAGCTTTATGAAAAATGGATGAGTACAAAGAGGCATGAAAACAGGTAGGAATACAAAGAAGCTATGTCAGTATTCAAACAAGCTATAGTTAAAGCAAAAAATCAAAGTTGGGAAAACAAATGCCAAGAATTAGATGGATACATAGGTGGACGTAAATCCAGAGAATCAAGGAGATTTATTAAAAATCTAAGGCCTCAAACGAGAGATGAAATAAATATAAACTCAATTAGAGCCCAACAATGGGAGGAACACTATAAATCACTTCTGGTGGAGCAAAGATCAAAGTCTATAAACAAATCCCCCAAGAAAATTCGAATTGTTGAAGAACCCATAACTCTTGATATAGATAGGACAAAGAAAGCCATAAATTTACTAAAAAACAATCGGGCCCCAGGCCCTGAATGTATTCCTGCAGAACTAATAAAGAATGGAACTGAAAAACTATTTAAGATCTTAACAGAAATTTTTAACCGATGTTTAAATGGGGAACCAATTCCACAATGCTGAAAAGAAGGCTGGATTACATCTATACATAAAAGGGGCAACAAAAAGAACTGCAGTAACTATCAAGGTATAACGGGGACAAGTACATTAAGCCGACTCTATGGAAAAATATTAAAAGATCTCATATATGTTATGAAGAGTAACATCCGTACGAATCTGAAGAGCAAAACGGTTTTAGAGCAGGTCGCTCAACTATTAACAACATAAATCATCCTAAAGAGAACAATACCGTCACAAGATGTAGGGAATAACAAGGGCCATGTCTGCAAGGAATCTCTCAGAAGATGACTGGGAGGATAGAAATAACTGGCGATTAGGAACCCAAAGGCGGAAAACGCTATAAACGGAATTATTTATATATATATATATATATATATATATATATATATATATATATATATATATATTATATATATATATATATATATATATATATGTATATATAGTGGCCTGCGTGCGTGAATTTGTATTCGCAGGACCGAGGATATTCTTGTCAGTTTTTGATAAAAATGATTAATTATTGAATTGTTGAATACTAATATTCTATCTATGCTTCCTCTTCCCTCCCTCGTCTTTTTTTGACCCGCAATGGACAGGAATAATTAATCATTTTTATCAAAAACTGACGAGAATACTCTCGGTCCTGCGGATACAAATTCTGTGATTGGAAGGCCCTTAGCGCGAAATCCATTAGCGCTACGGACATTAGCATAGAATTATGCTATGTCCATGGAGACATTTGTTCAGAACGACGAGGACTACAACACATCCAAAAATTAGCCAAATCCACAGAAAGATATATTCCAATAAGATTGGTGCAGGGTTCTTTATCAACAAATATAAAACAACAAAGCAAAAACAATTTTATGAAGTTATCTAAAGAAATCCATAATGGTTTCAAAAGAACTATCCGGAGTAAACTTTAAGCATTTAACTTTAAAATATATGCAGTTAACAAAGGGCATAACTTTACAAGTGTGTTTTTTGGTTTCAATATGTATATTTGTAGTCAGAGATAGAATCGCGCCGACCTCGGCAGCGGGCCTGTGTGCGAAACTTATGAAGCGCCCCTTTTTCGTAAACAGAGAAAAAACGATTCTGGCATTTCATAAGCCCGAGAGGCGCTTTCAAATGCAATTCCCTGCTTCAAACAACACAGGCGCCAAGGCATCAGGGCCTTGACGCCTGTGTGCGTCGCACACACCACACACTGGAGGGTGCGGCCCTGGATAGAATATATTGTAAATTAGCCCATGTATTGTCAACTTACGTTCGTAAATAATAAATGACGTGGAAACATGTAGTAGGTCCACCGGTTAATTTTAAAAAATGGCTAATCCAAACAGCTGTATACAGTATCTTTTTCTAAAGATCAAACCAAAACAAGAAGTCATCTAGCCTAATCGGGACCGGTTTCTCACCGGAACGTTAGTAACACGTACTATTTAGCAATTAAACCAAATATTATGCTGAGTGTTAAGAATTATTAGGTAGTACCTAGGTGGTTCTGAAAGTTATTTTTTGAAAAATTTATAATTAAAACCTATTGTTATTGACTGAAACTATTAATAAGGTAAATAATGAAAAATAAAAAATAATACTTACAACATATACAGTGGCTCACTCTGATACGCATTGATCAGCATATATAGAAATGTAAAATTATGATGCAAAGGGACTTTTCTGTAGTGTACATCTTTTAATAATAATTTAAAAGCATACGATTTTTGCTTTTCTTCACGTTAGGGTTCCTAAATTACAAAACAACATAGTTTCCGATTTCCGTCGGTTTGTCGGCCTCTAACGGCAATAACAATTGAATGAAATGCGAATTAGGTCATCATCAAACTTATTATAATTTTTTAGCAATATTACTTAACGGGCAGACGGTGAGTGTCAATAAATTTCGTATGGTTTTAACAGCATGGGATTTTTTTGTTGAGTGTTTGTTATATTCCGGGTGGAATTTTTCAGACGTTTCGCGAAGGCCTCATTTAGCATTTTCAACGCTAACTCGTTGGAGCAGTAAATCACTCAAACCGACATTGAAAATGCCAAGTGAGATCCTGGCTTTTGCTTGTGAAATTGCACCTGGAACGTAACAAACGAACGGGTGTATTCCTGGATTAACAGTTCAACACATTGCTTCATCCGTGAATCTTTACAACCTAATATATATATCATCATCATCATCATCATCATGCAGCCACTCGCATCCAGTGCTGGATATAGGCCTCCCTTAATCTATTCCATCCATCACGGTCCTGAGCAGCCTGAATCCAATTCGTTGTAATCCGTTTGATATCATCAGTCCACCTAGCATATGGCCTTCCACGGCTTCTGAAAGCCTCCCGTCTGGGTCTCCATTCCAACAGGGGCTTTGTCCATCTGTTGTCAGTCATTCGCGCCACGTGCCCAGCCCAGTTCCACTTCAGGCATGTCATTCTATACACTGCGTCGATAACCCTTGTTCTTTGCCTTATGACTACATTGGGAATTCTATCCTGGAGACTCAAACCCAACATAGAGCGCTCCATTGCTCTTTGCGCTACTTGAATTCTATTTATAGACTTTTTAGTAAGAGTTAAAGTCTCAGAACCATACGTCAGTACCAGAACACGCACTGGTCAAACACCTTTTTCTTGAGACAGATAGGGATGTTGGATTTGAAGATATGTCTGAGTTTACCGAATGCTGCCCAAGTCAGACCCACTCTCCTTTGAAGTTCGTGAGTTTGGTTATCTTTCCCCAATTGTATTTCATGTCTCAAGTACTTATATGTGGAAACCTCATAGATGTGTTTATCGCCCACAGAGATAGGGCGACTAAGGATCAAATTTGTCATGAGCTGGGTTTTTGAAAAATTTATCCCTAGACCTACTTCACTAGAAACGGCTTGTAGTGAATTCAACATCTTGCTTGCTTCTTCTACATTATCGGCTATGAGGACGATATCGTCGGCAAAGCGCAGGTGGTTAAGATGTTCACCATCAACATTCACACCCATGTTCCTCCAGTCAAGCTTCTTAAAAGCATATTCCAAAAGAGTTATGAAGAGATTTGGGGAAATAGTGTCTCCCTGCCGTACGCCTTTTTCGATTTTAAATTTGTTGGTGGTTTCGTGGAGTCTCACTGAAGCTGTTGCATTATCGTATATGTACTTTATCAATGAGGTATATCTGAAGTCTATTCTGCAGTCGACAAGTGATTCTAAAAGTTTGTGTTGGTCAATAGAATCGAAGGCATTTTCGTAATCTAGGAACACTAATATTAGCGGTTTGTTATACTCAATAGATTTTTGAATGAGCAGCTTTATAGCTAACAGATGGTCGTTAGTTCCAAAACCCGATCTAAAGCCAGCCTGTTCACGAGGCTGGTACATTTCGAACTTTGATGATAGACGTTTGGTTAGTATTCTCGTAAACAGCTTGAATATGTGGCAGAGAAGGCTGATAGGTCTGTAGTTTGTTAGACTAGTAGTGTCTCCTTTTTTATGAAATAATACTATTGTACCGTTATTCCATGCTGACGGTATAGCCCCTTCTATCAGACATTTATTGAACAGACATTGAAGAGCATTGATGACCGGCTCACCTCCCTCTTTTATTGCTTCTATTGTGATATGATCTTCTCCGGGAGACTTGTTATTCTTCATATCTGACAAAGCTGCCATCACCTCGTCTCTGGTGATGTCGGGAATTTCCTCTGACCTCACATTCAAAACTTTGCTGATTTCAGACCTGCCCGCGGAATCTGTGGCGCATTTATACAGCTGTTCGAAAAATGTTTCGGTTATCTGTAAAAGCTGTTCTCGATTTGTAACTTCATCTCCATTGTCATTCTTTAATTTGTGAATGCCTGTATTTCCTGTTCTTAATTTTTGTCTCATGATTTTAAGACTTTATTTTGTTCTATCGTTTGTTCTATTAAGTTTGTGTTGTGCTGTCTCAGATCCCGTCGCACTGATCTTGAAATTTCTCTGCAAAGGTTTTTATATTCCTCCGTATTTCTATTTATCATGTCTCTGCGCCGCTTCATGAGTTTTTTAGTAGCGTGGCTCAATTTATCTATTTTAGTTTGTTGTCTTGGTAGACACTTATTCATTGCTTCCTGCACCAGATGTATTACTCTGTTATTAAGGTCTTCCAATGTTAAGCCTTCTATCTCCTTCAAGCTCTCCTCTATTATTCTTGAGTAGGTCTCTGGTTATTGCAGTGATGTCCATTTGTTTGTGTTACTCTTACTTCTGACAAGTCTAATTCTTTCTTGTTTTGGATCGATCATCACTTTGGCTCTCAGCATTCTATGGTCACTTCCTATTGAGACTCTATTTAATGTCTCCACATCTTGAACTATTCTTATTTTGTTTGTTATTATGTAGTCTATTTCATTTTTCGTATTTCCATCTGAGCTTTTCCAAGTCCACTTCTTATTTGGCTTCTTTTTAAAATAGGTGTTCATTGCGAATAGACCATTTTTCAGCAAAAACTCTAGCAGTTTCTGTCCTCTTTCGTTTCTGTGATCGTAACCAAACTATATTTTATATATATTTATATATATATATATATATATATATATATATATATATATATATATATATATATATATATACATAAACTCATCCCAAAAAGCCTCCATACACCACCTGCTTTCTATACTATTTTTCTGTTATGTTTAACTAATTAATGGAAACATGTTTAAATTCATATTTGAACCAACGAGGATTAGTATTAAAAACAACTACGGAACAGTTTCCATACACTCAAGAACTGTATTGAAAACACATTATAATCAGCCGCATTTTATCAAGCAATCTATTGCTCGCTAAACTGAAAGCAAATGAATAATTTTCGGCCGTACTTTATAATCTGTTACTTGTTGCTAGTAATTTTGCAGTGGATTTCCAAAGTAGTATTAAAAATGAGTGACAGAAATTATGAAATTCCATTTCAAGTTCGAAAGATCATAATTGATTTATAGAAAGATGGAAAATCGTACAGAAATATAGGAAAAATTGTTAAAAAAGTCTCATGCTACCGTTCAGTACATTGTAAACTAGTATAAATCAACGGGTTCCTATAAAATTCGACCACGTTTCGGTTGTCCCAAGAAACTGATTCCACGTGGAGAGGCTAGTATTGTTAGACAAATAATTATAGATACCAAGAAAAGTGCACCATAATTAAAAGAAGAAGTACGGGAACTATTTTCGAAAAATGTTTGTTCACAAACAGTGAGAAATTGTTTACACAGGGGTATGCAGCCAGGTAGAAGCCATTAATTTCGGAAGCTTTTGTTAGGGAATACGTTACTAAACCTCGTGAATTTTGGGAATCTTTAGTGATGAAACTAGAATTAACTTTTTTGGGTCTGATGGTAGAACTAAAGTTTGGAGAAAGAAGAATACGGCATTCGATATTAAAAACATTTGTTCCAAGGGATGCATGTCCGCTGGAAGGATTGGAAATTTACGTTTTATTAATGGTACCATGGATCAGTATGTTTATCTGAACATTTTGAGAAACAATTTAAGAGAGAGTATCCAAAAATTAGTACTCGAAAAAAGATATATTTTCCATGACAATGATCCGAAATATACCGCAAACTTGGTGCGAGAATGGATGATCCATAATATGCGACAGCAGCTTCATACACTTCCGCAATCACTCGATGTTAACCCCATCGAGTATTTATGGGAGGAACTTAAACGGCGCGTTCGCAAACATAATGTTTCAAATAGAGAAGAATTAAAAAATAGAATATTGAACGAATGGGAGAACATGCCAGCAGCAGTTACTAGAAAGCTGGTTGCAAGCATGACAAAAAGGTTACAGGAGATTATCAGGGTCAACGGCGGTCCCACTAAATATTAGTTTAAACGAAGTTGTTATTTTCCGTTAAACTCAAGTCAAACTATTATTGGTATGGAGACTTTTTTGACATTACATTTTTATAACAATGATGTAACTTCTAAATAAAATGTTCCGTAGTTGTTTTTAATACTAATCCTCGTTGGTTAAGTTTCAAATATTAATTTAAACATAGTTCCAATTAATTAGTTAAACAGCAGAAAAATAGTAAAAAAAGCAGATGGTGTATGAAGACTTTTTGGACTGACTGTATGTGTATATATATATATATATATATATATATATTATATATATATATATATATATATATATATATATATATATATATATATATATATATATATATATATATATATATATATATATATATATATATATATATATATATATATATATATATATATATATATATATATATATATATATATATATATATATATATATATATATATATATATATATATATATATATATATATATATATATATATATATATATATATATTATATTATTATTATATATATATATATATATATATATATATATATATATATATATATATATATATATATATATAATATAATATAATATATATATATATATATATATATATATATATATATATATATATATATATATATTATATTATATTATATATATATATATATATATATATAATATATATATATATATATATATATATATATATATATATATATATATGTAATGGACAATTAGAAGAATACATATTGAATATAAAATAGAATATATAAGGTATTTAGAGGATGAAGAAAGGAAGGGTGCTTTTATGTGTTCTGTACCCGATTCAGGGTTTTTGAAGTTGAAGAATCTGAATAGTTTATTATTTTTTCATTATTTCCCATTTTTACGAGAGGAGAGGTAAAAGGGGTAGAGATCGTTAATTATTGGAATATTAGGCATTTTAGGAAATTATTTATAGAAGGAAGAGAGTTAGAAGAGTAATCTCGTTTTATACGTCTATTTCAGGATTCTCATATTTTTGTTCATCAATCTTTTTTAATAATATATCACCATACCGTAGTTAATGTGAAAAATACCGAGTTGTAATGCTTGGATTAAGTTATTCTTTATTGTCAGAAAGTCAAATTCAGTGTTTTTTGCAGATCGTCTTTGCAAGGGCAGTAATGGGTAATTCAGTTTACCAGTTTTTTCAAATAACTCTATAATCACATCTATGAAGGCGTAGAAGTGCCACGATACAAAAAATGTTCAAAAATATCCCAGAATTTCGATTTTCATTCCAAACCGTTGATTTTAAAGTCATTTTACCGTTTAATGTCAAAATTTTCGGCACTAATTAAAGATTTTAATTAATAAACCGCTTACACTACCTTAAAATGCAGTTTTAGAAGAAATGTGCAAATGCAAATTGGCAAGTGGTGCAGTACCGGGCAGTGAATTATTGCATTTATTAAAAATGCAAAGTTGATTTTAAAATATTTTAGTATTGGACTTGATTATCGGAAAATTTTGCCTTTTTTAAGTTCCTTGGATGTTCAATATGTGACTTTCCGTACTTAAAATGTATGTATATATATATATATATATATATATATATATATATATATATATATATATATATATATATATATATATATATATATATATACAGTCGACACTCTATATATTGAAAGACCAAAATGTTGACCGAAATTTCACTATAGAGAGTTTTTCACTATATAAAGAAAAAAATCCGTATATATTGCTATGTATGTAAGATATTCTAGGTCTTAAAAAAATTACATTATAAAGAGTTTTTCACTATATAGCGTTTCACTATAAACAGTGTCGACTGTATATATATATATATATATATATATATATATATATATATATATATATATATATATATATATATATATGTATATAACACATGGGCTGAAAAGTCCCGGGCCTAACACATAGATGGCGCTAGTTTTATTGCAGTCACCTTTTTTTCAGTTAATACTAACCTTCAAAAGACAGCTGTTAAAATTTCATGATATTCTATTCATTAGTTTGTGAGTTATTGTGCTAAGAGTGACGCTACTTTTGTTATTTTCAAAACAATGGATCAAAAACAATTTCGTGTTTTAATTTTACACTGCTTCTTGATGGGAAAAAATACCGTTCAAGCGAAGCAATGGCTTGAAAAGTGTTATGGGGACTCCGCTCCATCAGAAACAACAATAAAACGTTGGTTTGCTGACTTCAAACGTGGTCGTAGAGACACCGATGATGCAGAACGCAGTGGACGTCCAAATGAGGCGGTAACACCAGAAAACATCAAAAAAATCCATAAAATCGTTTCGAATGATCGAAAAGTGAAGTTGCGTGAGTTAGCTGACATCGTAAAGATATCAAAAGAACGTGTTGGCTTTATATTGCATGAGCATTTGACTATGAGAAAGCTCTGTTCAAAGTGGGTGCCGCGTTTGCTCACTGTTTATCAAAAACAAGAACGTGTTGATGATTCTGAGCAGTGTTTGGCCATTGTTAGAGCGGCGCTGGAATGATTGCGTTGCTCTTGATGGAGATTACGTTGATGAATAAAGCTAATTTTGAACCAAAAAAACCGTGTTTTCTTTGTTAGGCCCGGGACTTTTCAGCCCATGTGTTATACATATATACATATATATATATATATATATATATATATATATATATATATATATATATATATATATATATATATGTATATATATATATATATATATATATATATATATATATATATATATATATATATATATATATATAGAATAAAGAAAGAAAGCAAAAGATTGCCGTATCTACCACAATTATTAAAAATACAAAAATACAATCTTAGTTGGGGACCTCGGCAAAAAGGGGGCGTGATAAGAGATCACACAATTTTCATTAAGCCAATATTTCGGTCCTGGATTGGGACCTTCTTCAGGGCAGAAATGAGAAGTGCAAAGATTTCGTTAGCCTGAATGGCCGTAGGTAGCTTATACATAAAAGGGTTAATTGAGTTTTCTTGACTAAACCCCTTATCTCTGTCGGTTAGCTGTCTCCTGTCGTCCTTGTCATCTTTCCTAAATGGCGCGGCGGTGGCCATGTGTGATGGTCACAGGTGAAATAATTAACAATGTTCTCAACATCCAAGGTTCCCAATTACATCCATGTTTTAAATTTGGTTTTTATAATTTTGTCTACAGTGTTTTAGTGTGTATTTTATATATTTTATGGATTAACCAACTTTTATATGTAACAACTTTTTTATGTATAAGCTACCTACGGCCATTCAGGCTAACGAAATCTTTGCACTTCTCATTTCTGCCCTGAAGAAGGTCCCAATCCAGCACCGAAATATTGGTTTACTGAAAATTGTGTGATCTCTTATCACGCTCCCTTTTTGCTTCCCCAACTAAGATTGTATTTTTATATACATATATATATATATATATATATATATATATATATATATATATATATAAATATAAATACTAAATATATATATATATATATATATATATATATATATATATATATATATATATATATATATATAAATATATATGTAAACACTAGAAGACACACAATTTGGTTTCAGACCAAACAGAGGGATGACAGATGCCAACTTCATAGTCAGGCAAGTGAGCGCAAAAGTCCTAAGAGAAGCAGGAGAAGTACGCCTATATTTTATAGACCTGGAAAAGGCTCTCGACAGAATAGACAGGGAAGACATCTGGAGGACCCTGGAGAATAGAGGAATCAAAGAAAAGACAATAAATGGAATAAACAGCAAAAATACAAACAAAGAAATACTGGGTAGGATTCCGGAACATGGAGAGAGTTGGAATAACAGAAATAACATACGCTGACGATATGGTACTGATCGCAAAAAACGAGAAAAAATTGAACGAAAGCCTAAAGGTGTATAACGAAAGCTTGGAACGCATGAATATGAGTATAAACGTGAAAAAAAACGAGGAGAATGATCATAAGCAAGGGGAACAAAACACACGAAATATACCTAAGAGAAGAAAAGATACAGTAGGTGGAGAGTTTCAAATATTTGGATGCCATGGTAACGAGGGATGGAGGACCGGATGAGGAGATTAGAGTGAGGACAGAGGCAGCGGGGAAACTCTTTAATAGTATCAAGAACATATTCCTAGGCAAAAAAGAAATACCAAAATCAACAAAACTACAAATCTTCAAAAAGGTGGCGACACCAATAATTATATGCGGATCCGAAGTGTGGACAACAACACAAAGTCACAGAAGTAAGATACAATGCATAGAAATGAGTTTCCTCAGAAAGATTTAAGGAAAGACAAGACTGGATAGGATAAGAAACGTTAATATACGGGAAACACTAGAGATAAAGCCGATACAGGAGAAAATAGAAGAAAATCAGTCGAAGTAGTTTGGACATATACAAAGAACGGGACAGGAAAGACTGGTAAGAAGAGTATATGAAGCAAGAGAGAATAGGCAACGAAGTCGTGGATGACCACAAAGAACATGGAGAGAGGAAGTAAGGGGAGCAATAGAGAAGAGGGGAGTGAGTTGGGAAGAGGCAACAGCATATTCTAAAATATCTTGAAGGATTCAACATTATTAGCGATCGCCAATACGGCTTTCGTAAAAATAGATCAACAGGAGATCTCCTGACTTATGTAACACATGTTTGGAACAACGCAATTGAACACTTTGGAGAATCTCGAGCGGTTGCTCTTGACATATTCAAGGCATTCGACCGTGTTTGGCACGATGGGCTGTTGGCTAAGCTACGTTCTTACGGTATGTCTGAAAAGTTCTGTTTGTGGCTCTCATGTTTCCTCAGAGAGCGTTCTTTGCGAGTGGCAGTCGACGGATTTCTATCTAACACCTTCACTATCAACGCCGGTGTACCCCAAGGCTCCATACTGTCTCTTACTCTCTTTCTCATTTATATTAACGATCTGCTGGAAAAGACCGAGAATCCAATATACAGCTTTGCAGATGACAGTACACTTATCTCTTCATTCACTTTGAACGCTCGGACATCGGCTACTCAGACGAATATCCGCAGACAGCAGGAAGTCATTCAACTTAACAAAGACCTGAAAGAAATTCTATCTTGGGGTGACAGTAACCAAGTGGAATTTAACATATTATGTCGGGGCACTCCATTCCTCTAATACCATCACTAAATTTGTCGGGCGTTAATTTGGGAGGAAATATGTTCTGGCATGAACGTGTTGCAGGCATAGCAAGGAGAGCTTCTCAGAAGTTGGGAATATTATTTCAAGCCAGAAAGCTTTACACTTCACAACTGTTAATTCTTTACAAAGCTCAAATTCGACCAACTATGGAATACTGCTCCCATGTTTGGGGCTCCGCTCCCAAACATACACTGCATTTGTTGGATTCTATTCAGAGAAGAGCTGTTCGTCTGGAGACCCGGAACTGACAGGTGGCCTTGATTCGCTCGAACATCGAAGAACGGTTGGCGAGTTGAGCCTATTCTACAAGTATTTTCATGGAAAGTGTTCGAAAGATGTGGCCCGTTTAATTCCTCCCAGAGCGGTGCATGTTAGAAGTACACGTCACGCTAAAACTTCACATCCGTATGAGGTTCAGCTTGTTACTCCTCGTACAACGCTGTTCAAGCAGTCATTTATATGGAGAACATCTTCCCTTTGGAATAATTTGCCCAGGACTGTGTTTCCCACCGAGTACAACTTACAGCGATTTAAGAACAACGTGAATCGCTTTCTCCGCACACGTGTCGCTCCTGTAGTGCTTTAGGGACTTCCCTGTAGCACGTGTGCTGTACCCATAAAAAAAAAAAAAAAACAAGGCTAGCCCGAAATAGAGAAATATGGAAGACCTCAACCCAACCAACTCACACCAACCTACACCGAGAGGTATCATGGTTAAGGATTAAGAAAATAAGTATATTATATATATATATATATATATATATATATATATATATATATATATATATATATATATATATATATATATATATATATATATATATATATATATATATATATATATATATATATATATATATATATATACTTATGAATATTTAAACAAAGAGTTAGATAAGTCATCATATCTTGACAGCTGGATTTTCCTATTAAATTATTTATTGGACTGGATGAAATCTCATTCGCCATGCACTAATCTAAAAGTCGAAATTTAAAATTTCGTGATTGAGAAATTCTGAGATTTTTTATTACGGGCTTTCTACGTCTTCTTATTTATATATATATATATATATATATATATATATATATATATATATATATATATATAGCTCATCGAAACTATATCCCTATTTGTTCGGGAGTTATCGTGGCAATAGCAATAGCAATAGGTGGATCGACGGAAATTGCTATTCGTGATTTAGGAACCCTTAAACGTAAAAAAATGCAAAAAATCTTATGAAAACTAAAAATAGTCCAGTCTACGTTCAAAAATTTGAAGTTAAACGCTAAAACTTACGAAAAAGTTGTTTAAGATTTTTATAGATTACAATATCTAATAATTCTTGAGACAATCTGTATAACATCTGGATTGCTAATAACGTGTAAAAAACTGTAGAACTACTGTAAGTCAATAATTCAGTAGAAATCTCAATGATATCTCTCTGAAATGTGCGTGCACTTTTGGTATAAAGCTTAATCTTACATAATCTTTTTAATATTTCACACAAATGATTTTTCTTTCCTAGAAATAAGACTTGAAACCCTACAGATTGATTAATGTTTTAAACATAATCTTAAAAGTAATAGCAACTTGTATATTTTTTTTCCTTAAAAATACTTGTGTGCAAGGTGAAATCGATAAAATAAATAGCCTGAGTGCAAAAGCAACTATTTATGTTAAAAAATATGTCTTTTTGGGTCGGTATATATATAAAAAAAAAGCAGCAGATAAAAATCTTTCTGTTATTCTACCTAGAACAATTAATTGATAATATGGGCGTTTGTAATTAAGAGGAACGCCATTTTACAACATTCTAGCCAAAAGAGCGCCGGGAAACCATCCAGAATTTGACGTTTTACATCAATCAAAACAAACCTGAACTAATTCCGCCAAACTCTGGTGGCTATTAGTATTTGTAATTAAAGGGAATTACGATTTTACAATACAGTAAACAAAAGAGCATAGAGGAGATATAGGAACGGCAGTGACATTACATATTGTTTCGACGTAAAACTTAAAAAATGAATTTAGGATGACCCTAGATCAGGAAGACCGGTAGAGGTAACAACAGGAAACACTTAGGTTTGTTAAAGATTTGCTGCTGTCAAATCAACGAATGAAGATCTCAATGCTTGCTCAAGCAGCTCGAGTATCCGAAATTAGAGTTTTGATTAAACGCGAAGATTTAGCGGTGAAAAAAGTTTCTACACGATAGTTCCCCAATCTTCCTAAACCAGAACAGAATTTGCGACGAAAGAATTTAGAGTTATTTCTCGAGAACTGCCATAGGTTACGAGACTTGAGAGTTCCATTGGGAACCTCTCACCAACTCTCCACTTCCCAAAAAAAGCGAAAATTCGTCATGTTGATAGTTAATGAAAGTTACAGAAAAATGTCCGAAACTTTGCTATGGCACAGCTGCAGGATATCTAAGGCTCGCACAGTCTAAACTATCGCCGAAAGCTGCGCCTTATTGAGAGTTAACATCTGATTTAGCTCTCTGCAACTTTTTTAGTGTAGCGGTAGATAGGTAGAAACATTTTTTAGGTTTTGGCTAAGTAGATAAATAAAAAAAAAACACCATCGTATAAACGCTCACAGACATCTTCTCGCCCTCTTGTGGTAAAATGGTGGTCCCCCTGATTTACAACCGCTTATACAGTGTCCGCGTAAAAGTCCATACCAAACATAATACTTCATTTTAATTTCTGAACAAAACCCCTACTTAATGAAGGTATGCACATAGAAAAACTATTTTTTGCCCGTTATTACGCACAACTAAGATGCGAAACAATATTTTAAAGTTCGTATTTTTGAAATTGTCAAATTAAAGACCTGAAAAAATCATAAGCCTAATAACGTTTCCATACGATTTATAGTTTATTACAATTACTTTGAAAAGTTAAATTTTTCATTTGCAGGTGATGTTTTGTTGACTAATCGAGAACTGACAAGAATGACAGTTGCCACTTGGTTTTCCATTAAATTCTTAGCTGTGGTAACATGCCCTCTTTTATTACTGTACATTACCACAGCAAACATAAAACAGAGTATCGACGCTCAAGAAAATCCTGTTTTTTATCGCGCATGCGTCCCTTATCATACCAACAACATGGCTGCCAGCGCGGTCGCGGGTTGTGATTACATCTGGATTTCAAGAAGAATCTTTTTATAACGTGCTCCGAAATTCATTATTAATAATTTTCCAATACGTCTATCAAATGACTCGTTTGAGGTTATAATTGAAACTAATTACGGAAAAGAGGAAGTTTTTGTTGTGCGGTTAGTGCTTGTAAAAATATGTGGTATCTCCAAAAGAATTAGTTTTTTTAGATTTCTCAAAGATCCTAAAAGGTAATTTATTCATAATTCTTTATTTCTATTATGCAATATAACACGTAGGTTTAAAAGTTTTTGGTCCGACACATACATATCGCGCAAAAAAATCAGTATGATTTTTAGGAAGTACCAATTTTCAAAGGATAGGTGTCAAAATTTTATGACATTTTGACGATTAGTTTACAAGTTACAGTGGTTTTTGTGACGCTGCTTTTGATATTTTCTAAACAATGGAAAAAATCGAATTTTGTGTGTTGATTAAACACTGTTCTTTGATGGGAAAAAATACCGTTCAAGCAAAGCAATGGCTTGATAAGTGTTACGGGGACTCTGCCCATGGAAAATCATTCATCATTTACCGGTATGATGAATTTAAACGCGGTCGTACAGATACAAATGATGCTGAACGCTGTGGACGCCCAAATGAGGTGGTCACACCGGAAAATATCAAAAAAATCCACAAAATTGTTTTGGACGATAGTGCAAAGTGAAATTGCGTGAGATAGCTGACACCCTAAAGATATTAAAAGAGCGTGTTGGTCATATTTTGAGTGAACATTGGGGCATGAGAAAGCTCTGTTCGAAATGGGTACCGCGTTTGCTCACAGTGGACAAAAAACAACAACGTATGGATGATTATGAGCGCTGTTTGGTCCTGTTTAAGCGCCATAAAAAGGATTTTTTCATGCGCTATGTGACAATAGATGAAACATGGATCCACCACTACTCACCGCAATCAAATCGGCAGTCAGCTGAGCGGACAGCAGCCGGTGAAAGCAGCCCGCAGCGACCAAAGACACATCAGTCGGCTGAGAAGGTTTCGCCCGCTGTATTTTAGGATGCGCATGGAATAATTTTCATCGACTATGTTGAGAAGGGAAAAAACAACAATGGCGAATACTATATTAAGTTATTGAAGGCAGAAATCGCAAAGAAACGGCCCCAAATGAACAAGAAAAAACTGTTCTTTCATCAAGATAATGCACCGTGTCACAAGTCAATGATTACGATGCCAAAAGTGCATGAATTAAAGTTCGAATTGCTTCCTCATCCATCGTATTCTCCAGATTCGACCTCCAGCGACTATTATCTATTGGCAGACCTTAAAAAAATGGCCCCGGGAAAGAGATTTGGTTCTAATAAAGAAGTTATCGTCGAAACTGAGGAATATTTTGAAGGCAAACAAATCTTTCTACAAGAAAGGTATAGAAATGTTTTCCTCCAGACAATATCTCTAATAGTTGAGAAATATAAATGCAACGATATATTTAAATGAATAACGTGCAAAAAGCGTTGAAGCCAAATGTGTTTTTTCCTTGTATTTTTTTCATTTTTCCCTGTCTTTTTTGTGTATCTCCTTTAAGAAGAATTTGATAAAAAAATGTTTCTAAAAAAACTGTTCTCGTTTTTTTCTTCCTTTCAATCAGCGAAATTCATTTTTAATCTGCAGAATAGGATTTTTCTTGAAAGAAAGAATTTGAATATATCAAAAACTCGCGGGCATCATAGCAACAATATAGAGATAGTAATGTGATCATTACAAACTCGAACCCTTTGTGATCAAAGGTGCCGAGTCGAACTGTCGCTACTGTGTTTTATGTTTACTGTGACATTACCCCCTCAGTTAGTCAGCTTAGTTAATAAGTCAGTTAAAAGAATAATTTATTAAACAAATGCAAAATACAAAAAACTTTTCAAATCTTTGATGTATTCTTGGGGCTAGTTATTTTGACAATTTTTGACATTTTAAGTTAGTTCTTGAAAACTTTTAAATTACGCTGTTTTTTTTATTTACCTTATGAAGTTAAATTGTTTTTTCGCAGTCTCCACATCTTGTCGCTAACTTGCTAATACAGGAAAAATGGTTTTTCTTTACACAGAAAGTATTTATAGTTCAGTTTTTTTCGCAGACATACATACATTTTTTTACAAAATACACAATTACAAAACAGCCGAGAGTGTCTTTTTACCTTTTTCGATGTTTTAAAAACAAAATCCTCCTAAGACGATAGTTCTTAATAGAATATCCAGAGAAATGCTAAAAAAATATAACAGGCAGAAGGCAGACAATATGTAGATTGGTGCAAAAAAAGTTTCCTTAATAATTCAGTACTTTTGTCAGTTAACAGCGCAAAAGAGTACGCCTCTAAAGAGATTTAAAAAATACTAACAGTGTAAGTAAATATTAGAGCAGTTACAGGCACACAATCATCTTCACGAGCATATACACACATACGTACATATTTAAAAATGTGAGCGGATTGTATGCCTGTCAACGAACTTAAAAAAAAAAGTTTTAAGTTTCCTGAGGCATGTTCCTTTACGCCTATACTTAAAGCTGTAAAAATTCTGCGACAGATATAGATTTTATAGCTCAAAATAAGATAAAAAGTTATTAGAAACACGGGCCCGAAATGTGGGATTTTCTCTAAGAGCGTCATTTTTATCTCGTGGATGATACTTACTAAAGTCGCCTTGTTAAATACACATTACAAAAAAACTCAATAACGAGCGAGAAATAATCTTTTAAAATTATTCAAATTTAACTAAAATATCAGAGTTATGAAATCAGTACCATCAAACTGCAGGAAATCTTAAAGACCCAAAAAGACCTGGTAAGTGAAATGTCCAGAAAAATTAGCTTAAGGAAAATAAGAAAAGAGATGGAGTCACAGAAGCATAGACTTTAACCATCGGGCAATATCGAAAACACCCTTTATAGGAATTTCCGTCGATGTACGTACCAATATGCATTGTACTTTAAATATATTTTTTTCAATTATGCCCAATTATGTTCAAGGTACGAAGAGGAGAAAATATAAAATTTAACTATTTACCGTTTTTGGGTATAAAAATATTTTTTTATTGTTTTTTTTATTAAACTACATGCTTTTGCGTCAAATTTTAAATCGATCTGATCGCTAGAAGTGGGGTAAAATAATTTTTCGAAGTTGGCTAATCGTGGTCGTTTTTCTCACTCGGTTCGATTACTTCATCACCCACCTTATTCCCTTTATTACAGGACTGGACTTGAAGAGTTTTGCTAAAACATGTTTGCAGTTATCCACAAAATTGTTTATTAGGGATTAATTCACGATACATTTTTTATTGGAGCAGTGATAACTACCAAAAGTCAAGTCCCGGAGACACTGACAGAAGTCGAAGAACGAAAATCGTGGATTTCATTACTGGAAACAGAGGAGCCGAGTTTTTGGGGTTGGTACGGATTCTTCATTTTTACGACAGAATCCTTCCGTTTCTTAACAATGGCATCACACAATAGAAAAGAAAAAGAGTCGCAAGCAAAAGAGCTCAGGCTCAAGCAGCAACAGATGGACAGGTAGTAAGTACACACAAGTCATAATAACTTGGAATAGTTGGGTATAGTCATTGTAAAAACATAATACAGTTTTTGTACTGTTCTGAATTCTATATAATAGCATGAAAACGGGCTTGTCCTGAAGTCACGTTTTTTTTGAGACACAATGTACTTTTTCTCAGTTATCGTAGTAGATATAGTTACGATTTTTTTTAGGAATTAAGGACATGTCCTGGAACATTTTGAGCGGCGCAGTTTTTTCGTAAATAAAAAAACTTCGGAAAAAAATTATTGGAAGGAAAAAAATTAAGACGCATTTTGGTACTTTAGTTTTTTTGGAGCTGTAATTCCACAAGTAAAATTTTAAAAATTTACCATGCTCAGATTGTTTCCTAATAATCGAGTAATAACTAGAAAAAAAGAAGTTGAAAATCGGAGCAGTAGAATTGTAAAAAAGGAACATTATGTGCAAAAATACACAGATTTTCACATCCCTTTTACAGTCACGCTTCCTAGGTTACCACGAGCCTGAAAATTAAAATTTTTGATGGGACAGGAGTTTAATCGAAGCTTAAAATACAATGAATCAAACTAAAAAGGACTTGTTACACTATGTGGAATAATTTTTAGACAATCGAGTTGGGAAAGAAGGCGGGCTTTTCCGGACGAGGCGCCAAGCGAAAACGGTTAACGTCCCCTCGACCCAAAATGCAGTATTAATAAAAATATTAAAGGGATAAAAGGAACCACAAACCCAAAAAAGGCGTTCCGCCCTACATTATTACAAATAAGACAGCAATTTTATAAAAACTCTATAAAGTCTTATATGTGCCAAACATGAATAATTTATCTTCACAAATGTCAAAATATAAATACAGTGTAAAAAGGAATATCTTTTTCTCATTTTCTGCTGTAAAATCTATCTCTTTGTTTACAACCAACTGAAACAACCTGTATATATTTCATTAGCTGCTCACTTACTTACTTACATCTAAAAACAGTAAAAAACATAAAAAAAAGCACAACAGTCACATTTTTGATCTCACCAATAAAACTATATAGTACTCGAAATAACATTAACTAGTAGAGTAAAGTCCAACCATACATAACAACCCATTTTTTTAAAGTCACTAACATACTACTTAAAACAGGATATTGTTTTCATAGGAATGTAGTCGCTTTCATTTCTTTCGCTCTCTTCAGAAAACCTAAAAATGCCAAAAATTTTAAAATTTAGGACATGCATACATATTGGTGTAGTTTTAATTGTACATCGAGATACTATGTGTAAACTGAAGAACTTAAAATTAAATCGTTTTCCAAGATTTTTGCATTTTTCTACCTTCTCGGGTCCCTAGATTACAAATTAATTAACAATATATTTTGTAAAAGTAGTATGTTTGGGTGTTTTTTTATTTTCAACTGGTAAAACATGCTAATTTTAAGCGTAGTTCAAACGATGAGTTTATAGTTATACAAGTACAGGGTGTGATCATTTTTAGACGCAGGGCTCCAATTTATGGAAAATTCTTGGATTTTTTTTTTTATGTAGAATGGTGTAGTGCATGTCAAGGAGTATACTGACGTTTTTAACATTTAGTAATGAAAACGACGCTGGGTGCCGCGACGCCAAACGACTTTTTATTTCCATCGAGATACCTTTTGTAAAACGGCATTGGAAAGCCCTGATTTTTTTCAACATTTTTTCCTTAAACTGTTTTTTTTTCTAATTTGTCTTGCAAACAAGTTATGTACCAAAACCTCTGAAATATTATTTTTTGGTCCTCGCGGTTTCCATGGACCGTATGCCACGTTTGGCGGTTTTCAAACAATTTATCTAATAGTATCTAGTAGTAGTAGTATACTTTAATCTGACCGCTCTTGTTTGCACACCTATTCAATTCAATAGAGTTAAACTAAGTAAACAGTGTGCTAGTAGCTTCTGGTTGAAGTGGTTTCCCATGCTGAAAAAGTAGATATGATTCTTATTTATGGAGAAGCAAGAAGAAATTTTCGGGAAGCCGTTATCGAGAACGTTACCCCGACAGGTATATCCCGCATCACATTATGTTTTGTCGATTAGAACGAAATTTGAGGAGCAATATGGATGCATTTTCTGGGCAGTAAGGTATTTCTAAACGAGAAACTGTTTTAACTGATCGAAAAGTAGCTGATATTATGCAATATTTTCAAAACCATCGATACAATTCAATCAGTCGAGCAAGCAAGCCATTGAATGTATTTCCTTGAGCTATTCAGAAATCTCTTAAAGCTAACAAACACCATGACTATAAAATACATAATTTTCAGTTATTAACACAATTTAAGTTAAGACGACGTCTGAGTTTTGTAGCAGAAATGATGATTAAATATGACTAAGAATGATATTTTCTGAATCATATATTACGGAGATATGAAAGTCATTTTGTCGGCAACGGCAAACCTGACAGAAATAACCGCTAAGTGCAAGTCGGACTTGCGCAATTAGTGTTTCCATACGTCGATTGCTTTCAACAAAGTTTCTTTCCGATCTTTACTGAAAAATGATGACCATGAAATTTTTGATTTTTTTTATACAGTGAAGTCTGCTTATAACGAATCCGTTTATAGCAAATTTCTGGTTAAAATTAACTATTTTATAATGCACGAAAAAACTTCCAAAAGATCAAGGCAAATTTTAATTTGTTATAACGAACCCGGTTATAACGAACTTCCGGATAAAGAGAACTCAATTTGGATGTTTTATATCCGTTTATAACGAACTTGCCACACTCCCTGTGCTCGATGTCGCGCGACTTGATCTAGGGAATTGACCGAAACTCGCTGGGAACCCCTATTCTACTTGTTTCCGCCGCGTCGCTAGTTCGAGCAGTATTATTTTCAATTCACCTGTTCTGTTATGCTGTTCTAATGTATATTTGATCAAAGTAGCAGAGTGAATGTTTAAGTTTTTATTTTAAAATGAGTACACAAAAACGTAAAGCGTTTACTTTAAAAGACAAACACGATATTATAAGGAAAATAGAAAATGGAGTTAAACAAAGTGATGTTTGCAAACAGTTGAATTTAACTAAATTTACGGTTTCTACCATATGGAAGTAGAGGCAAGTAATCTTATCAATCTATGATAAAAGAAATTTTAGTTGTAAAAAAGTAAGAAAATCTGCACAAGAGCAAGTCGATAAAGGACGCTTTAAATGGTTTAGTCAAAAACGACATGAACATGTTCCTATTACCGGCTACACTTTACAAGAGAAAGCTAGTGAATTGGGAAGGAAAATAGAGAACACCGAATTTAACTGTTCCTAGAAGTTGGATTGAACGATTTAAAAACCGACATAATATTAGTGGGGGTAAGATAGTGGTTGGCCAATGTATGGCCGGAAATTCGAGAAAGTTATGAATATGTGGACATGTTTAAGGCGGATGAAACGGGTTTGTTTTACAAGATGACGCCTGATAAGACATTAAAGTGTGTCGAAGAGAATTATGCTGTTCTCTCTCTGAAACAATGCTTATGGAGTTTGCATGAGTTTTATAAGAAGGAGGCACGATTTCCCTGATTTCATACATAGATATCTCATTGCCATCTTTCCTGCTGGATGAACAAATTGTGAAAGAAAGAAAGAAGTCATAGATTTAGTTTCGGCATAGAAGATACTAACGTGCTAGCTTTTTTCGGTCAACCTCGTTTTTCCTAACTAAGTTTTTCCCAATGTAGAAACCAGCACAGGCGGCACGACTAGAGTGACTTAATAAAATAATACGGTGTGGTCCCACGTAGAAGAGACAAACGACTAGCACGGTGCGAGCGATCAAATTTTTTGACATTATCTCTTGTCTAGCATTAGCTGCTTTCGTAGGAGTTACAACATCCACAACCAAATAAAGTGTAACTAATTAAAGGCTGGGTAAGGATTATTGTGTTGATAACTGCAAATATGTCTGGACCAGAGAAAAGAAAATTGTTGGTGATAGGAAAGTCCGTCAATCTCAGGTGTTTTAAAAACAAACATTTACCAGTAACAAATCAAACAGTAAAGCCTGGATGACATCAGAAATTTTTAAAAACGAACTTGTCGAATGGGACAAAGAATTAAAATTCAGACAACAGAAAAATATTAGTTTTGATTGACAACTGTCCAGCGCACCCTGAAGTTGATCTACAGTAAAGCTTCAGCTTATGGATCAAGGTGTGATAGATTCTTTAAAATGTCATTATAGAAAGATTTTACTTATGTAACATTTTTTCTGTAACTCTCTTGGACGCTATAAACTTTATCCATATGGTTTGGCAAAGAGCCAGTAGAGAAACCATTGCAAACTGTTTTAAGCACGGCGGATTTTTAAGGAAGGAATGTAGATATGACTCAGATGATGAACTACCGTTGACTCAGTAGATTGAAAAACATCAAAAAGATCCTACTGATTGTCTAGAATTTGTTTACGATGCTGACTTTCGACAAAGTACAGTGGCAACCGAGATTAAAAAGATGTTTAATCACTTTAATTTTGAAGAATATGTATGTGCTGATAATGAATTAATGACAAGAGAAATATTAACTGATGATCAAATTGCGACATCAGTGACTTCTGGAAAGATTTTAAGTAATAATGACGACGAAGACGAGCTTGGAGAAGGAGATAATATTTATGTTCCATCGATTTCAGAAATGACTGAAACTCGTAATTTTTTGGAATCTCGCGAAGTTCTTGAACATATATGAAGTAGTTTTTGTGTCCTTGACAATTATATAAACACCATTTCTTTTTCAAGTAAAATTGTACAATCGAAAATTACTGATTTTATTGTATAAATTACGTATTTTAATGTTTTCGTTTATACTCGTATATGTACCAACATACATAATAATAACTTTAGTGTGACTTGTTTTATTTTCCATTGAACGTTTTCCTTTAATTTAATGATTATTATTATTCATTTCTCTACGCATTAGCGCCTAATCTAAATAAAAAAATAGTAAAAAATGATATTAGATTTCGTTTACTGTTTGTAACGAACTTCGGATATAGCGAACCATTTTTAGTGATTTTTTGGAGTTCGTTATAAACGGACTTCACTGCATACCAGAAAAATTATTAAAGGTAAAGCACTCGTGATAATGTTCGTTCAATCTACACCCTGTGAAGAATATTCCAGGATTTTTTCAAAATTTCTTGATCAATACTTCTCAAGATAAGGGGAGAGACAGCGATTTCTCTCAATTTTTAAAAAATAATACAAAGAAAAGTGTGCGCAGGTATCACACTATATATATGTTTGGACTCGAACTTTTACAAGCTTTCATTTGACACCCCGCTCGATGATCTAGTAAAAAAAAAATTTCACTTCCGAGTTCACCCCTCAAAATTAACCGCTTAAGTCAAAATTAAACTTTCAAAACTACACAGCTCTGATGGGAACACCAATTCCTATATTAATGCCAAATTTCAACTTTCTATGCCAAATAGTTTCGGAAAAGATCGGGTGTGACAGACAGACAAACACCGAAGTGATCTTATAAGTCTTTCGTACAGAACACTAAAAATTATTATTACTGGGTTGACGAAAACCCATACAATGTTAATCAAATTCAGAATCAATTATGTACAAAGCCACTCATCATCATTTTATTTTTTAAGTTTCAACCATTTAATTTTATAAATATGTAATAAGTTATGTAATGTTAAAAGTTACATAGTTTTTTGTGGTTTTAATAAAAATAATGTATTCCTGTTTTTTATTGTTCATAGACACTTCTTTAAAGGAAAAACCGCAACAGCACAGTAACTAATATTATTATAATTACCATCAGATTAAAGTATGACAGCCGCCTACTAAATAAATTGCTTGAAAAACCGCGATGACAAACAGTTGTCAAAAAATTGTTCAAAAAAATTAGGGCCTTCCAATGTCGTTTTACAAAGGGTATGTCGATGGAAGAGAAAAGTTGTTTGGCGTCACGGCGCCCACCGTCATTTTCAGTACCAAATTTCAAATACGTCAGTATACCCCTTGACATGCACTATATCATTTTACGTTAAAAAAAAAGAAATAAATATTCAACAATTTTCCATAAATCGGGTCGGGAGTCTAAAAATGATCACCCTGTACTGATCTTTTTTAGAAGACGCGGGTTTTATGAAGTTATCTACCTAGCCATCAAGGAGAGCTAGCACACCTTAAAATTTATTTTTTTAACATAACTGCCGTCTACACTAACACACACCTAGACCAGTGTTTCTCGAGTTGCCTTATTCCAGCCAAAAATGTTTTTATTTGCGCCTTAAAAAACGATGCTACCGCGGAGGGAAATTTTACACCCTCGAGGCCTTTCTCCCGATGATCGAACAAAAAAACTCGCAGGGAGCTAAATCAGGACTTTAGGTTGAATATGGAAGCCTTGTGGATCCCATAGTTACCGTGCCAGAGCTAAGTTTTGGTTCTTCCAGAATTAGGGCGTTATACTTTTATGGCTTGCTTCAGATTTTAGGACGTCCTTCTGCAAACCTTCCCATTAATTGTGCAATATATTCAATAAGCACAATTCATTCGCAGTCTGTAAAAACGGCTATTAAATTTTGCAGAAGACAACTGAATTTTCGCCTTCTTTGGAGGTGGAGAGCTCTTATGAAACTACCCCACCGACTCCTACTTTGTGGGTGAATCCCAATAGATCACCTCAGTGTCATCACACACAATTTGCGAAAAATGACTTTCATCGTTCTCTAAACCAGTAGTTCTGGAGAAATTTATATTCTCGCTACTTTGTACTATGGTGTATGGAGTGCAAAAACCTTTTTTTCACTGCATATTTTGAAAACTGTAGTTTCGAATCGCAAGCACTGGTATCTTTATTTGTCGACAGCAGCAAATCCTTAACAAGATTGGTTCTTGCCTCAACCAGTCGTCCTGATACGAGTCTCAGCCCCGTCAAACCTGTTTACACAAAAATTTTCTGGAAAAGCTAGGCCGTCATCACACCCGGGACATTTCTTCATAAATAAATTATTTCCATTTTCCTCTTTAGTGAAACGCTTTCACAACTACGCGATTCTCTGAATTACTTTTACTCATTTTCTGGAAGAAAAAAAACCGCAAAAACTGTAGAAATCGAAAGACCACAATAAAACTCAAAAAATATTTCAGAGAACTTTATTTAACGTTTAATTGTTGCATATTGTTCGAACATACAAACTTTTAGCTTTCACAGCCCATTATCGTGTTATCAAATCAAAACATTTGTTTCTAACAATTTTTTTACAACTAAAAATCTACAACTACTCGATACAAAAATCATTTAAATCATATCAGAAAAAATGCAAAAACTATTTATTACCGATTTCATTAATGCTGGCGAAAATGACGGTATATTTATGTTTATAACATAACTGATAACTGATCTTTAATGGCCCCTACACACAATCAAGTAAATTGTTCCAACTTGGCTTGTCAAGCTAGTTGATCCAGTAAGGTGTGGGCGCGAAATTGGTGAGTTGGATGGTTTGATGACGAGATGGCCGGTTTTCTGGATTTGTCAGAAAAGTTGTTGGAAGATTGACAGCTTGTCAAGTAAGTTTGAACGTGTAGGACGTTATCCAGCCTTCAAACCACGCAACTCACCAACTTATAGTTCTCGTTATGTTACGTTTTTTATTTTTGGTGAACGAGTGAGAGCAATAATAAGTAAGTATCTTCATCCATCCTCATATAGCTGTGCCAATTTTGAGGCTCACACCTCAATTCATTCAATAAATTAATGTGGCAATAATCAGCTCTTTTAAATAACCACTTTTTGCTCTACATTGATCTATTTGATTTTCTTTAACCTTGTTCTGTTTCAGTAACGGTCTATACAAATATGATAAGTGGTATATATCCATCATGGAAATGCAATAACAACAAATAACAATACAACAATAAATCACAATGTCCGGCGTAATCCACACTTGACTGGCAACCAGAGCATACTGATGAAAAGTTTTTTCCGTCTGTCCATTTTACTTGGACGGGTGGACTCAACGTGTACCGTCAAACTTATTTGACCAACTTGCATGACAAACTGGTTGGATCAACTTGCTTGATCGTGTGTACGCGGCTTTAGTCATCCCTACCAACTAATAAGAGGTAGGAGTACCATGAAATAGGTTATCTAGGACTACTGCTCCTTTTAATGCAAAGGTAAAGCTTATTGACAATCTTTGTTAGCCAAACCACTTATACATTTCTCCATGAAAAAGCTTTTTAATAAATTTTTCTTTAACTTCGTTTTTTTTTTATGTTTATTCCTCAGGCTCGGCAGTACAACCACTAGCCTATCAACTGACATATACTGGATTTGATCCCAGTTTGCAGGAGAATATCTATCGCACTTTTTCACTGGCGTAAGCCTTTAAGTTGATTCGGTATACAAAGCGAATACCTTCTGGAGTAATGTGCGATTAAAGCACAGTGCTGCCCTTAAAACAGGAAGTGCGATGGTATATCGTTTGGTCCTAGTAAATCAATGTTACAAAGGGAGATTATCTCAGTTAATAGGCTGTATTCTTATAAAGACAGCAGCCGATACCCTGTAAATAATTTTCCTATTACATCTTTTCCGACTACTTTAAACGATTTTTGTAATGTAAAATTTTTTCCTACGATTAAATATAGTCAAACTTTATGAACTACAATATTTTTATTTACGAATATATTTATAAAATTAATTAATAAGGTTTTAAGAACAAAGCATATTATAGGAAAGGACCCTGCACTTTTCTTGTGGAAAAGTGGTTTCAGTAAAATTGGCTGAATTTTTGAAATGTTGTAGTTCTCAGCTTTCTGAATAGAAGTGTCGCTAGACACAACCGTCAAAAATGGACAGATTTCGAGTTATTTTCAATTTAAGTACTAATAAAATCCAACACACACACACACACACAAGAAAGAAGTCTCATACTTACTCACTAACAATCATATCTATATGTACTTTGGGGCGCTCAAACCGAATTCGAGGCCTAAATTAACTTATTACGTCATGATTTTGACGCTTCCTTGAAAAGCCGATCAAACCGAGCTAGAATGGAGTTTTAAAAAAATTAAAGATCTTAAAAAAGTAGAGATCAGATCAGCTTACAAAAATACACTGAGAACGAAGTCTAAATTTTATAATCTTTAAATTTTTTTGTTGAACTCCATTCTAGCTGGGTTTTACCCGTTTTTCAAGAAAGAGTCAAAATGATAACGTAATGAGTTAATTTAGACCTCGAATTAGCTTTTAGAGCCCCAAAATACATACAGATATGATGGTTGGTGAATAAGTGCGAAACTTTTTTTTTCTTGTGTCTTTAATAATTAGCAAAATCATCAAAAGAGTTTGAAAAAAATGAATTTTATTAGTAACCAAATTGAAAATAACTCGAATTTTGCCCATTTTTGAAGGTGGGGCACATGGACAGTTTTGTTCAGAAAGCTGAGAACTAGAACATATAAAAAATTCAGCCAATTTGCCCGAAACCACTTTTCCATAAGAAAAGTGCGGGCTTTATATACTCTATTAAAGATATTATTAAAGATTCTACTTTTAAAATGTATTTATTATAACTAAAAGGTTATTATAGTAATTTTTGTTTTTAGATATACAGTAGAAGAATTTATCCAAAATTACGCTTGCTAAATCCCAAAATTAACGCGATACGTCAAGACACGTTATATTTTACACCAATTACACAGGTATGCAAAAAATCTTTTTCTTAAATTTTTTTTTTATGCGGAATCCAAAAAAAATCATAAAAAAGACATCCACCGTAAGGGCATTTAAAGATATCCGAAATAATAATTTTATTCTATAATTTGAATGATTATACGGTTTCACAAAATGTATTTTTTTCATTTTAAGAGTTTTCTGGCAACTTTAAGCGTGTTTTCTGAAAAACCTCGTGGTGGATATTTTTTTATGATTTTTTTTTGGATTTAGAATAACACTTAAGAAAACATGTGTCTCATTTAGAGATTTAGAGATTTTTTTGTATGCCTGTGTTATTGATTGCAACTGTGACAATATCTAAAAATATTAGGAAAATTTTGGCTAACAATTGTCGCGATAAAAACAAGTTCAAACATTACGAGCAAATGGAAGCAATTAAACAGAAGTAGAAGTCTCAATAGAATCGGTAAATTAACAGAATACAATAAATGTCCCAATTGAAATATGGTAATACCACTTGTCAGACACGTGTTTCACCACCTTAGCACCTTCAGACGAATTCTTAAATTAAGTAAAGTAAAATTTCTCGTGAAAGTTCAAAACCAATCCGTTAGGTAATGAGTACAACTGGATTTGAGTTCATGTCGCGCCAGTCATCAGGTACCACAAATATTTTAAAGTATATAGTAAATAAGATTGAAATTATTATCTGGCTGCAAGAATACTAAGGGTTTAGATGACAGTAACGGCAGATAGCAAATTCATATTTATAAATAATTTATTTTTTAATTAATTAATTATTGAACGATATTTTAGAAGTTTGATGTGTTTAAACCTATAATTTAGAATAATCTCTGATCAATGTCAATTTTTTTTATATCGATTTAACCTATAAGGCACTGTTTTGATGTTTTATTACATCGATAAGACCAGATATATTAATGAATTTTATAAAAAATAACTCGATTTTTGGTTCTGTGTTCGCTTAGGGTTCCTTTACGACATACGTCGGGGTCTCTGTATCATTTCCTTCAGTTTATATTGAGGTCGTCATTCTCTGCTAGTCGAAAAACGGAACTCCACATCAGTCCCTGATATTCCGGAGCCACGAGTGCTGCTTTTCACCAGGTACCCGCAGACCTTCCATTTTGCCCTGCTTTGGAAGCGAGTAGTGGTCACTTCCTAGTATATGTCCCAAATAAGACACCTTTCTTTGGTTTACGATATTAAGTAGTTGCCTCTCCACCTCGGCCCTTCGAAGCGCTTTTTCATTGGATAGGTGTTCTGTTCAAGAGATTCGTAGCATACGTTGCAGTATCCACAGCTGGAAAGCTTCGATACGATTCAATGATCTCACCTTTAACGACCATGTCTCTACATTCGAAGGCGCAGGGCTAGTGGCAATTGTCTTTGAAGCAGCATATTTCTCAACTTTAGAAACGTATCCTTTGCCATGCCAATCCGCAGTTTAATCTCTCCATCACAACCCCATCGTTTGTTGACGACACAGCCAAAATATTTGAATTTTCACCTCTTGGTTTCGGCAATGTTCGAGGTATTTTGTGCTATTACAATAAAGGTTCAAAACAAAAAGAAGCAATTTGTACTATACGTAAATTGCAGGAAAAACATTCAATATTAAGGAGAAAATGATGAATTCCATACTGCATGCTTCTACAATTACTTATTATCAAATCGATTTAAGAGTGCAGTCTCACAATGTTTCTAGTTTAAATGTACGATATTATTCAAATTTATTTATTCAATAATTGTTCAAAATTACATTGTTCTTCCGATTCTTGTATCCCTTCAGACTATTTTATTCATTAAAGACATGTAAAAAATATATTTATTCAATTAAAATATAGCAAAGTAATTATACAACATATACACACGATTTAATATACTGTGCATCTCATTATACAAGTGAATCGTGAGATTGCACTCTCGTCGCGAAGAGTAGACACGCATTGTCGGTCGTACATACAACCGCTAAAATTGTGAATAAATATCTGTTTGTAGAAGAATACAGTATTATATTTAATAAATGTTTCCTACTATTAGATGGTTTACCTCTAATTGGCGTACAGTGTCTAGTGTCACACCTTATCTTAAATATCATATAATTGCACAAAGTACTTTCGAAATCGTGTTTTTTGCAGTTGCAATAGCTAAAATCTCCAAAACCAGACCCGATAGTGCGATTCCGTAAATGGATTCGTTTTCTGAAGAAAGAAATGCTATAGAAATCAACCCCTGCGACCCCGGAGTCGGACAAAAAGTAAGAAATTTGTATTGCAACTATTTTTGAGGTACTTTCAATTGACATTTGTAGAAAGGTAGTACTAAAATCTTTATAGGTAGAAATACATCTTTACCTTTTTAATTTTTTTCAAAAAACATGGAATTTAGCCAGTGTAAAACCGAAGCGATTAGAGGATATTTGACAAATCGAAAAATATACTTTATTTAGAAAGATTTATTTAGAGACACACAAATATTATACGTTTAATCGAAACAATTAAAAAGTATTTGTTATTACTGTCATCTAAACATTTTTAATTTAAATGGGTATACAGATGAGTTCTTCGGATCACCTGGACAGCGCATCGGACGAACGCCTCAGTTTTAGAGGAGATGAACGTGAAAACTAAGTTACTCAAACGTGTGTCACATATTTTGGTCACACTGCCAGAAGAAGAAGACGCCACAGAGACACTGGTAGGCGAAGGAAAAGTCGGCGGCAGAAGATCAAGAGGCAGATCTCCTACAAGATGGATAGACCAACTGCAGCCCCTGGTTCGAAAAACTCTACATGAGGCAGTTCAAATGGGCTTAAACCGAGAGATCTGGAAGTATCAAGTGCGAAGAACCAGTTCATGAGTAGTCACCGCGCCCTGCGGTTACTCAAACGTGTAAACCAAGCCTACCTCACATATTTTGGTCACATCGCTAGAAGAAGAGACACCACGAGTTCTTCCGATCACCTGGACAGAGCACCGGACAAACGCTTCAGTTTTAGAGGAGATGAACGTGAAAACTAAGTGTAAACCAAGCCTACCTTACATGTTTTGGTCACACCGCCAGAAGAAGAAACACCATGGAGAAACTGGTAGCCGAAGGAAAAGTCAGCGGCAGAAGATCAAGAGGCAGATCTTCTACAAGATGGATAGACCAATTGCAGCCCCTTGTTGGAAAAATGCTACATGAAGCAGGCCAAATGGGCCTAGACCGAGAGATCTGGAAGGATCAAGTGTGAAGAACCAGTTCATGAGTAGTCACCAAGCCCTGCCAAGCGCAATAAGTTACTCAAACGTGTAAACCAAGCCTACCTCACATATTTTGGTCACATCGCTAGAAGAAGAGACACCACGAGTTCTTCCGATCACCTGGACAGAGCACCGGACAAACGCTTCAGTTTTAGAGGAGATGAACGTGAAAATTAAGCGTAAACCAAGCCTACCTTACATATTTTGGTCACACTGCCAGAAGAAGAGACACCATGGAGAAACTGGTAGTCGAAGGAAGTCAGCGGCAGAAGATCAAGAGGCAAATCTCCTACAATATGGATAAAGCAACTGCAGGCCCTTGTTGGAAAAACTCTACATGAGGTAGGCCAAATGGCCCTAGACCGAGAGATCTGGAAGGATCAAGTGCGAAGAATCAACTCACGGGTAGACACCACGCCCTGCCAAGGACAATAGGATAGAGGAGGAGGAGGAAACATTTTTAGATATAATTTCGAACCAGCGTAATAAATTACGGCTCCTCAAAACTAATAAAACCAGGACAATATAGACGTAATCTATTTCGACAAAAAATATATACGAACGGGACAATTTGAAGAAAGTACAGCACCTCAGCACCTATTTTGAAAAAAAATCGCAAGAAGAAATAAGGTTCTGGTTAGATAACGAAATATTGGAAAATCCTACCTAAATGTACCTGTCATATTTCAAGTAAAAAAAATAGTAATAATATACCGTAGTTAAAGATATCATTACCTTAAAATACTAGTTTTCTATTAAGGGGACAAACCAGAATAAAAACTGAGCAAAAAAACTATTATGCAACACTTAACACTATTCCTAACATATACTTAAGAGTTTTTTTTATTACCCCTGCTCCTGCCATCGTCGCTCATGTCAATAACTTGTCAAATACACGGAGCACTGCATACTCTTACTCATAGTTTTAAAATTGACCCAAAAATAAAGCGAGAATAGAATTTGAAAACAATATAACATTATATGATCATTGGGCCTGCTTTGTTATTAGTTAGTTACTACAGTGATGTATTTTTCACAATACAAAGAATATGTTTCTAAAAATTGATATAGAGGACTAACGTTTTATTAAAGAAATTTAAAATTGGATCGGGCAAGGGTTTTTCCAACTAAAATTCCTGAAGAAACACTGAAGTTTGTAATATTTACAATAAAAATGTAATTAACTCGTGACTTCTTATTTAAGGGCCAGTTTTTAACACTGTTTAATAAGGGTTTTAGATTTTTTTTATTATTCGAAGTTGCAAAGCAGGTGAATGTTTTATTCAAAAAGTTTTATTAATGTTAGTTGAAACTTCGGGAGAAGGTACCGCTTCTTCTTTTTGCCCGAAAATGGATTTAACAATCTGCAATGGCAATTTCAATTTGAAGACTACATTATAATACTGTTTAGCTAAAACATGACATGTATCAAATAATCTTCCCAGAGACAACCTCTAAGGTCTGATAACTGCATAGTATTGACAAATTTAGCGTAAACAAACCTGGAAGATAACGAGTAAATATTGATAAGGTGTGGCCGCCGTATGTCTCCATATGGTTGAACGGTTCGTTTATTGTGTACTTCAGAAAAAAGGAAATTTATCAGTGTTCTGGCGCCAGAATACACGTAAAATTGGGACAAAAAAAAACATAATAATAACTACATTGGGATTTTGGAATCTTTGGCACAATGACACTACCCAACAGTTGCCATCACTACACGAAACACTTTACTTTTGCACTTTGCACTCGTTTCGCTAACCACATTAGCATCATCAGGAGCGATGATTGACTTACTCAGACAGTCATCACTCCGGATGATGCTAACATCTTTAGCGACACGCGAGTCAAGTGAAAAAATATAATGTTTGGTTTAGTGGTAGTAACTGTTGTGCAGTACAATAACTGCAGTTATAGTGTTAGTTGTAAGATATTATGCCTTTTAATGTTCGCTTAGTCATGCATTTCTTTAAGTTCTATCACAAAATAAGATTTTTTTTTAAATAAAAGTTCAACAAACTGATGAAAATATGTCAGTAATCAAAAATCAACCTTAAATGTAAGAAAAAACCATCGCTTAAGGGATTATTAGCTTTCTAGAGTTCAATTTCGACCACCAGGGTCGATTGCTCTCTGTAACACCGAACATAGGAGTACCTCAGCAGCAGGAGTGCTATTTGATTGTACAAAGGGACCTAGAGTCTGCAGAATGAACATAACTTTCTACATGTAAAGGAAAACTATCAAGTATTTAGGTGTTTAATTGTGTGCAAAGATAAGCGGGTAGTATAACGTGAGACAGATGGTGGCACATGCGTATGAATCGAAAATATTGTAATAAAAAATGTCAAAGAAGCCAGACCGGAAGCTAAATACTGCTTCTCAGCTTGGCATCCAATGCAAGTTGAGATACAATTTATATTGTCCAAAGAAGAGCTGTACAGGGATATACATAAGTCTAGTAGAAAGCTGCTGTGATTAAATAAATAAATAAATTATAATAAAAAATTATGCTTTTTAATAACAAAAAAAAACGTAGTAAAATTTGAGGAAAAATTCTTTGTTTTCACGATCCAAGTAAGTATTAAAACATAGCCTTCAGACAGCAATCTCAATATGGCAAACTGTGCGACCCAATTTCATTCATAAATAGGTAACTTCTTACAAAATATCAACCGACACAAAGCATTTTGAAGAAAACATTTACTAACTCTTAGTCTATTAATCAAGTTACTGTTTGTAACTTAATTTTCCACACTATTTTAATTTACTCGTAAAAATTAACAAATTTACTTAAATATCTTTTTTAATAAGATGCCTGAAATCAAGAAACAAATCAATATTTTCGTTAATTACCAACTTATCTGTAACAGTCGACATCATCATACTTATGAAACGGAACCCGTCACAGCTTTGGCTCGATGAGAAATCGTGTTTCTTTTAGGTAGACGACCATGTCAAATTAAAAGATTTTCTCGCATCTCGCTTACAATTTAAAATTCAAAGTCACCTCGAAGAACAGAGTCCCTTAAAGATGCCTCATACAATCGTGGACGAAACGCCGGAACATTACTATAATTCCATAAGGTCTTATTCAAAGAACTATGATTTCTCAACATCATCCCGGGTGCGTCACCAAAATCCGGACAAATTTCGATTGAAATTTCCTCCCATATTGCACTTCCGCCAGAGGTCGCAGTTAGCGACAGTATTGCAAAGTAACTGAAGTAAATAGTGTTAATCTTAAAAATGTCGCCATGCCATTGAAGGCCTTCGCGCTAGCCAGTTAGCACTGGAAATAATTTGATTTTATGGATACGCGAAATAAAATTATGACGTTGTAGCCAAGTACAAGGCTCAAGAACAGTCCATCAAAGCTTCCAATACGCCTGCGAGGAAGCACCACTTGAAAGAATGTACCGTGAGGACCCTAAAAGGGGAAACTATGACCAAAGAGATATATTTAAAGCAGGACGGTGAACCGGCTCACACGAGCCATTCATTCCAAAACTGGCTCTCAGACAACTTTGATATGTTTTGGACCAATGAATTCTGGACTCCTTATAGTCGAGATTTAAATCCCTTGGACTACTACGTATGGAACGCAGTTGAATGGGTCTCAAACATGTTTCGGCAGCCCAATGTGACATCACTGAGGACCGCTATTGAGGCAGCGTTCGCCAATATGAACAGCGCAAAATTACATAGGGCGTGCCGGCTCTTCACACCTAGAATCTTCTTTCTCTTAAAGTGCCTATTTGATTCAAATATTGGCAATCATTCTGGCTATTATTACTTTATCCACTGCAGCTTTGAAGAAACCGGTAGTATTTGTTGAGAACCAGTTTCGCAGATTTTTTAGCCAGGAAATACGTCCGCATTCCTGGACTTAGAATGGAGGCTGTTACTCAAGCTAATGAATGATTGTTATTAACATAGATGACCTACCTAAGTTGCCATGTGAAACGATTTTTTTTCAATCAAAAACATGTCATTCAAAAAGTTGTTAAATTTGAATAGATTTTGGGTGACGCACTCTGTACTCAATTTAAATAGCAATTTTCGTAACTTTTCTAAACAATGCATTTAAATTACGGACGTAGCTGTAATGTATCTTACCTTTCAATATTTTAATTTCTATATTACTTTTAAAAATTTACCGAAATTCAAAAGGAAAATAAACTTTACGATTTAAACTGTCAATTCCTATATTAACTCCACTAATCATAACTTTGCAGACAATTACTGGTAATAGCAAACAATATTTTTTTTAACAAAATTTTTAACTAAAATAACATCTAAATAACACACAAATATAGAGAAAAAGTCGAATTCTTACAAAGCCACAAAATAAATAAACCTACATGAAGTCTGCCCTATTAGTAACGAGTCACTCTAAACAAACAAACGATATTTTTCATAATTAGGCACCACGTCTCTTTCTACTCTATAATTCCCTGTATCGTCAGCCTTTTCATTATATTTATTTTTGATTTCTCTAAACGTATTTTTTCCTTTTTAGTGTACTACATTAAATTTTCAAAATTAATTGACCATATTTCTTACAGAATCACGCTCTGATTGTGAAAATAAATTATAACACAAAATATCAGAGACACTTTTGCATCAATAATTAGATGATTCTTATTTTTATTTAAACAATTTAGTAACCTAAGTGAAAATAACAATGTCATTCTCTAATTTGTTTAGACTGACTCTATATTAGCGCCAAGGAGTGTACTTTTAGTCCTTTTTTTAGACTTACATGGAGAGGTAGCCCCGTGCTTGGCAACGTCTTCTTCCGAACAAGTAGGCGACCAGAACGAGGACCACTAGGACCGCTAGCACACAACCTACTACAACTGGGACTACGTCTGAGGTGTTGGTTGCGTCGCAATACCATGCTGTAAACGGAGATACGGTATAAGAATCACTTTGTACTGTGTCCACAATACATATTAGATGTACAAATTAATTTCACACGTTACAAATAAGTATCTCAAAATTTAGTTTCAAATTCAAACTATTTTAATGGTATAGCCTGTCCCAAAATATAAGATCCTGATGTTTGCCGTTTTAAGTGGGCAATATAAAAATTTTGTTTATGATAGGTTGCAGGAATGGACTTAAGAATTTTATTCATTAATGCAAATAAATAAAATTATAAGTATTTTTGGAGATGTTTATTTACAGACAGTTTGAATGAATGGGGTTTACAAGAGGGGACATACTGTATACAGTCCCTGGCCAAATTATTAGACGCACTGTATTTTTTTTAGTAATTTTATGTTTCTTAAGAGTTTTTATGCAATAATGGTGTATTTAAACTACAATATTATTGATTTTTATTTAAAAGAATTGTTGTAGACTACATATTTGTATTTATTTTTAACATATGGCAACACTGTGTTGACAAAGTGATACATGAACGTAAACAAGTACAAACCTGTATCAGTCGCGATCGGAATCGAGTCAGGTACGGACGTGTTTCTGTGGCTTTATGGACTGTGGTTGTTTGTTTAACAGTTTTATACTACTCAGTTATTAGTTTATTTTGTATGCAGTGTTTTAAAAAAGTAATTGGACTATTTTCATTATGGGTAGAAAAGGCGATCTTTTCACCACGTAAAAAAGCTGAAGTGAAGGCCCTTGTGATTGCGAAAACATTTACAAACCGAGAAATATCACGAAGATTGGAGGTTTCTGAAGCTAGTGTACGACGCGTAAAAAAGAAAATTGAGTCAGGGAAGGAATTAAGCCCGAAAAGAACGAAAAGATGCGGTAGAAAACCAATTTTCACTCCACGGTCAGAGAGATGTTTGAAGAAAATTTGTGTAGAAAACAGATTTGCTACCACAAAGGTAATAAAATCACAACTCCAGGATGCTAGCGTAAATGCTTCTGAGCGCACTGTTCGAAGAAAATTGAAAGAATTAGATTTTTAAGGCCTGTCGCCCCGCCAGGAAGCCCAAGTTAATAGCTGCAATGAAAGCAAAGCGCCTGAAGTGGGCCAAACAATGGCAAGACAAAGATGTGGACTTCTGGAGATCGGTAAGATACAGCAATTTAATCAATAATTGATACATTATTATCATTTTCAGTTAAATAAAGCAAATAAACATGGAAGTTTATATATTTGTCCTATTTTTGACAGGTCTGCTTCAGTGACGAAAGCACATTCGAAATTTTGCAGAATAAAGCTCAGTATGTGCGTCGTCGTCATGGAGAAAAGTTTCATCCTGATTGTGTCGTCCCGACGGTTTAAAACATCCTACCAAAGTGATGATTTGGTCAGTCATCAGCGGCAAGGGCACTGGACGTCTGTACGTCGTCAAAGGAATAATGAGGCAAGATCAGTACAAAGAGGTATTACAAAATCGGTTGATTCCGCAGCTCAGAGAATGGTTTCCAAATGGGGAACCATTCACTTTCATGCAAGATGGAACTCCCTGCCACACTGCTCGGTCTGTTAAAGCTTTTTTGGCAGAAAAAAATATCCCTCTGTTAGATTGGCCGGGTAATAGCCCCCATTGAAAATGTGTGGGAGCTGATGAAAAGAGAAGTGGCTAAAGATGTGATTACCAACAAAACCCAGCTCCTAGAAAAGATTATTCATGTGTGGAATCATCATCCTCAAATGCAGGAGACAGTACAATCTTGCATTGATAGCATGCCGCGAAGAATTAAAGCTTTGATAGCGGCTAAAGGTGGCTCAACTAAATATTGACTTTTACTAACATTAATTTCACTTTTCTTTAAAACTTAATAAACCTATGCTTTTCTAAATTAATGCTGTTTTATTTATGTCAAATAAATAGGTAATTGATTGGATAATATAAAAATAAAAAACAAATCAATTTAAAATAATAAAACGGTACAATATCACTCGGTAATTAATATTTTACAAGAAATCTTGCAATGCGTCTAATAATTTGGCCAGGGACTGTAAATAAAAATATATTTTAACTTAAGCCTAATTCGATTTCACTATCACTGTCATCAGCTGAGGTAATTATCAGTGGTTTTATATTATTTACATAAATATATGAATCTTCAACTTTAACAACGTGCTGAATGGAATTCTTTCAGCTCTCACAAGGAATATCATTTACAACTTTTTTTACTAATTCAACCACTGACACGCTTAAAGTAGGAGAAACATTTTGTGCCCTTATTTTTGATTTAACTTGATGCCAAATATGTTCAATTGGATTAAACACACAATAATACGGAGGAAGCCGCAAAACAGTGTGTCCCATTTTCTCAGCCATACTATCACAAACATATTTCTTTTTCAATTTATAGTCTTTCAAAACTTCCAAAAGATCCCTTTTTTATAACTAAAGTCAAAATAAATGTCATTTTCTAACATATATTTCTGTATTTCCGATTTGGTGTTGGCTGCATTAGGAACCTTATTTAGTAGGCGACTATGGTAACTTGCATTGTCCATAACTATAACACTCTGTTCGGGAACATTTGGCAAAAGGGAATCTTAAAACCAATTTTCAAAAAGTTCTGCGGTCGTGTCTTCGTGATAGTCCAAACTAGGATCTTTTATGTTTTTTGCAGATAATAGTAGACAATTTGAAACCCAGCCCCTTTCAGATCCAGCATGCAAAATGGTTATTCGTTTACCTTTATTTGAAGGTGCGTTAGTCTGACATTTTGTACTGCTGTCAACTCACCCTTTTGGCACAGTGTCATGGGTATCGAATCATGTTTCGTCAAGGTAAATTATTGGCCAATTTCCTGATCGATACTTTTTAATTTCTTGTAAATAAGTATGTCGCAAGATTCGTAATCTTTGTAACTCCATCACTACTTCCGTGCGTGTTTTATTTGTGAACTGGACATTCTTATATTTGAGAAATGCCTAAGAAAAGTGAGCTTGGTATCGAAAAACGAATTAAAATTCAAACCCTACATGTCCCAAGTAGAAATAGCCAAGTTAGTGAAATGTTCTCGGTGCACAGTGCAATGTGCTATTAAAAGGTTGTGGCTCCCATGCCAACAAAATGAGAACGGGCAGAAAACGTAAGACTAATGAGCGACAGAACAGAAAACTCATCCGCGAGTCTATTAAAAATCGAAAAAAAACATCATCTGAGCTCACTGCAACTCTGTCGGAAGAGAATGGGATGCCGATTAGTTCTCAAACGGCAAGGAGAAGACCGACAGAAGCTTGATTAAGAGGTTGCAAAGCTAGAAAGAAGCCTTGGTTTTCAGAGACCAATGGAAAGAAACGCTTAGACTGGGCTCTGAAGCAACATTTTAGCGAAGACGATTGGTCTAATGTTGTATGGTCCGACGAATCCAACTTTGAGGTAAGTTTTTATATGATTTATTTTAACAAATAACTACATACAATTACTCTTGATTTAATCCGTTTTAGCCAAAATAATAAGTAATTTTTTAAATGAGTATTTTTTCTATTCTTACAGCTATTCGGAACGTCAGATGTGACATTCGTGAGACAACGTGTCGGCAAGGAATACCGTCCAGATTGCGTGGTACATACTGTAAAACACGGAGGCAGCATTACGATCTGGGGCTGCATGGCTGCTAAAGGTGTCGGCGAAATGTTCGTTTGTGAAGGTCGCATGAACAGCCAAAAGTACATAAATGTACTAGAAACTGTACTGATGCCTTCGCTAACGCGCATTTTTGGCGACGCTAATTTAGACGACATCAAATTCCAGCAAGATAATGCACCTTGTCATAAATCAGCGGCTACGATGCGCTAGTTTAGAGACAATAACTTCTTGTTGGTTTGGCCGGCGCAGTCTCCAGATCTAAACCCTATTGAGCATCTTTGGGGTATTCTGAAGATACAGGAGCACAGCATAACATCAAAAGCAGCGCTTTGATGGATGAGTGGGATGCCATAAATACAACTGAATGTACTAGGCTTGTACATAGCATGCCCTAAAGAATTACTGCTGTAATTAAAGCTAAGGCCGGACATACCAAATATTAATTTATTTCATAATTTTACCCCAATATACGATTTTACAAAACATACGACTTTAAATTTTACTCTGAAACACAAGAAATGAAGTAAATTGTAGGATGCCTAATACTTTTGGCCAAGGCTGTGTATATATATATATATATATATATATATATATATATATATATATATATATATATATATATATATATATATATATATGTATATACACTCCTGGACAAAATTAAAGCAACAATATATTAAATCATACAAATCTCTATAATGAATTAATTTTAATAATTTTTTATAAACATTGGTTACACTAAAAGTTAGAAAAAACTTATTCGGATACTTTAAAAGTGAATTAGCTACCAAATTTCTCTATAAGATTCAAATTAAAATTATTCTTAAGACCTAATAACAAAATCGTTGAAATTATGTAATAATGAAAAAAATAAACTGGGACACTAGTAGCAAAATTAATGGTGTAACTGGGACACTATTAGCGTGTGTTGCCTCCTTTACTTCGGCTGACAGCGTTTATGCGCCTAGGCATGCTTCTAATTAAATTTGGGATAAAATCTTGAGGAATTTGCTCCCATCTGTGATAACTGCATTTTCAAGTTCCCTCAGGTTTCTAGGTGCAGGTATATGACGTTTCACATTTTTCTTAGGTTGATCCCATACATGTTCTATCGGATTCGGATCCGGGCTTTTTGGTGGCCATTGTACAATCGGTATATCAACTTGATTAAGATAATAGAGTACTTCCCTAGCCACGTGAGGTCAAGCGTTGTCTTGCATAAACAGGAAATTGGGCCCCACAAAATGACCGAAAGGCATCACATGTTCTATTACAATATTCTCAAGATAATAGTCAGCATTCATGGATCTCGTACAGACAGGAACTAACTCTGTGCGAGCATCAAAGCAGATGCCACCCCAGAACATAGAGCCACCGCCGAATGGAATCCTTGCAGAGATATTGCAAGGAGCAAACCTCTCTCCTGGTCTTCGCCATACTCGCTCACGACCATCTGGATGTTTTAGACTAACCCTAGTTTCATCTGTGAAGAAAACTTGTTTCCAATCATCCACAGACCAGTTTTCGTGCTTTCGAGCAAAACGTAACCTGGCAACTCTGATCTCTCTAGTAAGCAAGAGCGCAGTGGCTGGTCTACTACTGTTTAATCCAGCTTTATTTAGCCGTCTTCTAACTGTTTTAAAAGAAATTGTGACATTGCGAACAGCTTCGAGTTCGTTTCTTATTATAGAACTAGTGACAGTCCTGTTTCTTAAAGCATATTGTCTTATAAAACGTTCATCTAGGTCGCTAGTGCATCGTTTTCGCCCTTGCCCTAACCTTCTAGAATAAGTTCCTACTTCATTCAAGCGTCTTACCATACGACCTATTGTGGAACGATGTTTGCCTAACAAATTGGCAACATAACTCTGACAATATCCCTCGTCCAATAAAACTGAGGCTCGCACAACCTCGTGCTCAGTTAAATTCCTTGTTCGATTCATTTATCTAATTCTTCGGGGTCAAAAATAAAACAGTCTACCACAAAAACGTATTACTCTGAAAAAGAGAACAATTTATAAGCTTACTTTTAAAGAAAATCTATCGCGTTATTACAGAAAATCGTTTATCTTCTAAAAAAATTCTTTAAAACTGTAAATCTAAACGAATTGTTTTGATTTCCGTCATAAACAACGAAACAAAATATGCATAGCCTACTATTCAAATACTCGATAAACTTTAAAACTGACATAAGAAAAAGATAAATTAATTTTCAGATTGTTGCGTTAATTTTGTCCAGGAGTTTATATATATATATATATATATATATATATATATATATATATATATATATATATATATATATATATATATATATATATATATATATATATAAAAGGAAGAAAGGAATGGAAGGCCTATAACCATCGTCAAAAAATACCCGGTAAACCTCAATAAATTGATAATTAATATATTATCAATTGAAATGTTATTACCACCTGATGCAATGCTTTTAAGACAATATTTTATCCAGGTCTCGAATGCATTTTGATACTCCTTCGATTTTTGTTTTTGCTCATCTGGATAGTGCCTCTAACTTGATTAATGTCTCGATTGTGTGCCATATTCGTAAAAAGCCCGTCTCGTTACCAGCATTTATACTTTGAATGAATGTAGGATCAGAATCGTTCTTGGAAATCATCTCTTGAGCAAATTGAATATATTGATTCTTTTGTAACAAATTTAGCTCTGTAAGGCGCTCTGATCAGATCAAAATGATATTAAAGTCTCTTCTGCACGCAACTTTTCGCGAACGCGGCGTGCCTCGGAGATGTAAAGCCTACGAGGGCTATCCGTTACATATTTAAAGGAGTATTACCATAAGTTGAACGGCCCTTTTTTAATTTTCCTCTATTTTCCAAACCTTTGGGGTTTGAAGTAACTGCTCAAGGAGCACAAACATATACGATTGAATATCAAAATCAAATTTAGAGGGAACGTTAATAACATTGTGGCAACCTAAAAAAAACTATTAAGCGTGCACATTTTATGTGGGAAGTTTAAATTGTATATTTTTGATGACAGAAGTATATATAAAGAAAAAAACACTTACCGGAATTATATTGAGCCTTAGTTGTGTTCATGAAAGCTTCATACTGCAATTGGCTAACGTGGAGCTTGGCATATGTAGCATTGTTGATATCAGTCAAATTCAGGGCTTGATCTTTTACACATTTGTAAGACTGCTTCTCAGACACAGAGAATTCAGCCTTTTTGTGGTAATAGGTTTCAGTTTTGTTCGCTCCTAAGTAAAAGAAATCCAATATAAAAATAACATAAAAAAACATCGATAATATCATGGAACTGAAGTTATTGACGTTCTCTTTCAATTTTTGCATCGTTTATTGTATAAATAATAAGTTGCATTTGTCAAGGTACCTCCATTAAACCGGATTCTTTAATAATCCGGACAAACATTTCTATTGCATTGTGTACTTTATAATCCGGATTTGATAGTACTAGGTAATCCGGACCTGCGTTTTTAGACATCTACTTAATTTAAACTACATGGGAAAACTGAAATCGATAGTGAGGGGATTCCCCTAACTTCCAGTCTAATACATCTGGGATTCACACAAACTGTACGTGCCTTTGATTTGCCTACAACGCATCGCGTCTAAAGGTTAAGGACTTTGTAGTTGTTTGTTTATTGTCACAAGTACAACATACCTACGTTCTATTTTACTTTATGTGCTACTCAGTATATATCACCACTACACCAAACACTTTATTTTTGCACTCGACGCGCGTTTCGCTAACCATGTTAGCTTCATCAGGAGCGATGATTGACTAAAGCTAAAACTACAAATCTACCCTATTTGTACTCAGCCTAACCCTTGAATTACTCAAGCGGAACTAATGACATAGGCAAGGCCGTCAGTTCCGGTCAAGTAACCAGTAGAGGGGACTATAAGGACTAGGCCCTCTGTCTTTATTTAAACTACTTTTACATTTTATGATTTCCATACTTTCGTATGCGTTCAACAATCTCCTATCAGATACATCCTTTATTAATCTTAGATTATCTAATGTTACAGTATGATTAGCTTCAAGGGCATGTTCGGCAATGCTAGACTTTTCTGTTCTATTGTATTTTAAGTGTGCTAAATGTTCTTTAAATCTTGTTTTAATTGACCTTTTAGTTTGCCCAACATACTTTTTGTCACAATCATTACAACTAATTTCATAAATTCCACTTTTCTCACAATTAGGAATCTTATCTTTGGGATTTCCTAAGATATTCCTCAGATTGTCTGATGATTTATAGACTAAGGTGAGGCCTACCTTATTAAATACCTTATTGAGTCCCTTGCTATATTTCGGATTATATGGTATAGAGACATACTTGGTGTTATTTTCTTCGCGTGTAAAAAAGGTGGAATTCTGAATATTAAACCTAAACTTATGTCTATTTATTAGCTTATTTACTAAGTTATCGTCATAACCATTAACTCTAGTTATATTTCTAATACGATTCCTTTCTTTATTAAAGTTTACTCTATTCAGAGGGAAAGTGACCAAACGATGAACTAAAAAATGTAATGAGGCTAATTTATGTTGTTTGCAATGAAATGAATCATTAGGAATATATCTATCTGTTACTGTGAATTACTCATGAATAAATTGGCTATGAAAAGTGAGTAAGTTTGAAATCGAAGCCAGTCAAGAATTCGAATATTTCCCAAGGGTATGGTATAGGTATGTGGATGATATTTTTGCGATTTTTGATACAAAGAAAGCAAATATTGATCATTTTGTTTCTAAATTAAATAGCCGGTATGATTCCATTAAATTCACTTACGAAGTTGAGAACAAAGGACAATTGCCTTTTCTAGATATTTTAATTATTAAAAATAACAATAGATTAGAATTTGATATCTATAGGAAGGACACAGTAACAGATAGATATATTCCTAATGATTCATTTCATTGCAAACAACATAAATTAGCCTCATTACATTTTTTAGTTCATCGTTTGGTCACTTTCCCTCTGAATAGAGTAAACTTTAATAAAGAAAGGAATCGTATTAGAAAATATAACTAGAGTTAATGGTTATGACGATAACTTAGTAAATAATCTAATAAATAGACATAAGTTTAGGTTTAATATTCAGAATTCCACCTTTTTTACACGCGAAGAAAATAACACCAAGTATGTCTCTATACCATATAATCCGAAATATAGCAAGGGACTCAATAAGGTATTTAATAAGGTAGGCCTCACCTTAGTCTATAAATCATCAGACAATCTGAGGAATATCTTAGAAAATCCCAAAGATAAGATTCCTAATTGTGAGAAAAGTGGAATTTATGAAATTAGTTGTAATGATTGTGACAAAAAGTATGTTGGGCAAACTAAAAGGTCAATTAAAACAAAATTTAAAGAACATTTAGCACACTTAAAATACAATAGAACAGAAAAGTCTAGCATTGCCGAACATGCCCTTGAAGCTAATCATACTGTAACATTAGATAATCTAAGATTAATAAAGGATGTATCTGATAGGAGATTGTTGAACGCATACGAAAGTATGGAAATCATAAAATGTAAAAGTAGTTTAAATAAAAACAGAGGGCCTATTCCTTATAGTCCCCTCTACTGGTTACTTGACCGGAACTGACGGCCTTGCCTATGTCATTAGTTCCGCTTGAGTAATTCAAGGGTTAGGCTGAGTACAAATAGGGTAGATTTGTAGTTTTAGCTTTAGTCAATCATCGCTCCTGATGAAGCTAACATGGTTAGCGAAACGCGCGTCGAGTGCAAAAATAAAGTGTTTGGTGTAGTGGTGATATATACTGAGTAGTATCATTGTGCCAAGATTCCACATTCCCAACTTAGTTACTTTATGTGGTTCATATAAGTATGTAAACGTTTTTTTTTACGTACATGTACCTACATATTAAGATGCCTTCTAAAAGAAAACATATTACATTAACAATAAAACAAAAGTTCGATATATTAGAAAGACTAGTTCTTGGTGAAAGCGGAAAAGTGTTGTCAAATGAATACGGAGTAGGAACATCCACGATTTCGGATATAAAAAAGAAGCAACGGAAAATCAAAAGGTATGTATATATGATTTATTTTAAAGATAATTTTGGACACTCACTATGGACGTGTAACTTCTTTTAGATTTATTTCCAAATGTGATTCCGGTCCTGGCGTCAGAAAAACCTTACAAAAATCCGAATATCCAGAAATGGAAACTCGTTTGTATACATGGTTTTGTACGCAACGATCAAGGCAAGTCCCAATTTCCTACAAAATTTTATCAGGCAAAGCAAAACAGTTTTGCACGGAAACCTACGGGAATGATAATTTTAGAGCTAGCAGAGGCTGGATTTCTAACTTCAGAAAAAGACATGGTCTGCGTGCTTTAAAAGTTTGTGGCGAAAAACTATCCAATGATGAAAGTGCCGTCGATCCTTCCCTAACTTTATTCGCAGATAAGATAAAAGAATTAAACCTTGGACCTATTCAAATATACAATGCAGATGAATCAGCTCTGTATTGGAAAATGTTGCCTGAAAAAAGGCTGGTTCGTTCTCAGGAAAAGACCGCACCAGGTCGAAAAATAAACAAAGAACGCGTTACCTTTCTAGCATGTTGCAATGCTGATGGATCACAAAAATTAAAGTTGTTAGTGATAGGAAAGGCAAAAAATCCGAGGGCTTTTAAAAATGTGAACATACCTGTTGAGTACAAATCATCTGCCAATGCATGAATGACTACAGCAATTTTCTTAGACTGGTTTCATCATTCTTTTATTCGTCAAGTCAAAAGTCATTTAAGATGTCTCAACTTGCCTGAAAGAGCTTTGAGCCATGGAACTTTAGAAGAGCTGACTAGTGAGGATGGACAGTTTACAACATTATTTCTTCCACCAAATTATACTGCACTTTTGCAGCCTATGGACCAGAATGCAATTAAACTGACAAAATTATTTTATCGGAAAAGTCTTTTAGCCCATATTTTATCAAACAATGAAGAGAACCTTGTTGGGTTATTAAAAAGCATTAACCTAAAAGATGCCGTATATCTACTATGCAATTCATGGGAAAAAGTCTCCCCTGAAGTCTTGAAAAAGTGCTGGCACAAAATTATGGCTTATGTGGCAGATACCAACCCAGACACTAAATATGATGCTGAAGATCTGATTCCTCTGAGTGAATTGCCGCACAATCTGCTTTCCACGAATGAAGAAATGAAAGGTAAAGCCTGAAATTTTTTCTTTTCGTATTTCTTTGGTTAATTCGTAAATATTTAACAGATGTTTCAGATATGCTGAATGTTCTCACTGAGCAGAATCTCACCAACGTGGAAATATGTAATTCGCTTGAAAATTATGAAGATTTGTTACCACTAGAAGACATAGATGATACAGATGAACAACACGAGAGTCATAATAAAGGTTCAGAGTTAAATACTAATACAAACCAGACTGTTAAGAACACTGTGAAGAATGATGAGGCAGTTAAAAGTTTCAATGTGTGCATAAGATGGGCAGAAGAAAATGATATCCCTCTAAGTGATGTTCTTGTACTTCAAAGATTAAAAGAAATTGCTTTTATGATGAACCAGAGAAGGGTCAAGCAAACAAAAATTACAAATTTTTTTACAAAATAAGATAAAACTTGATAAGATATGCTTCTATTTTAAATATTATTCTATGTATGTACTATTTTTTAGTTGTTTCGTATTAAATGATTCGATTTTAGTGTTCCGTACGGAACACTTATAAGATCACTTCGGTGTCTGTCTGTCTGTCACACCCCATTTTCTCCGAAACTATTTGACGTAGAAAGGTGAAATTTGGTAATAATATAGGAATTGATGGCCTCATCAGAGCCATGTAGTTTTGAGAATTAAATTTTGACTTAAGGGGTTAGTTTTGGGGGGTGAAGTCGGAAGTGAAAAAAAAATTTTTTTACTAGGTCATCGAGTGTGGTGTCAAATAAAAGCTTGGGAAAACACGAGTAAAAAATATATATATAATATTATACTTGCGCGCACTTTTCTTTGTATTATTTTTAAAAATTCGCGAAAAATCGCTGTCCCGGGCCTTATCTCGAAAAGTACTTATCAAAAAATTTTGAAAAAATTCTGGAATATTCTCCACGGGGTGTAGATTGAACGAAAATTATCACGAGTGCATTACCTTCAATAATTTATATGGTATATAAAAAAAAACAAAAATTTCAAGGTCATCAGATTTCAGTAAAGATTGGAAACAAACTTTGTTGAAAACTCATTTGGGGTGTGTTTTGTGAAGTCACTGATCATTTTATACCACCGTAACATAAATTTTGACTTAAGGGGTTCGTTTTGAGGGGTGAAATCGGAAGTGAAAAAATTTTTTTTTTTACTAGGTCATCGAGTGTGGTGTCAAATGAAAGCTTGTGAAAACACGAGTAAAAAATAATATATATATATATATATATATATATATATATATATATATATATATAATGTAATACTTGCGCACACTTTTCTTCGTATTACTTTTAAAAAATCGCTGTCCCCTACCTTATCTCGAAAAGTACTGGTCAAAAAATTTTGAAAAAATTCTGGAATATTCTCCTCGGGGTATAGATTGAACGAAAATTATCACGAGTGCATTACTTTTAATAATTTATTTGGCATATATAAAAAAAAAATCAGGTCAGCAGTTTTCAGTAAAGATTGGAAACAAACTCTGTTGAAAACTCATTTGGGGTGTGTTTTGTGAAGTCACTGATCATTTTATACCACCCTAACAAAAATTTTTATTTTAAAAACAATCAACGTACGGAACACTAATTGTGCAAGTTCAACTTGCACTTGACCGGTTTATTTAATATAAATAATGTCCTGCTTCAGTAATTCGAATTATTTACTAATTCGGATCACCGCGATTTTGATTAGTCCGGATTATCAAGGTCGCACTGTATATGGTTACGCACTTTATTCGGTCAAATTGTTAAATTTTGACATGTAGGCAACTTCTGGTTTACAACATATTACATAGGGGTGAAAAGTCCCGAGCCTTTTGGAGAAAAAAAACCATATTTTTGTCAAAAATCGATTTTATTCTTCAACATAGTTTCCTTCATGAACGATACACTTATTCCAGTGATCTTCCAACATTTGGATACCTTTCATATAGTAAGATTTCTCGAGCTCCCTAAAGGAAGCTGTTTCCCATTCGACTTCTTCATTTTTTCAAATTTTTAAAGAAGTAATAATCGCTGAGCGCCAGGTGTGGTAAATACGTCGGTTGAGGCAGAATTTCGTTGCATAATTGGTTCAATTTCACCATTGATCCTATGAATTTGTGAGCTGGTGAAACAATACTTCTTCTTCGCTAAATATGGCATTTTTATTTGATTTGGCCATTCAAACGGTCCAATAATAGACCAACGTAATAGTTTACGGTGATTGTTCGCCCTTTCTCAAGATAGTCGATCCGTATGATTCCATGTGAATCCCAAAAAATACTTGCCAAAACCTTTCCAGCTAATGTTTGTGTTTTTGGACGTTTCGGTCGGCTTTCATGCGGCTCCAACCACTCTGCGGACTGACTGTTGCGTGTAGTAGTGGATTCATTCACGTCGAAATAGTGCCAAACAGAGTACTGAATCGTAGACACGTTGTCGTGAGAGTGTGTGGCACCCATCAGGCACATAGCTTTTGCATATGCAAATATTCATGCAAAATATACCTGACGCATTCTGTTGATATTTTCACGATGTCAGCTACCTCTCTCGTTTTCAATTTGCGGTCACGCAGAACAATATGGTGCATTTTTTTGGATTTTTTGGATTGACTGCCTCATCTGAACATCCGGAACGTGGTGCATCATCAGTACTTGTACGACCGCATTTAAGTTCACTGAACCATCGGAATATAGTTGCTTTCGACGGCGCAGATGTGCCATAACACTTCTCAAACCATTCTTGGTTTCTGGTTCCATCAAAAACCAATGTTTAATTAATACATGAAATTCTTTTTTGTCTAATCGATATGTAAAAATCAAAAATAGCGCACTCAAACAGTTGTAACTCGCAGACTCCCAAATGTCAAGAAAATTTTTTAGTTGACACTAATTGAAAAATCATGTTTTTTGTTTGTGTTACCATCTCTCGGAAAGTCTCGGGACTTTTCACCCTATGTAGTATGTTGCCTTCGTCAGAATAAATAAGTTTTAAGGCAGAGCAAAATAGTAAAAATCATGTTACATTCTTCAATTTTACGATCTTACAATATGCACCTGACTAGGACCGTATACTACGAGGCTGGTTTGAAAAGTCCATGCAAAAATAAAAACTACTTATGTGTTTGGGGTAAACCATTTTATTTTTCGACATAGTCTCCTTTTAGGCTTATACACTTCGTCCAACGATGTTCTAGTTTGTTGATCCCTTCCGAATAATAGGATTTGTCCAAGTCTGCAAAATATCCATTAGTGTCTGCAATCACCTCCTCGTTTGAATAAAATCTTTGTCCCGTCAGCCGTTTCTTCAAATTGGGGAACAAATAGTAGTCCGAGGGAGCCGAGTCTGGAGAATAGGGGGGATGTGAAACGAGTTGGAATCCTATTTCCATTAATTTTGCGACCACAACTGCTGAGGTGTGTGCTGGTGCGTTGTCGTGATGGAAAAGGACTTTCTTGTGGGCCAATCACGGGCGTTTTTCTTGCAGCTCGGTTTTCAAACGGTCCAATAACGATGAATAATATTCACCTGTAATAGTTTTACCCTTTTCCAGATAGTCGATGAGGATTATCCCTTGCGAATCTCAAAAGACAGTAGCCATAACCTTTCCGGCTGAAGGAACGGTCTTCGCCTTTTTTGGTGCAGATTCCCCCCTAGTAACCCATTGTTTAGATTGTTGTTTGGTCTCAGGAGTATAGTAATGTATCCATGTTTCATCCACAGTGACGAAACGACGCTTAAAGTCCTCCGAATTCTTCTGGAACAGCTGCAAACCATCCTTGCAACACTTCACACGATTCCGTTTTTGGTCAAGCGTGAGCAATCGCGGCACCCATCTTGCGGATAGCTTTCTCATGTCCAAATGTTTATGCAAAATATTATGTACCCGTTCAGTCGAGATGGCCACAGCACTAGCAATCTCACGCACCTTAACTCTTCTGTCATCCATCACCATATCATGGATTTGATCAATGATTTCTGGAGTCGTATCCTCCACAGGCCGTCCAGAACGTTCAGCGTTACTTGTGCCCATATGCCCAGTCCGAAAATTTTGAAACCACTTATAAACTGTTCTAATCGAAGGTGCAGAGTCACCATAATGTTTATCAAGCTTCTCTTTAGTCTCCTGAGGCGTTTTGCCTTTCATAAAGTAATGTTTAATCACCACACGAAATTCTTTTTCGTCCATTTCTTGAAAATCACTCGACTTCCTTGATTCACACGAATGCCAAACACAAAGAAATAGAGTAATATGGCTGAAACTTGGTGTGCGTTCATTCAAGAGATGCTACTAACTAAACATGACCTCGATACGCGCAGGTGGTGCCATCTCTCGGACTTTGCACGGACTTTTCAAACCAGCCTCGTATACTAGAGTACATGGTCTTATCCAAATGTAATGTAAAAATGGAAAATAAAGACTAAGAACCACTCAACGTGGATTTACTATATAAACTATTTTTACATTTTATAATTTCTATACGTATTGGTCTAATAATTTCCTGTCACATACATTTTATTAACATTAAATTATGTAAAGTTATTCTATGATTATATCCAAGACTATGTTCGGCCATACTTGATTTTTCTAATCTACCGTATCTTGTGCTCTTTAAATCTTGTTTAAAAGTATGGTTTAGAGAATTTATTATTTAAACGTTCACTGTCATAGATGACAGGTATCCTTTTCCGACACGTATTTGTCAGAAAAAAATTTAATTTTACTTTTATTTCGCGCCTGGTAAGGGTTTTCTATCTGTTTTTCGTCTGTTATTGACTCCTGGGACAGTACCTCAGAGAAAATCAGGCTCTGGAGCACCCAAGAAAAAAATTTCATCAAGCACTGTTAAGCTTCTGAAGCGGGAAGTGATGCAAATTCTTCTATAACCACCGTTGAACTCAAAAAACAAGTACCCTACACTCCTCTAGAACGTCACAACTAGGACCGATCGTCACTGCCTGCAGAAGGACCTAGGTCTACCAAGTCACCGTACGGCAAAGAAGCCCCTGCTCACAGTAGCAATGATTCTGTAAAAAATATCAAGACTGAACATCTGAAAAGTGGAAAAAAGTGATGTTTAATGATGAGAGCATTTTCAGGTTGATCAGGAGAGGCTCAAAAATTGTGCGTCGTCCAAGTACCATGTCAAGGTATGATCCTAAATATACGGTTAAGACTGTTAAACACCGTGACAGTGTGATGGTGTGGGGTGCATTCAGTGGAAGCAAGGACAGGGGAGGATTGTACTTTCTTCCCAATAATGTAACTATGGAAGCAAGCAATTAAATTAATGTTTTGGAAAAACATTTGCTTAATTTTTGGGTCATTAATCAGTGTGACTATTTAATGCATAATGGGGCCCCTGTCCACAAGACCAAGGTAGTGACAAAGTTTCCCAATAACCATAACATTAATATTTTATGGTGGCCAGGTAATTTCCCTGACCTTAATCCTATAGAAACTGCCTGGAATTTCATGAAGAACAAGTTTTAAGAGACACGACCCAGCAACATCAACGATCTAAAAGAAGCGTGAATCACCTTGGACTTCACAAACCTCGCTGAATCCATGCCTAAACGGCAAATTCCCGTTTTGTCGATTGAGACCGTTTGACCATTTGAAACCGTTCCCTTTTTGTCGACTCGAGGAATTAAAGCTACCAAGTAAAGCTGTAGGTGGCCTTCAACCCTCTCCAGGTAGTTTTACCTAGGTATTTATCTTCATACAATATAAGGGTGCAGCCGGTTAGATTATCGTAGGAGTTCAGTTAGTTCAAGTTCAGGTTTGACGGTCCTAAGTCTGTAGAAAGTGTGAAGGAAAGAAAGAATTTCGACGAAAGGGGAATTGTTACTGACACCGATGTATAGGTTAAAAGGCCAGTCGACAAAACGGGAATCGACGAAACGGTACTAAATCGCCTAAACAACTACAGTTGGTAATAAAATGTAAGCGTGTTTAAGTCTTAATTTAAAGTAGAGTTTGGACTGGTCTGCAGTACTTGCTTCCTATAAAGAGTTGATTGATTGGTCCGTTACTTTGTGACAGTACATTTTAACAATAAAATTACTTAATTACTAATTGTAACAAAATATCCACACTAAAACAATTGAATGTTAAGATTTTGTGGTTTTATCGACCCTGTAAAGATTTTTTGCCGGCCCTGTACCATAAATGAACAATTTAAATTATTATATTAATAGCAATTACTTTTAACTGATTTCCCGTTAAACCGGCTGCAATATGCATAACAAAATCGCTCGATCCTCTCATAAATGAATAACAAATTAGTAACGTGAACTCTTATCAAAATAAGTTTTTATGGATGCTTGGGCGACTAAGCAATTACTGGAAAACGTTTTTATCAATTTTAAATAAACATGAAATAATTCCAACAAACATTTCGCTATTTATTTTAAAAGATTAGAGTTAAAAACTCGGTTAGGTAATTTACATAGTATTTTCCTCGCAAACACGCAATTCTAAAATAACCGGTCAAGTGCAAGTTGAACTTGCGCAATTAGTGTTCTGTACGTTGATTGCTTCTGAAATAAAAAATTTTGTTACGGAGGTATAAAATGATCAGTGACTTCACAAAACACACCCCAAATGAGTTTTCAACAAAGTTTGTTTCAGGTCTCTATTGAAAACTGATGACCTTGATTTTTTTTTTATATACCAGATAAATTATTATAGGTAATGCACTCGTGATAATTTTCGTTCAATCTACACCCCGTGGAAGATATTCCAGAATTTTTTCAAAATTATTGGATCAGTACTATTCGAGATAAAGAAGGGGACAGCGATTTTTCACGATTTTTTCCAAATATACAAAGAAAATTGTGCACAAGGTCGTGAAGCCGAATCATTTTCAATCAGTTATGGCTTAACTCAGCTTATTGACGAACCGACACGGATCCCTGATCGAGACGGAGAGTTTGCCAGTCTTCTTTTTAACCACCAATCCGGAGATTTACATACTCAGCGTAAATCCGCCGTTAGGTTCTTCCGACCATAAACTACTTTCGACATCGAGTATTCTACCAATCAATGACAGAGAGGCGCCTAAACCGCGCAAGATTTGGCACTACAAGTCTGCTAAATGGGAAGATCTCATGGAATATTTTCGAACTTTCCCTTGGTTGGACGTTTGTTTTCGATCCGACGACCCATCTGACTGCGCCAGGGAGGTTTCCGATGTTATTTTGGCCGGTATGGAGGCTTACATCCCTTTTCGAAGAAATGCCCTTCCCACGGCAAGCCTTGGTTTGACCGAAAATGCAAAGAAGCTGTTGCTTCTAAACATCTTGCATACCGACAATGGCGCGAAAATCCTAACACCATAAATCGTAACACATTTGTTCGTGCCAGGAACAGATGCAAAGAAATTATCGACGAAACCAAGGAGGTACACAATCAACGAATTAGAAACAAACTTCTCGCCTGTCCCGGCAATTCAAGGTCCTTTTGGTCCGTCGCTAAGGCAGTTAGTCAAAATTTCACCAAATCCACCATACCACCACTCACACGGCCAGATAATTCTATTGCAACGACACCTGTTGAGAAAGCGAACTTGTTGGCTGAACTCTTTGCTTCACATTCTACTGTCGATTTCCAAGGAAAAACACCACCTACTATTCCCATAGTGCAGTCAAGGATGCCCGATGTTGTCTTCAGACAGCGTATTATAAAGCGTATTCTGATGAAGCTAGACACCAAAAAGGCTTCTGGCGCTGACGGAATACCTGCCATAGTTCTTAAAATCTGTGCGAGGGAACTAACACCAGTTTTCTGTAGACTTTTCAACTTATCCTACAGAAAGGGAATATTTCCTTCCTGCTGGAAATGCGCTACAGTTCAGCCGATACCTAAAAAAGGCAAGAAGACCTTGCCAAATAACTACCGACCAATCGCACTGCTTTCAATAATATCGAAAGTCATGGAAAAGGCTATCAATCAGCATCTTCTAAAATATCTTGAAGGATTCAACATCATTAGCGATCACCATTATGGCTTTCGTAAAAATAGATCAACAGGAGATCTTCTGACTTATGTAACACATGTTTGGAACAATGTAATTGAACACTTTGGAGAATCTCGAGCGGTTGCTCTGGACATATCCAAGGCATTCGATCGTGTTTGGCAAGATGGGCTGTTAGCTAAGCTACGTTCTTATGGTATGTCGGAAAAGTTCTGTTTGTGGCTCTCATGTTTCCTCAGAGAGCGTTCTTTACGAGTGGCAGTCGACGGATTTCTTTCTAACACCTTTACTATCAACGCCGGTGTACCTCAAGGCTCCATACTGTCTCCTACTCTTTTTCTCATTTACATTAACGATCTGCTGGAAAAGACCGAGAATCCAATCTACAGCTTTGCAGATGACAGTACACTTATCTCTTCATTCACTTTGAACGCTCAGACATCGGCTACTCAGACGAATATCCGCAGACAGCAGGAAGTCGTTCAACTTAACAAAGACCTGGAAGAAATTCTATCTTGGGGTGACAGTAACCAAGTGGAATTTAACGCTACAAAAACCCAGGCGCTCCATTCCTCTAACATCGTCACTCAATTTGTTGGGCGTTAATTTGGGAGCAAATATGTCCTGGCATGAACATGTTGCAGGCATAGCAAGGAGAGCTTCTCAAAAGTTGGGAATACTATTTCGAACCAGAAAGCTTTACATTCCACAACAACTGTTAATTCTTTACAAAGCTCAAATTCGACCAACTATGGAATACTGCTCCCATGTTTGGAGCTCCGCTCCCAAACATACACTGCATTTGTTGGATTCTATTCAGAGAAGAGCTGTTCGTCTGATTGGAGACCCGGAACTGACCGTCGGCCTTGATTCGCTGGAACATCGAAGAACGGTTGGCGACTTGAGCCTATTCTACAAGTACTTTCATGGAAAGTGTTCGAAGGATGTGGCCCGCTTAATTCCTCCCAGAGCGGTGCATGTTAGAAGTACACGTCGCGCTAATTCTTTACATCCGTATGAGGTTCAGCTTGTTACTCCCCGTACAACACTTTTCAAGCAGTCTTTTACATGGAGAACATCATCCCTTTGGAATAATTTGCCCAGGACTGTGTTTCCCACCGAGTACAATCTACAGCGATTCAAGAACAAAATTATATATATATATATATATATATATATATATATATATATATATATATATATATATATATATATATATGAGAAACTTGAAGCAATTCAACGTTTAAATAATGGTGAACTTCTTAAAAATATAGCGAAGGATTTAGGTGTAGCCGTGAGTACTGTTTCAGAGTGGCGAAAAAATCGCGAAAAACTTGAAAAATGGTGTAGGATTTTGTCATCGCCCACACAGGCACGAAAAAGTATGAAAAGCGGTGAATACCAACAAGTGGATGATTCTTTATTTTAATGGTTTACACAGAATCGAGAATGTGGAATACCAATTTCAGGAACAATTTTAAAACATAAGTTTAAGCGAAGAGTTGCCGGTTATTAAAGCGCCTGTAAATTTTTCTGCAAGTGATGGATGGCTAGACAGGTGGAAAAAAAGACATGGTGTACATCAACTGAAAGTTTGTGAAGAAAGATTGTCGGCTGATGTATCTGCTGCAAAAAAATTTGCAGCTTATGAAAGAGCATGGTTTACAACCAGACTAAATCTATAATTGTGATGAAACAGACTTGAACTACAAAATGTTGCTGTCAAATACCTTAGCTTCAAAAACGGAAGCTGGAGCACCTGGTTACAAATGTAGCAAAGAACGTATTACTATTCTTGCATGCAGTAATGCTTCTGGAAGACACAAACTCCCATTATTATGTATTGGTAAGTCAGCAAATCCACGAATCTTTACGAATATTTGTCGCAATGCTTTTCCTGTTTTGTATAAAAAATCAAAACAATGCCTGGATAAACGCGACTCTATTTAAAGACTGGTTTTTTGGAGATTTTGTTCCCAAAGTTGAACCTTTTTTAAAAGAACATGGATATCCTAGAAAATGTATTCTGTTACTAGATAACGCCCCCATTCACCCAAGTGCGGAGCAACTTGAAAGTGGGGAAATAAAAGCAATGTTTCTGCCTCCTGCTGTAACTTCTCTCATTCAGCCTATGGATCAGGGTGTACTGAAAAATTTAAAACGCAATTACAGGCGTTTGTTATTGGAGTATATTTTAGAAGTAGATGAAGGTGGCAATCTTACTGATTGTCTAAAAAAGATAAATTTGAAAAATGTTATATATTGCATAGCTTCAGCCTGGAATCAAGTAAAGAATAGTACTCTGGAAAAATCTTGGTCAAAATTTATTCCACAACAGGAGAGACATTACTCAGAGGCAGAAACAAAAGATAATGAAAGTTTACATCAAATTATTACAAGAATATCAGGATGTGAAAGTGTTACGGAAACCGATGTTTGTAAATGGTTAAACAGTGATAGTGTGGAAAATGAAATGACTGACCAAGAATTAATTAAAAGTGTATGCAAAAATGCTAATAAAATAGACAGTGATGACGATGATAATAACGAAGTAGAAGCCACTGACAATATTTCAGTAAAAATGTCACATTCAGAAGGACTAGAGGCCCTAGAAAAAGCGTTAACTTATGTAGAACAAGAAAATGCAACCGCCGCGGACGTTTTGCTTATCAAACTTTGGAGAGACATTGCAGCCAAAAATGGAACTAACGCAGTGCAGTTAAAAATTACCTCATTTTTAAGACATTAAAGTTAAGAATGAAACTGTTTTATTTTCGATTTTTCGTACATATACATAAAATAAGTAAACTAATTGTTCTATTCCTTGTTTTAATAAATACCTGTGTGCGTAATAGCATATCGTATAAATGCTTTTAAGTCAATCTGCAATGTTGTATTCATTCTAAACTCCTATTTTATAAAAAAATTCGGATTAACCGAAATTTCGATTATGTGAAATCACTTTGGTCCATATTATTTCAGATAATCGAGATTCTACTGTATGTATGTATGTATGTATGTATGTATGTATGTATGTATGTATGTATGTATGTATGTATGTATATATATATATATATATATATATATATATATATATATATATATATATATATATATATATATATATATATATATATATATATATATATATATATATATATATATATAAATATATATATATATTTTATATATATATATATGAATAAATATATATATATATACCATTTTCAATTAATACTTTTTGCCCTGTATTTAAATTTAAACACACTTTACTCTTTATTATAAATAAATATTTTTTATTTCCCTGTATACCATCAAATATTTTAAACTTTTGGACTTCCATGTGATGCAGAACTTTTTATCAAGAATAAATAGGCCGTGTTTTTTTGTAATATGTAAGATAAACTTATTCACCATTTGTATAAAACTTTTTGGAACATACTGTATAAGTCAGATCAAGACAACAAAAAAAACACAAATTCTTCGTGAAATGAAAATTTTCAACAAATCCCCGTTAGTTTTAAGCCGCTCAAGTGCTTACATAACCTACAAAATTGAAAAAAACAGGCAAAAAAAACTGTTTTTTTTTTTTAATTTTATTTTACATGTCGACTAAGTGAACCGATCGGCTTGAAACTTTCAGAAAATACGCCTTTTGTTATAGCAAAAATACCCTGAAATTTTGGTACAAAAATATTAACACATGGGCTGAAAAGTCTCGGGCCTAACAAAGAAAACACGGTTTTTTTGGTTCAAAATTAGCTTTATTCATCAACGTAAACTCCATCAAGAGCAACGCAATCATTCCAGCGCCGCTCTAACATTTCAATACCACTTTTGTAGAACGATTTATCTTTTGCCTCAAAATAGGCCTCAGTTTCAGCGATAACCTCTTCATTCGTGCGAAATTTCTTACCGGCGAGCATTTTTTTCAGGTCTGCGAACAGCCAGTAGTCGCTGGGAGCCAAATCTGGCGAATACGGTGGATGTGGGAGCAATTCGAAGTTCAATTCATGTAGTTTTGCCATTGTTTTGATTGACTTGTGACACGGTGCATTGTCTTGATGAAACAAAAAATTTTTTTCTTTGCCATATGCGGTCGTTTCTTTGCAATTTCGGCCTTCAAACGCTCCAATAACGCTATATAATATTCACTGTTGATGGTATTTCCTTTCTCAAGATAGTTGATGAATATTACACCACGCACATCCCAAAATACCGAGGCCATAACCTTTCCAGCCGATTGTTGTGCTTTCGGGCGCTTTGGACGAGGTTCACCAGTTGCTGTCCACTCAGATGACGATCGTTTTGATTCCGGAGTGAAGTGATGGATCCATGTTTCATCCATTGTCACATATCGACGCAAAAATTCCGGTTTGTTACGTTTAAACATGGCCAAACACTGCTCAGAATCATCAACACGTTCTTGTTTTTGATCAACAGTGAGCAAACGCGGCACCCACTTTGAACAGAGCTTTCTCATAGTCAAATGCTCATGCAATATAAAGCCAACACGTTCTTTTGATATCTTTACGATGTCAGCTAACTCACGCAACTTCACTTTTCGATCATTCAAAACGATTTTATGGATTTTTTTGATGTTTTCTGGTGTTACCGCCTCATTTGGACGTCCACTGCGTTCTGCATCATCGGTGTCTCTACGACCACGTTTGAAGTCAGCAAACCAACGTTTTATTGTTGTTTCTGATGGAGCGGAGTCCCCATAACACTTTTCAAGCCATTGCTTCGCTTGAACGGTATTTTTTTCCCATCAAGAAGCAGTATAAAATTAAAACACGAAATTGTTTTTGATCCATTGTTTTGAAAATAACAAAAGTAGCGTCACTCTTAGCACAATAACTCACAAACTAATGAATAGAATATCATGAAATTTTAACAGGCTAGTATTAACTGAAAAAAAGGTGACTGCAATAAAACTAGCGCCATCTATGTGTTAGGCCCGGGACTTTTCAGCCCATGTGTTAAATCCAGTGGGCACAATTGAATTTATTATTTAAAATTTGAATTGCCCGTCATTTTATGCTATTTGGTGCAACATGGATCTTTTTATTTCAAAATTTAGGTCTCGATGCCAGATTTCCGATTCCATTAAAATAAATTTTTATTTGGGGTCATTTTAACAGTTTTTTTTTTAATCAAATAACAACAAATGCGTTTTTTTCGGTCATTTTGAAAAAATGACGAACAACTAAAATGATTTTTTTTAATAAAGGACTCGCGATTCTCTATCAGATGACTGAAAAAACGCATTTGTTGCTATTTGATTAATAAGCGAATCCAACAAACGAGCACAAGTTTTTCGAGGTCCAAAACTCAGGACAATACTCCTGGTGATACTGTAGCCTGTGAAAAGGTGTTTAATTGCGCCCCACGTACACTGCGTCATTTTGTAAGATGTGAAAAAGTGTTCTCAGTTTGAGGCATCTTTTTTTTGTACCCTGTGAGAAGTTGTTTGTCCCACGCTTGAGCGCAATTTTGTAACATTGGAACTTGCCCGCACGTTGTGGTGTCATTTTGTACCGTTTGAATATTGGATGCCCCAAGCTTGAGCACAATTTTCTTGCAGCCCCGCTTTAATTTCTGATAATAAATTGAGTGAAACCTGATTTTAAAAGAACTAAAGAAATTAAAGAAACACTAGCTCAGTTTTCCTTGGTAGAGAGATATGGGTAAGAGATAATTGTCTTACGTCTTTTTGGATTTATTTTCTATTTTTTAAAAAGCTTTAGCTGTACAAATTTTGGGCACCATCCATTTTAAAATAGAAAGGATCTAACTTCAACTAAAAAATGGAAAAATACTGAAAGAATGTATTGTTGGTCAATAAAAAATCAGTTTGGTACAGCCGTTCTTGTCCTGAAAAGTAGGATAGGTATTCAGTGAGACACTAGCTTTAATCAACAAAAAAAGAGAATTTATTCATGTTTTTTAAAATAAAAAGTTCCAACCTTTGCAGTTCTACAAAAAAAATTCTAGCCTAACTAGTAGTTATTACTTTTAAATCCTGAACTATGATAACCCCCGAAGACGAAAAATAGTGCTTTACACTTCACTTTTTAGTCTGTTTTAAATTGTTGTTAAGGCACTACTCTGGAATAAGTCTATTGAAGGAAGTTTGGGTAACTTACTGTTCTTATTCCTGCTTTGATGGACTACGCCCGATTTCACACTTTTTTTTAGCAAACACTTAGAAAGCCCACTACGGCTTTTAGTTAAGAAACTGGTACTTCTACTTAGCTCGCATGATGGTTGTTCTGAGCTTTTTTTGTAGCTCAGTCGAAGGAAGCCTACTTGGCGACTCTCATGAAAATTAGCCTGTCGGCTAGATGGTAAATAGCCCGGCTGCGGCTAGATGGAAAACAGCCACGATTCGAGCTCTGCGGAGCCTTAAATAAACCGTGCGACTTTTGCCTGTAATATCGCGACGCCGGAACCAAAACCCGGATACAAATATTTCACCAATCCCGGCGCACTATGAATTCGATAGATTCGGTCGGCAACCCGCACAACACAGTATATACCGAACGTCTTGGAATCTCTGTTTAATATACCGTTCGATACAAAAATGAAAATAAGTACAATTTGAAGTGAAAAATCAGTAACATTACATGGTCTTAAAATCTAGGAAAAAATGAATGTTACAATACCCCAGAGAGGATAAAATCAGAATATTGCTGTATTTAGACTGTGCAATAGCAAATGTTTTTTTTTATGGCACTATATACAGAAATTATAGAGTTTTTTACTCACCAGGTGCTAAGATAGTGGCACTGATAGACTGAATTTCGTATTTGCTGTTATTCCTGAAGAAGCTGAATATCAAATTGTTACTTCCCCAATATAATGCCAATGTTTCAATGTCCCCAGGAACACAGGTTGCGTTAAACGTAACCTTGTCTGTGACGTTCAACTGCAAAAATAAATAAATAAGTAAAAATCCTGCTTTTACACGAAGAATGAAAAAGAAAGGACACCAATTTTGGGTTTTAGAGCACGCAGCCATGAGACCCATTCATAGTGGAGTGACGAGTATAGATGACATGAAGTGAACGGCTAAAATTAGCGCATTTTCAGAGATTATTTGCTAAACTACATGGGGTGAAAAGTACCGAAACTTCTGAAGAAAGAAAAAATATTTTTACTAAAAATAGATTTTATTCTTCAACATAGTTTCCTCCACTTACAGTCCCTGGCCAAATTATTAGACGCACTGTATTTTTTTTAGTAATTTTATGTTTCTTAAGAGTTTTTATGCAATAATGGTATATTTAAACTACAATATTATTGATTTTTATTTAAAAGAATTGTTGTAGACTACATATTTGTATTTATTTTTAACATATGGCAACACTGTGTTGACAAAGTGATACACGAACGTAAACAAGTACAAACCTGTATCAGTCGCGATCGGAATCGAGTCAGGTACGGGCGTGTTTCTGTGGCTTTATGGACTGTGATTGTTTGTTTAACAGTTTTATACTACTCAGTTATTAGTTTATTTTGTATGCAGTGTTTTAAAAAAGTATTTGGACTATTTTCATTATGGGTAGAAAAGGCGATCTTTCACCACGTAAAAAAGCTGAAGTGAAGGCCCTTGTGATTGCGAAAACATTTACAAACCGAGAAATATCACGAAGATTGGAGGTTTCTGAAGCTAGTGTACGACGCATAAAAAAGAAAATTGAGTCAGGGAAGGAATTAAGCCCGAAAAGAAAGAAAAGATGTGGTAGAAAACCAATTTTCACTCCACGGTCAGAGAGATGTTTTGAAGAAAATTTGTGTAGAAAACAGATTTGCTACCACAAAGGTAATAAAATCACAACTCCAGGATGCTAGCGTAAATGCTTCTGAGCGCACTGTTCGAAGAAAATTGAAAGAATTAGATTTTAAGGCCTGTCGCCCCGCCAGGAAGCCCAAGTTAACAGCTGCAATGAAAGCAAAGCGCCTGAAGTGGGCCAAACAATGGCAAGACAAAGATGTGGACTTCTGGAGATCGGTAAGATACAGCAATTTAATCAATAATTGATACATTATTATCATTTTCAGTTAAATAAAGCAAATAAACATGGAAGTTTATATATTTTTCCAATTTTTGACAGGTCTGCTTCAGTGACGAAAGCACATTCGAAATTTTGCAGAATAAAGCTCAGTATGTGCGTCGTCGTCATGGAGAAAAGTTTCATCCTGATTGTGTCATCCCGACGGTTAAACATCCCACCAAAGTGATGATTTGGTCAGTCATCAGCGGCAAGGGCACTGGACGTCTGTACGTCGTCAAAGGAATAATGAGGCAAGATCAGTACAAAGAAGTATTACAAAATCGGTTGATTCCGCAGCTCAGAGAATGGTTTCCAAATGGGGAACCATTCACTTTCATGCAAGATGGAGCTCCCTGCCACACTGCTCGGTCTGTTAAAGCTTTTTTGGCAGAAAAAAATATCCCTCTGTTGGATTGGCCCCATTGAAAATGTGTGGGAGCTGATGAAAAGAGAAGTGGCTAAAGATGTGATTACCAACAAAACCCAGCTCCTAGAAAAGATTATTCATGTGTGGAATCATCATCCTCAAATGCAGGAGACAGTACAAACTTGCATTGATAGCATGCCGCGCAGAATTAAAGCTTTGATAGCGGCTAAAGGGGGCTCAACTAAATATTGACTTTTACTAACATTAATTTCACTTTTCTTTAAAACTTAATAAACTTATGCTTTTCTAAATTAATGCTGTTTTATTTATGTCAAATAAATAGGTAATTGATTGGATAATATAAAAATAAAAAACAAATCAATTTAAAATAATAAAACGGTACAATATCACTCGGTAATTAATATTTTACAAGAAATCTTGCAGTGCGTCTAATAATTTGGCCAGGGACTGTATGCCAGCGATCTTCCAACATTTGGATAGCTTGCATATACAGTGAAGTCCGTTTATAACGAACTCCAAAAAATCACTAAAAATGGTTCGCTATATTCGAATTTCATTACAAACAGTAAACAAAATCTAATATCATTTTTCACTACTTTTTTATTTAGATTAGGCGCTAATGCTCAGAAAAATGAATAATAATAATTATTAAATTAAAAGAAAACGTTCTAAGGAAAATAAAACAAATCACACTAAAGTTATTATTATGTATGTTGGTACATATACGAGAATAAACGAAAACATTAAAATACGTACTTTATACAAATAAAATCAGTAATTTTCGTTTGTACAATTTTACTTGAAAAAGAAATGGTGTTTATAAATATGCAAGGTCACAGAAACTACTCCATGCTCGTATATGTTCAGGAACTTCACGAGATTGCGAGTTGCATTCATTTTCTTAGTCATTTCTGAAATGGATGGAACATAAATATTATCTCCTTCTCCAAGCTCGTCTTCGTCGTCATTATCGCTTAAAATCTTTCCAGAAGTCACTGATGTCACAATTTGATCATCAGATAATATTTCTCTCGTCATTAATTCATTATCAGCACATACATAATCTTCAAAATTAAAGTGATTAAACATATTTTTAATCTCGATTTCCACTGTACTTTGATGAATGTCAACATCGTAAACAAATTCTAGACAATCAGTAGGATAGTCTCGATGTTTTTCAATCCACTGAGTTAACGGTAGCTCATCAACTGAGTCCTATCTACATTCCTTAAAAATCCGCCATGCTTAAAACAGTTTGCATTGGTTTCTCCACTGACTCTTTGCCAAACCATATGGATAAGGTTTATAGCGTCCAAGAGAGTTACAGAAAAATTGTTACCTTTATCGATCGTCTCTAACATTTTGATAAGTACAATCTTTCCATAATGACATTTTAAAGAATGTATCACACCTTGATCCATAGGCTGGAGCTTTGCACTTGTGTTGGAGGCATAAAAACCTATTTTATTTGCTGTAAATCAACAGGGTGCGCTGGACAGTTGTCAATCAAAAGTAATATTTTTTCTGTTTGTGAATTTTAATTCTTTGTCTCATTCGATCAGTTCGTTTTTAAAAATATCAGATGTCATCCAGGCTTTACTGGTTGATTTGTACTTTACTGGTAAATGTTTTTAAAATACTTAGGATTGGCGGACTTTCCTATCACCAACAATTTTCTATTCTCTGTTCAAGATATATTTGCAGTTACCAACACAGTAATCTTTACTTTTGATAATTTTCCACCAGCACAACTTTCTCCGACAAACTTTAATGCCGTATCAGGCGTCATCTTGTAAAACAAACCCGTTTCATCCGTATTAAAAATGTCCACATATTCATAACTTTCTCGAATTTCCGGCCATACATAGAATAAAGTATGAAAAATTCCAAATAGCCAAAATAACTAATGATTGGGAAGATTATAAGACAGTGAAAAAATTATATAAAAATATGATTAAACAGAAGAAAGTGCAATATGTACAGAATAAAATTGAAAATAATCAAAGAAACAGCAAAGAAATGTGGAGAGTTTTAAAAGAAGAAATTTGTATGTCAAAAAGTACCAGTGCAATAAACAGAATCGTTATGAATGGTAAAATAATTGAAAATGAAAAAGAAATTGTTGAACTTTTAAATAAATTCTTTGTTCAGAGTGTCATTGACATTAAAAATGGTATAGACGTTATGCAGAATACTATGGGAAATACAAATATAATTAATCACCAATTTAAATTTCAAACAGTAGATAGTAACGAAATAATTGCAATAGTTAAAAAATTTAAAAATAAAATTGGCGGTAAGAATATTTTATCTGAAGGTGTAATTAAACATTCTATAACGTACACGGCTTTTTTTTACGCCAATATCATCAATAATAGCATGCTGCAAGGAAAAGTGCCTAATGAATGGAAAATTTCCAAAATTGTGCCAATTGAAAAAATAAAATATACTATAAAACCTGAAGAGATTCGGCCAATAAATACGCTTCCAAGTGACGAAAAAATCCTTGAAACAGTGATAAAAAATCCGTTACTGCAATATTTGAATGATAACAATATTATTATTCCAGAGCAATCGGATTTTAGAAGCAAACACTCATGTGAAACTGCAATTAATTATGTTATAAGTGAATGGCGTGAAGATTTGATGAATAAAAAAATACATTGTATCAACTTTCATAGATTTAAAAAGAGCATTTGAAACTATAGACAGAAAATTATTGCTTATGAAACTACACAAAATTGGAGTGCGTGATATAGAATTAAAATGGTTTGAAGATTATCTATCGAATAGAAAGCAACAAACAAAAATTGGAAACACGACATCATCAGCGATACCAGTGAATATTGGTCTACCTCAAGGCTCTGTCCTTGCGCCGGTACTGTTTCTCATATACATAAATGACATTAAAGACGGTTTAAAATACGGGGATGTTAGACTATTTGCAGACGATGCACTGATTGCAATTAGTGATGTTAGTTTGGATGGGGCTATTAATAAAATGCAGTCTGATATGAATGTTCTTTACAAGTGGATGTGTATAAATATGTTAAAAGTAAATACAGATAAAACTAAATATATGATAATATCACACAATAACTATAATAATAATCATAAATTATACATAAATAATCGTGAAATACAAAAAGTAAACGAAATTAAATACTTGGGTATAATAATAGATTGTAAACTTAAATTTGATGCACACTTTCAATATTTAGTGAATAAAATAAACCAAAAACTTTATCTCATGTATAGAACTTGCCACATCATAAGTGAGTACCATAAAATATTAATATATAGAAGCATAATTATGCCACATTTTATTTATTGTCCTTCGGTATTATTTCTTGCTAAGGATACACAAATAGAACTACTGCAAAAACTTCAAAACAAGGCAATGAGATTTATATTGCGGAAGCCTAGATATATGCACATAAAAGATATGTTAGATCGATTAAATTGGCTGAGTGTAAAGCAGAGCTCATTTTATTACGCAATGAAATCCATCTATAATATAAAGATAGAAAATTGTCCCACATATTTGACCGAGAAAATTAGATACGTCAATCAGATACACAACTACAACACCAGAGGACGAAATGACTTCCGAGTAGTGAGAATTACAAATGAAGCTGATCGAGCAAATCTTTATTATAAAGGACTTAAACATTTTAATGACCTACCAAATAATATTAAAAATTTTGAAACCATAAATAAGTTTAAGCAACTATTATATCAACATTGTAAGAATATGCCTATCCGATAGTTAAATTAGGTTCTAATGAACCGTAAATAAATAAATAAATAAATACATTGGCCAACCACTGATCAACAATAGTCATATCCACTCCTGCAGTTTTCCTTACTATCTTACCCCCACTAATATTATGTCGCTTTTTAAATCGTTTAATCCAACTTTTAGAACAGTTAAAGTCGGTGTTCTGTCTTTTCCTTCCCAATTCACTAGCTTTCTCTTGTAAAGTATAGCCGGTAATAGGAACATGTTCATGTCGTCTTTGACTAAACCATTCAAGGAGTCCTTTATCGATTTGGTCATGTATAGATTTTTTTTCTATTTTTTTTACAACTAGATTTAGTTAAATTCAACTGTTTGTAAACATCACTTTGTTTAACTCCAACTGCTACTTTGATCAAATATGCATTAGAACCGCATAACACAATAAGTGAATTGAAAATAATACTACTCGAACTAGCGACGCGGCGGAAACAAGTAGAATAGGGGTTCCCAGCGAGTTATACAAATGGCATCCAATAGGGCAGGGGTGCTCAAACTTGAACTGCTGGCGATCTACCTCAATATTGTCAGACTACGATCGATCGACTCTGAGAGGCTCCAAGTAAGTGTGATGCAGGATTGTCGTCTAGGTAGGGTGTATCGTAGCATATGTTAGATATTAGTTTTCCGCACAATATGCATTTTTTAGTCAAGGTAAGTGTAGGTCTGCTCTAAAATGTCAATGAAAAAAAACTCATAATTATTCAAAATTGCGAGTTTATTGGTTCTTACAAAACAAACGAGTTCTAGTGTCTAAACTTAACTAAAGAGTGACTTTGGATGTTGAAGCGTGGCACTGCATGTCCTCAGCATACTTTTCATAAGATGGTACGTAATTACCGAGTGCTAATCGCAAGCATGATGACGTATGTTCGTCAGTTAGTCGATTGCGATATTTTGACTTAATTATCTTCATTTCAGAAAATGCAGACTCGCACAAGTTGACCCAAACATTGCCGTCAGTTGAAGGGCGATTTGCCTTAGATTTGGATATTTATCTTTAGATATAAAACACCAGAATTTTGTATCAGATGCTGTGGCTTTGAGATGTATATCTGATATAATCTGCACTAACTCATTTTCAACAGAACATGAGTCCATGTTAAACTGACTTGCTATTTCAGTAGCTAATTCCTCAATGTTTTTTACACGAAAAAGGATAACTCATAAATGATGCGATATTTGCCAATTTACTGAAATCATTAAAACGTATTTCGAATTGGCAAAAAATATTTGATAATTCTGCCTCATAAATATCATAATTCAACTGAGGAATCCTTGCTTTCAAAGACGGAAAATTTTTCAGATCCTTTCTTTTCAGTTGATCTATCATAAGTTGCAATTTACTTTTGAATGCGTTTATTGCGCTAATCATCTCAATAATAGTTTTTCCTTTACCTTGAAGCTCCAAATTAATGGTGTTTAAATGCATTGTGATGTCTGTCAAAAATGCCAAATCAGTCAGCCATTTTCCGTTTTTCAGCATTTGAGTGTCATCACCTCTTTCGTCCAGAAAAGCTGTTATTTCGGGCCATAATTCTTGAAACTTTTCTAGGAATTTTCCACGACTCAACCACCTGACGTCCGTGTAAAGAACTAAATTAGTGTGTTCAGCTGACTCACTATCTACCAACTTCAATTTAAAGAGCCGTCGTTGCAAACTACGTGCACGGATAGAATTCACAATTTTTATTGCAATGCCCATAATCTCCTCCATGTTTAGAACTTTTGAACACAAAACTTGTTGATGTATAATGCAATGGAAGGAGAAAAATGAAGGGAAATCATCATTAGCTCGACACAATGCCACAAAACCGTTTTTGTTTCCAGTCATTGCTGGTGCTCCATCGGTTGTAATGCACACTAGTTTATATATTGGTAGCTTGTAGTTTGTTACAAAATTGAAGAAAACGTCATATATATCTTCGCCACGGGTCTTTCCTTTCAGAAGAATCATTGTCAAAAACTCTTCCTTAGCCGACAAGACATTGAATACCATTCGAATAAAAATACACAGCTGGGCAGGGTCTGTCATATCGGTGGATTCGTCGAACTGTAAAGAAAAGTATGTACATTCCATGATATCATGTTTTAGTTTATCTGCCATGTCCTGACTCATGACTTCAACACGCCTTGTGACAGTCGGACGAGATAACTGAAGTTCTCTAATAGCAGACATAATCTCTATTTTATTTTTAAAATCTCCAAATAAAGTCTCTCACCCGCTTCAATAAATGCTTCCTTCACAACCAATCCATCATCAAATGGTTTCTTGTGTTTCGCCAATATATGAGATATTTTAAATGACGCGATCGTTGCAGCTTTTGATTGTTTTGCTGGTCTTGTGAACATGGTTTGTTCTTTTTTCAAACAAGTTATCAAATCACGTACTTTTCGTTTTCTTAATTCACTCTGTGACGGAAAATCCTTTTCATAGTTTTTATGAACTGTTTTATGAGTTCCCACGCTTAGGTATTGCAACTGACGCAAATGCACTTATCCTTTACCATACAAAAGAAAAAATTTTCCTCCCAATCGTTATTAAAATGATAAGTTTTACTTTTCTTCGCCGCACTCATTTTGGACTATTTATTAATAAACTTTGTATCGATGTATCGCCTTCAAGTTACAACTCAGACTGACTCCTATTCCTGCAGGCGCAACATTTATATAGGCGCGAACGAAGTATCGAATGTTCCCGTCAAACACGCCGCCCGAAGTTTCTAGAAAAATCGGCGGGAATAAAAAACGCGGCTTTTCTTTGACAAGTACCGCGCGTTCCTTTGATAAAGCCGCCTTTTGCCGCTAGCAGAGGGTTATTACGATAAAAGAAAGTGATGAGGGGGTTATTCTGGCCTAATTGTGGATCGAATAAATTTTAGTAGTTTATTCATTACATTTTGTTTTGGTTACCTAAAACAAAATCTGTGAATAGTTCTATATCGGATTTTTTTTCCTCGAGATCGACTCAAAAAGCACTCGCGATCGACTCGTCGATCGCGATTGACCGTTTGAGCACCCCTGCAATAGGGGTATCACTATATCTTTCTTATGGGTGCCCACCCACATTAACATAAAAGGTAATGAAAGTGCTGATTTACAAGCTAGGGTTGTCATCACCTCGGGCACTCCAATTAACACAATCCTCACTCCAAAAGATCCAAAAAACTTTTTCAAACAGACTTTTGATAATCTATTTCAGCTGGAGTGGGACCTGCGGGAGGATTCGTGCAAGTTGTGGGGGGTTAAACCTCTAGTTTTTCCGCCCCTTGAGCTCGATGGTCTGTCACGCAGAGAGAATACAATATGGAGAAGGGTAACTATCGGACACACCTACCTCATTCATTCTTATTTGTTGAAAGGTGATCCGCCACCCAGATGTCCAAACTGCGACAATATTCTAACTATTAACCATATTTTAACCTCAAATAAATATTTAGACATTAAGACAAGGTTAGATCTATTAAAAACCTCTCGATCAAATATTGATTCCAAATGTTACAAATATCTCCAGTTTGATCAAATTTTTCAAAGAAACACAATTATTTTCTAAGATTTAAACATCCTACTTATGGCGCCAAATGATCCTCGATATCGACGCGCCAAACTAAAATAATCAATCAATCAATCAGCTAGTTTCGGTGAATTATTTAGATCAAGTCGCGCGACATAGAGCACAGGGGCAAGTTCGTTATAAACGGATACAAAACATCCAAATTTGATTCGCTTTATCCGGCAATTCGTTATAGCCGGGTTCGTTATAACCGATAAAAATTTGCATTGGTCTTATGGAAGTTTTTTCGTGCATTAAAAAATAGTTTGTTTTAACCGGAAATTCGCTATAAACGGGTTCGTTATAACCAGACTTCATTGTAGTACAATTTGTTGAGCTCTCTAAATTAAGCCCCAGTTTCCCATTCGACTTTGAGCCAAATCTTTGTCCCTGACGCCACCTTTTCAAAGAGAAACCGCAAAAGAGTGTAAATTTTAGTCCGTTTTTTGCAACCTTGATAACTTGAAGACAAAAGAAGCAAAGTTAACGTAAAAGGTCTTAAAGTTAATTAAAAATTTAGGACATACTTTTCAATTTTTTTATTTAGGGGAACTACCCCATATTTTGGAGGTTAAAAGTGTGAAAATAAATAAGTTTTTAACAGAAAATAAAAAAATGTTTATGATGTGAAATTTCGAAGTTCACATGATTTCAAGTTTACGCGTTTAAAAACTGGTTCATTGGGGGTTTCCGAGGTCGCTGATTTTTTTCGGGGTCATTTTGATCATATGCACTCTTTTGAGGGGTGAAAATGGGGGGTTGGAAAATAGAATCAGCGACCCCAGAGACCCCCGAGGAACCACTTTTGAACGCAAATTCAGGAGAATATCGTAACTTCTTCCCCTTTAACCCCCATTTTCACCACAACACGAGTCAACAAACAATTTTTTTTTGATTTTTTTCTCTTAATTTTTTTTTTTCAGTTTTGGGCTTATTGTAGTGTTCTGATTTCGAATCCGATATTAGTTTTTCTCTGACAGTTCATGTTTTTTAATATTTTCGGTCTACCCTAAGTTAGACGACACCCGCAGTTTTTTAAGATCGATCTACCTGACTCAGAATAATTATTTTTTTAATTTCAAATATGGCTTCGATACGTACACGTTGTTTACACAATCCAGATTGTTTTTGTTATATTTGTGGCGAATACATCTTTGAAAAATATCGAAAACCTATCTCAGACTTCGTTACAACTACGTATTTTAACCACTTTCAAATAACATTGTGCAATCAAGACAAGCAATGGGTATCTCATATTGTGTGCCAGAACTGTATTGTGTGCCGCAGGGCAATGGCCGAATGGAAAAATAAGTGCTATCAAATTTAAACCACCGATGATTTGGCGGGAACCTCAAAATCACCATGACGACTGCTATTTTTGCGTCGTAAATATTAACAGCATAAATTCTGGAAATCGAAATAAATGGTCATATCCTAACTTACCCTCCCCTCAACGACCTCTTCTGTACTCTAGTGAGATACAAGGAGCATCATCTAAATCAGGGGTGCTCAAACGGTCGATCGCAAGTGCTTTTTGAGGCGATCTCGAGAAAAAAATTCCGATGTAGAACTATTCACAGATTTTGTTTTAGGTAACTAAAACAAAATGTAATAAATAAACTACTAAAATTTATTCGATCCACAATTAGGCCAGAATAACCCCTGATCACTTTCTTTTATCGTAATAACCCCCTGCTAGCGGCAAAAGGCGGCTTTATCAAAGGAACGCGCCGTACTTGTCAAAAAAAAGCCGCGTTTTTGATTCCCGCCGATTTTTCTAGAAACTTCGAGCGGCGTGTTTGACGGGAACATTCGAGACTTCGTTCGTGCCGATATAAATGTTGCGCCTGCAGGAATAGGAGTCAGTCCGAGTTGTAACTTGAAGGCATCGTTACAAAGTTTATTAATAAATAGTCAAAAATGAGTGCGGCGAAGAAAAATAAAACTTATCATTTTAATAACGATTGGGAGGAAGAATTTTTCTTTTGTATGGTAAAGGATAAGTGCATTTGTCTCATTTGCCGTGCGTCAGTTGCAATACCTAAGCGTGGGAACTTAGAGAGCCATCATAAAACGGTTCATAAAAACTATGAAAAGGATTTTCCGTCACAGAGTGAATTAAGAAAACGAAAAGTACGTGATTTGATAACTTGTTTGAAAAAAGAACAAACCATGTTCACAAGACCAGCCAAACAATCAAAAGCTGCAACGATCGCGTCATTTAAAATATCTCATATATTGGCGAAACACAAGAAACCATTTGATGATGGATTGGTTGTGAAGGAAGCATTTATTGAAGCGGGTGATACTTTATTTGGAGATTTTAAAAAATAAAACAGAGATTATGTCTGCTATTAGAGAACTTCAGTTATCTCGTCCGACTGTCACAAGGCGTGTTGAAGTCATGAGTCAGGACATGGCAGATAAACTAAAACATGATATCATGTAATATACATATTTTTCTTTACAGTTCGACGAATCTACCGATATGACAGACACTGCCCAGCTGTGTATTTTTATTCGAATGGTATTCAATGACATGTCGGCTAAGGAAGAGTTTTTGACAATGATTCTTCTGAAAGGAAAGACCTGTGGCGAAGATATATATGACGTTTTCTTCAATTTTGTAATAAACTACAAGCTACCAATATATAAACTAGTGTACATTACAACCGATGGAGCACCAGCAATGACTGGAAACAAAAACGGTTTTAAGGCATTGTGTCGAGCTAATGAGGATTTCCCTTCATTTTTCTCCTTCCATTGCATTATACATCAACAAGTTTTGTGTTCAAAAGTTCTAAACATGAAGGAGATTATGGGCATTGCAATAAAAATTGTGAATTCTATCCGTGCACGTAGCTTGCAACGACGGCTCTTTAAATTGCACTTGGAAGATAGTGAGTCAGCTGAACACACTGATTTAGTTCTTCACACGGACGTCAGGTGGTCGAGTCGCGGAAAATTCCTAGAAAGAAAGGTTTCAAGAATTATTGCCCGAAATAACAGCTTTTCTGGACGAAAGAGGTGATGACATCACAATGCATTTAAACACCATTAATTTGGAGCTTCAAGGTAAAGGAAAAACTATTATTGAGAAGATTAGCGCAATAAACGCATTCAAAAGTAAATTGCAACAGATAGATCAACTGAAAAGAAAGGATCTGAAAAATTTTCCGTCTTTGAAAGCAAGGATTCCTCAGTTGAATTATGATATTTATGAGGCAGAATTATCAAATATTTTGGGCCAATTCGAAATACGTTTTTATGATTTCAGTAAATTGGCAAATATCGCATCATTTATGAGTTATCCTTTTTCGTGTAAAAACATTGAGGAAGCTACTGAAATAGCAAGTCAGTTTAACATGGACTCATAATCTGTTGAAAATGAGTTAGTGCAGATTATATGAGATATACATCTTAAAGCCACAGCATCTGATACAAAATTCTGGTGTTTTATATCTGAAGATAAATATCCGAATTTAAGGCAAATCGCCCTTCAACTGACGGCAATGTTTGGGTCAACTTACATGTGCGAGTCTGCATTTTCTGAAATGAAGATAATTAAGTCAAAATATCGCAATCGACTAACTGACGAACATATGTCATCATGCTTGCGATTAGCACTCGGTAATTACGTACCATCTTATGAAAAGTATGCTGAGGACATGTAGTGCCACGCTTCAACATCCAAAGTCACTCTTTAGTTAAGTTTAGACACTAGAACTCGTTTGTTTTGTAAGAACCAATAAACTCGCTATTTTGAATAATTATGAGTTTTTCATTGACATTTTAAAGCAGTCCTACACTTACCTTGACTAAAAAAATGCATATTGTGCGGAAAACTAATATCTATGCCACGATACACCCTACCTAGACGACAATCCTGTATCACACTTACTTGCAGCCTCTCAGAGTCGATCAATCGTAGTCTAACAATATTCAGGTAGATCGCCAGCAGTTCAAGTTTGAGTACCCCTGATCTAAATGCTCTGAAGAACCAGATCTTACGGAAATTGCAGACAATACAATGGGCAATACTGATTCAGATTTCACATGTACTCAAGTCAATGATCAGATCCTCAACCTTTTAATCAAAAGGAATTGAATGACTTAGTAAAGGATGTAAATGTGTCAAAAGAAGTTTCTGAAATGTTGGCATCTCGTTTAAAAGAAAAAAATCTACAGCACCAGGAACCAGAATTACTTTATACCGGAACCGAGAAAAGAATTGGTTACCATATTTTTCTAGAGAAAATGATTCAATTTTTTGTAATGATGTCAGAGGTATTTTGGAGAAGATGAGTTCACCGCGGTACCAACCAAATAATTGGCGTATTTTTATAGACAGTAGCAAGAGAAGCTTAAAGTGTGTGCTACGTCATAACGGCAACAAGTATGGTTCTATACCTATTACACACTCTACTACTATTAAAGAAGAGTATACAACTATTTCTTCAGTAAGGGAAAAAATTAAGTAACGAGACCACAACTGGCTCATTTGTGTAGACTTAAAGATGGTTAACTTTCTTCTCGGACAACAGGGTGGATACACGAAATACCCCCTGTAGGATAGCCGCAAGAAACAACGTTATTGGTCTCAAAAACGTGGCCAGTACGAGAGGAACTGATGGTTGGTACCAAAAATATTACACTGCGTGACATGATTTTGGTACCCGAAAAACTGATTGCTATTAGAGTTTCCTATTAGTTATAGTATGTAAGCAGTGGATGTCTTTTATTTCTATCACGTCTTGTTTTTTAAGGTACACACCGATAACCTTTTCTTTACCTACCCTCGTATTGTTCATATTAATAAATGTAATCGCTAGATAATCTATTAAGAGGATATGTTCATTTCTTGTTAGTTTCTTTGAGATTACCTGATTAAGAGTGATATAATACAGTTTTAAAGATGAATACCGAAAAAAGTAGTCGCCGTCAGTGCAAAACTTCACCAAACAAATTTTGTTACGTGTGTGGACAGTACATTCTCAAGTCTCAAGGAAAAAAAATATCTGAAAAAGTATGTACTGCGAATTTTCTATATTTTGGACATACTGTACATCAAGATAAACCCTGGATTCCGCAACTGTTTTGTGTATCATGTTATGCTACTCTCCTGTCGTGGTTGAACGGAAACAAAACATCTATGCCATTTGCAGTACCGACTGTGTGGCTCGAACCTAGTAATCATTTTAACGATTGCTACTTCTGCATGACTGATGTACGAGGATTTTCAAAGAAAATTAAGCATAATATCGAGTACCCTTCTGTGAATTCTGTATCAAAACCAATACCATATAGTGAAGACATGACTCCTCCTTTGCCTCCTAAGAAAAGTCAAACTGAAGAATTAGATATACTAAGCGATGAAAATAACGATGGACAAGACATGGAAGTTGACAACCAAGATCCAGACTTTTTACCCTCTTCAAGTGCTATGCCAACCGCATTTAATTCAACAACGGGAATTAAATGATTTGATACGGGACTTGAATCTGTCTGTTAGACAAGCCGAATTACTTGGATCAAGACTACAGGAATGGCACTTGTTGGCACCAGATACAAAAATATCTGTACAACGAAAACGAAGTAAAGAAATGGCAACTTTTTACTCTAGTTCAGAAAACGTATGTTTTTTGTAATGACATTGTATCTTTGATGGGTGAGTTAGAAATTCCCTATGATACAAATGAATGGCGTCTTTTTATTGATGGTTCGAAAACAAGTCTGAAGGCAGTTTTACTTCATAATGGTAATAAATATCCGTCAATACCAGTGGCTTATTTAACAGTTTTAAAAGAGACATACGAAAATATGAAATCAATATTGGATTTAATTAAATACAAAAATTTTAAGTGGAAAGTGTGCGCTGACCTCAAAGTAATAGCTATGGTTTGCAAGGTGGATTTACTAAGTACTGCTGCTTTCTTTGCATGTGGGACAGTAGAGCTACTGATAAGCACTATTTGATCAAAGACTGACCAAAACGAACGGAATTTGTGTGTGGGAAATCAAATGTAAAATGCTTGCCTTTAATCAACCCCGAAGACGTCATTTTACCTCTCTACACATAAAACTCGGCTTAATGAAGAATTTTGTGAAAGCGATGGATAAAACTGGCGAAGGATTTTTATATTTAAAATCTATTTTTCCAAGATTAAGTGACGCAAAGTTGAAAGAAGGTATTTTTATTGGTCCACAAATACGCCTATTAATGAAAAACAACAAATTTGATCAAACACTAAATGACGAAGAACTATGCGCATGGACATCATTAAAAGCCGTGATAAAAGGTTTTTTTAGGAAATCATAGAGCCGAGAATGCAGAACTCTTAGTGAACGATTTGTTAAGAGCATATAAAAAGATGGGTTGCCGAATGTCATTAAAAATTCATTTCCTCCATTCCCACTTCTCTTTTTTTCCATCAAATCTTGGAGCAGTGAGTGATGAACAAGGGGAACGATTTCATCAGGATGTGAAAAGGCTTGAGAAACGGTTTCAAGTTCGTTGGGACGTAGCTATGTTGGGAGATTACTGCTGGCTTTTAAAACGAGAAGATATTTCCCAACATAAGAGAAAAAGTTAAATATTTTTTACTTTTAATGGACAATATAAACTTTTTACCATATATTTTTATATTTAGTTGTGTCCAAATGTATTAATAATAAGTTTTTTTTAGCAGTTTTATTCGAATTATTTGAAAGTTTAATGAAGCTACGTGTACAATGTACTTTACTCCTTAATTATTTTACTTAAAATTTTAACTATCGTACCTAAAAACAGTACGTGATAGACAAAAAGTACTTATGTATTCTTAATAAGTGGTGTGTATGAATAAATAAACAGGAAAAATTTAAGTGGGTACTTAATTTTTTTTTGAATTTGTAACGCAGTGTTAATTTGCCCTTAGTAAATAGCATTATACTGCCACCACTCTATATCAAACTGGGCATTATGAAACAGTCTGTAAAAGCCCTCGAAAAAACAACGAATATTTTGCTTTTCTTTCACGCAGGTTTCCAGGATTAAGCACAGAAAAATTAAAAGCGGGTATTTTTGATGGGCCACAAATCAGACAACTTATGAAAGACCCAAACTTTGTGAATTGAATGAATGAAGTCGAGTCTAAAGCTTGGAAATCGTTTGTTGTCGTGATTAAAAATTTTCGACAACTATTCTGAGTTAGTTGAGTGCATGATATCCAATTTGAAAGATCTGGTGTGCAACATGAGTATCAATATTCATTATTTACAGTCTCATTTAGATCCATTCCCAAAAAATTTCAGTAAAGAGCAGGGTGAAAGATTTCACCAAGATATACGCACAATGGAAGAGCGTTATTAAGGAAGGTGAAACATCCATATGATGGCCGATTACTGTTGAAGTTTGCAAAGAGATGATCCTCAAGCCGTACATTCAAAAAAATCGTATAAAAGAGCGTTTCATAGTGTGTAATTAGATCAAACATAGAAAAAATGTTGTATTTTTGAAGAGAATTGTAATTTCATATAAATAAAAAAGTAGAGCTGATAGCATTAAACCAGTATTTTTTCCGTAATCAGTGCCTCAGGTATACCCTAGAATACATATAAAATTTCAGGAAAAATATTCATTGTTGACTAGTGCAATACAAAGAAAAGTGTGTGCAAGTATTACATTGTATATATTTTTGAACTCATGTTTTCACAAGCTCTCATTTCACACCCCACTCGACGAACTCGTAAAAAATTATTTTTTTCACTTCCGATTTCACCCTCCAAAATTAACACTTTAAGTTAAAATTTAATTTTCAAAACTACACGGCTCTGATGGGGCCATTAATTCCTATATTACTGCCAAATTTCAACTTTCTTTGTCAAATAGTTTTAGAGAAAATCGGGGGTGTGACAGACGGACAGACACCAAAGTGATCTTATAAGTATTTCGCACGGAATACTAATACTTTTTTATACAGTCCCTCGCCAAATTATTAGACGCACTGCAAGATTTCATGTAAAATATTAATTACCGTTTTTTTATTATTTTAAATTGATTGTTTTTTATTTTTATATTATCCAATCAATTACCTATTTATCTGACATAAATAAAACAGCATTAATTTAGAAAAGCATAAGTTTATTAAGTTTTAAAGAAAAGTGAAATTAATGTTAGTAAAAGTCAATATTTAGTTGAGCCACCTTTAGCCGCTATCAGAGCTTTAATTCTGCGCGGCATGGTATCAATGCAAGATTGTACTGTCTCCTGCATTTGAGGATGATGATTCCACACATGAATAATCTTTTCTAGGAGCTGGGTTTTGTTGGTAATCACATCTTTAGCCACTTCTCTTTTCATCAGCTCCCACACATTTTCAATGGGCTATTACCCGGCCAATCCAACAGAGGGATATTTTTTTCTGCCAAAAAAGCTTTAACAGACCGAGCAGTGTGGCAGGGAGCTCCATCTTGCATGAAAGTGAATGGTTCCCCATTTGGAAACCATTCTCTGAGCTGCGGAATCAACCGATTTTGTAATACTTCTTTGTACTGATCTTGCCTCATTATTCCTTTGACGACGTACAGACGTCCAGTGCCCTTGCCGCTGATGACTGACCAAATCATCACTTTGGTGGGATGTTTAACCGTCGGGACGACACAATCAGGATAAAACTTTTCTCCATGACGACGACGCATATACTGAGCTTTATTCTGCAAAATTTCGAATGTACTTTCGTCACTGAAGCAGACCTGTCAAAAATAGGAAAAATATATAAACTTCCATGTTTATTTGCTTTATTTAACTGAAAATGATAATAATGTATCAATTATTGATTAAATTGCTGTATCTTACCGATCTCCAGAAGTCCACATCTTTGTCTTGCCATTGTTTGGCCCACTTCAGGCGCTTTGCTTTCATTGCAGCTGTTAACTTGGGCTTCCTGGCGGGGCGACAGGCCTTAAAATCTAATTCTTTCAATTTTCTTCGAACAGTGCGCTCAGAAGCATTTACGCTAGCATCCTGGAGTTGTGATTTTATTACCTTTGTGGTAGCAAATCTGTTTTCTACACAAATTTTCTTCAAACATCTCTCTGACCGTGGAGTGAAAATTGGTTTTCTACCGCATCTTTTCTTTCTTTTCGGGCTTAATTCCTTCCCTGACTCAATTTTCTTTTTTTATGCGTCGTACACTAGCTTCAGAAACCTCCAATCTTCGTGATATTTCTCGGTTTGTAAATGTTTTCGCAATCACAAGGGCCTTCACTTCAGCTTTTTTACGTGGTGAAAGATCGCCTTTTCTAGCCATAATGAAAACAGTGCAATTACTTTTTTAAAACACTGCATACAAAATAAACTAATAACTGAGTAGTATAAAACTGTTAAACAAACAATCACAGTCCATAAAGCCACAGAAACACGTCCGTACCTGACTCGATTCCGATCGCGACTGATACAGGTTTGTACTTATTTACGTTCATGTATCACTTTGTCAACACAGTGTTGCCATATGTTAAAAATAAATACAAATATGTAGTCTACAACAATTATTTTAAATAAAAATCAATAATATTGTAGTTTAAATATACCATTATTGCATAAAAACTCTTAAGAAACATAAAATTACTAAAAAAAATACAGTGCGTCTAATAATTTGGCCAGGGACCGTATATTTATCTAGTTTACGAAAATCATTTTAATAATAGTGTTCTCTTAATTCAAGCCACTTTCAAACACAGTCATCAACTTGTCATCACATCCTCTCTCCGAGTTTTTTCTCAAAAAGGCTAAGCCGTAGGCCACGTATATTTCAAAATCAGAATCGCTGGGATTAGAATCATTCAAGTCGGAATTGAATTTGATCATTTTGAGAGCGGATAAAGACCATTCTGCTCTTGTCGTGGATTCAGAAGAATAGCATAGCAAGATTCAAAAAAATCCTATCTGAAAGCTCATATGGATCCCTAGACAAAGGTCCAACACCTTCAATAGAACGTTGAATGAAACCAGCAATTAGGATATTATCAGTTGCAGAAGACATCAAAAAAAGCGTTACACCCCAAGAGTCTAAAATTGCGAGCCCCTATGGGCTCTTGAAAATTCCACTGATTCTCCAACCTACTCTTCTTGGATGGAGAAGAACAACACACGAAAATATTAGGTGCCTACCGCTTGTTGGAGATATGTCGATTTCCGTTAGACCTAGCAAAAATTTCTTTAACAAAGGAATGATGGCTTTCACTAACATGATCTAATAGCAAAATGGTTGTTGAACATGTACCACGTAGTTTGTAGGTATTTCTACTATATGGCAATAATCGAACTGATTTTGCAAGCGTCTCAAGCCCGACGCAGATAATTTCCATAAACCTACCTAAATATTTTGTTAAATAAGTTCCTTCTTATCTTTCCGATGACAAAATACACAAAAAAATTAGGTAAAAGCTAAATTTTGGTGTCAACAGTAGACCTAAAATAGTCTAAATTAAATTGTAATATTGCTTTACTCACTTAAAACATCAAATAATATTTAACTCGGTTAATAATTTATGACCTACTTGGAATTATAAAATATTTGAAAAAAATGCGTTATTCACCTTCACCTTTACGAAATCAATAACTTACCAAATAAATAAATAAAACATGCAGCACAATTTGTTTAAACATTTATTTGAATCGGTTTTTGGTATTGTTTTGAACTAATATGAAGAAATAAAGAAAAAGAAATATAAATATTATTTTCTGCCACAATAAATAAAAAATTATATATATATATATATATATATATATATATATATATATATATATATATATATATATATATATATATATATATACACACAGTAGAATCCCGATTATCCGAATCGCGGTTATCTGAAATCCGGCTTATCCGAAACAAACTGTTAAAAAGCAAATTGTATTCCCATTAAACGAAAAATTCCCCATTATTCGAAACAGACGATGAGTGGTTTCTTTAACGCGTCGGGGACTCCCCG
>CM032447.1:237076596-237184096 GCA_019049505.1 Pachyrhynchus sulphureomaculatus | reverse complement strand
GTGGTGAGATGGGCAAGGAATAGGAGAAGAGAATGGAGAGACCATGTGGACAGAATGCCAAATGACTGGTTGGCTAAGGTTGCAAAAGAGAAGCGACCAAACACACCTCGACCGCTTGGAAGACCACCAATAAGATGGTATGAGCGCTGGTCTTCATCATCGCAATTGTTTCGGGGAAACCTTTGAAGTGAACACAGGACATGGTCCTAACGTGGGAAGAAGAAAGAAGAAGTAAATGATGAGTGATTTTCGAGGGGCAGAGTCCCCGTAACACTTATCAAGTCATTGTTTTGCTTGAACGGTATTTTTTTCCCATCAAAAAACAGTGTTTAATCAACAGAAATTCGGTTTTTTTCCATTGCTTTAAAAATATCAAAAGTAGCGTCACTAAAACCACTGTAACTTGTAAACTAATCGTCGAAATGTCATGAAATCTTGACACGTATCGTTTGAAGGTTGGTATTTCCTAAAAATCATACGGATTTTTCGAAAAGGGTGATATCTACAGCTTTGGCCAAAAGTATTAGGCACCCTACAATTTACTTCATTTCTTGTGTTTCAGGTTAGTCAATTAAATTCGTATGTTTTCTAAAATCGTATATTGAGGTAAAAATTATGAAATAAATTTGGTGTGTCCGCCCTTAGCTTTAATTACAACAGCATGCTGCGTACAAGCCTAGTACATTCAGTTGTACTTATGGCATCCCACTCATCCATCAAAGCGCTTTTTAACGCTGCTTTTGATGTTATGCTATGCTCCCGTATATTGCGCTTCAGAATACCCCACAGATGCTCGATAGGGTTTAGATCTGGAGACTGGGCCGGCCAATCCAACAAGTCAATATTATTGTCTCTAAACCAGCGCATCGTAGCCGCTGATTTATGACAAGGTGCATTATCTTGCTGGAATTTGATGTCGTCTAAATTAGTGTCGCCAAAAATGCGCTTTAGGCATTTCTCAAATATAAGAATGTCCAGTTCACAAATAAAACATGCACGGAAGCTTCTTGACACTACAAGTAGTAAAGAGACTGATAAAACATTAAAAATATTTTTCAAAAAAAAACCCATTATCGCAATTTTGTGGGTCAGGTGTTTTATGGACCTGTAAAAGAGATTGTCTATTGTTTAAGTTAGCTTTTGACAGCGCCGCCTATAGAATTGTTAAAACAATTAGTCTTTTTTTTTTAATATTTTATGAGTTTCGCGTGTTTATTAGGGGTGCCTAATACTTTTGGCCAACGTCGTATTTCCACAGAAAGGCAACGGATATGGTAACTTTAAAATCAAAGCCATGGGTTCCAAACTTCGATGACGTATTCATCGTATGGCTCATCGGAAGAGAGCAGCTCGTTAACTTGCTAGACCACCTTAACTCCATTCAGAGAATTCAGTTCACCTTAGAAATGGAACAAAACAACCAGACGTACATGACGCAAAAATTCAAAACGGACAGTTGAAACATACGGTATAGAGGAAACTAAAGACATACAAACAGATATCACCACCGTAACTAAAAACAGTAACGAAAACATAATTTTCTAGATTAATTCGACTTACACAAGGCTAAGAAACATTTAGTTTACGCTTTCTACAAGAACGAGTGTTATGTTATATACAATACGAGATAAGTTGGCTTCCACAAACATGGCGTCAGCTTCCATTGGATTGGGTCTTCTTTAGAAATCAGATACCAATTCTCTTAATTACTGCTTAGTTCGAAATGTTTTGCAAGTTGTCCCAGCTTTGTTTTATCCACAACGGTAACTTTACAGAACTGAAAACCACCATGATGAATCGATCTTCTTTATTTGATGCAGCTGCCAATTTATTTTTTGATTGCGTCTAAAATAGTCTAATTTGCGGTTAAAGGTACTGATTTCACTTAGTATATTGTAACGTAATTGAATGCAGATTTGTATTACGAGGCTGGTTTGAAAAGTCCGTGCAAAAATAAAAACTACTTATGTGTTTGGAGTAAACCTTTTTTATTTTTCCACATAGTCTCCTTTTAGGCTTATACACTTCGTCCAACGATGTTCTGGTTTGTTGATCCCTTCCGAATAATAGGATTTGTCCAAGTCTGCAAAATATCCATTAGTGTCTGCAATCACCTCCTCGTTTGAATAAAATCTTTGTCCCGCCAGCCATTTCTTCAAATTGGGAAACAAATAGTAGTCCGAGGGAGCCAAGTCTGGAGAATAGGGGGGATGTGAAACGAGTTGGAATCCTATTTCCATTAATTTTGCGACCACAACTGCTGAGGTGTGTGCTGGTGCGTTGTCGTGATGGAAAAGGACTTTCTTGTGGGCCAATCGCGGGCGTTTTTCTTGCAGCTCGGTTTTCAAACGGTCCAATAACGATGAATAATATTCACCTGTAATAGTTTTACCCTTTTCCAGATAGTCGATGAAGATTATCCCTTGCGAATCCCAAAAGACAGTCGCCATAACCTTTCCGGCCGAAGGAACCGTCTTCGCCTTTTTTGGTGCAGATTCCCCCTTGGTAACCCATTGTTTAGATTGTTGTTTGGTCTCAGGAGTATAGTAGTGTATCCATGTTTCATCCACAGTGACGAAGCGACGCTTAAAGTCCTCCGGACTCTTCTGGAACAGCTGCAAACCATCCTTGCAACACTTCACACGATTCCGTTTTTGGTCAAGCGTGAGCAATCGCGGCACCTATCTTGCGGATAGCTTTCTCATGTCCAAATGTTTATGCAAAATATTATGTACCCGTTCAGTCGAGATGCCCACAGCACTAGCAATCTCACGCACCTTAACTCTTCTGTCATCCATCACCATATCATGGATTTGATCAATGATTTCTGGAGTCGTAACCTCCCCAGGCCGTCCAGAACGTTCAGCGTCACTTGTGCCCATATGGCCAGTCCGAAAATTTTGAAACCACTTATAAACTGTTCTAATCGAAGGTGCAGAGTCACCATAATGTTTACCAAGCTTCTCTTTAGTCTCCTGAGGCGTTTTTACCTTTCATAAAGTAATGTTTAATCACCACACGAAATTCTTTTTCGTCCATTTCTTGAAAATCACTCGACTTCCTCGATTCACACGAATGCCAAACACAAAGAAATAGACCAATATGGCTGAAACTTGGTGTGCGTTCATTCAAGAGATGCTACTAACTAAACATGACCTCGATACGCGCCGGTGGTGCCATCTCTCGGACTTTGCACGGACTTTTCAAACTAGCCTCGTAATAAGTGCTCCATATATTCTGTTTTGACAACTAAGACGACATAAGGGAACATTACACTTTCTCGGGTCGAAAAAAATCGATTTTTTAGAAAGTATCCTATTGGAAAGTATTATATTTCCATAATATTCCCTGAAAATATTAAATACTCTCGAAATTATAGGTCATTATACCGCCAAGTGTAAGGCAGGCCAAATGGACTGTGCGGCGTGCCAACTTACCTTTCGGCCGTTTACAAAGGTTTTGCTTTACCTGCGTCGAACATATACTGCTACTTTTATGATTCTAAGATAGATAGAAGCATGTAAAGAAGAGCTTACTATAATGGGTATAATATATTTTCAGATTGAGGCAAAACTGTAGCTCTAAAGCAAACGATACGCTGGTCTGCTCAGTTCGAAAATATCGCTCGCAGGGCTAACATTACTCAGTAAACGTCTCGGCTAATATTGTGCAAAATGGATAAAACACACGGGAAACCTTTCGTTCGAAGCGAGTGTGCAGATCACGTAAAAGACAGTTTTATGGTAATCAATTTTCGCATGAAAGTAATTCTAATTTTATCAGTGCATCTGCAGAAAAAATTGTAAAAACTTCTGATTTGAGTTCAAGCACTGATTTTTTGAAAAGGGCGACATCTATGTGTCAGACCAAAAACTTTTCAGCCTAAGTGTTATAATGTCCCACTTTAGACCCTGCAATTCAAGTTCCAGTTCTACCAGGTGTACAAGTATGAAATGCGGATTTCAGACAACAGATGGTGCACCAATGCAGTTTGTGCTATAAAGATCTGACATTGCGCCATTTTGTTGTGTCATCAACAAGTGTCAGACGCGCACGAGTGTTAAATTGGAAAAGTGTGTTCATAGTGTTGTGTTGTTGTGTTCAATATGTCGAAATTTATACCGAACAAAGAGAATTCGCGGACAGCAACAATTTTTTGTTTTCATTTGAAGAAAACTGCTGTTGAATCAGACCGATTACTTCGAGAAGCTTATGGGGAACATGCTCCATGGCAAGATACGTGTGAACGATGGTTTCGGCGTTTCAAAAGTAATGATTTCGATGTTGCAGACAAGGAACGTGGAAAACCGCCAAAAAAATACGAAGATGTGGAATTGCAAGCATAGTTGAACGAAGATGATTCGCAAACACAAAAACAACTCGCTGAACAATTGGGCGTTAGTCAACAAGTTGTTTCCAATCGGCTACGAGAGATGGGAAAGATTCAGAAGACCGGTAGATGGGTACCACATGAGTTGAACGACAGGCAAATGGAAAAGCGCAAAAACACGTATGATATTTTGCTCGCTCGGTACAAAAGGAAGTCGTTTTTGCATCGTATAGTTACAGAGGATGAAAAGTGGATTTATTTTGAGAATCCCAAGCGCGAAAAATCATGGGTAGACCCAGGCGCACCATCCACATCCACCGCAAGACCGAATCGCTTTGGCAGAAAGACGATGCTCTGTGTTTGGTGGGACTAGAGGGGCGTGGTCTATTATGAGCTGTTAAAACCTGGGGAAATGGTTAATACTAAACGTTACCAACAACAATTGACCGATTTGAACCGTTCGTTGCTTGAATAAAGACCAGAATACCGAAAGAGGCAACACAAAGTCATTTTTCTTCATGACAATGCTCCATCAGATATGACAAAACCAGTTCACGACACGTTGGAAGTACTCAGTTGGGAAGTTCTACCCTATGCGGTTTACTCACCAGATTTGGCTCCTTCCGATTACCACTTGTTTGCATCGATGGGTCATGCACTTGCTGAGCAGCGCTTTGGTTCGTACAAAGATGTGAAAAAATGGCTCGATGAATGGTTCGCAGCAAAAGCGGAAGACTTTTACTGGCGTGGTATTCACAAATTGCCCGAAAGATGGGAAAAATGTATAACAAGCGATGGAGCATACTTTGAATAAAGCACTTTTTATCATTCTTTCGAATTTAACATGTTTTTTTTAGAAAAAAAATCCGCAATTCATACTTGTACACCTGGTATTAATTTTTCTTCAGACGATAAAGTTTTCACATTATAAGTAGACACGTACAGAGTATGTTTTCTTCTATGTGTTTTTCTTGATCCTATTCCTCGCTCTGTCCTTATTCCAAAGCAGCCTGATCGATCTCAGGCATTCTTAGCACCCTCCGTCTTCCTGATGCTCTAATTGCTTCTGCAATCCGCAAACGGAAGAGCGCCGGAGACTAAAGGCCCTGTTATTTTCAACTTTCCATAAGAGGGGGTGGCCATAACTAGCTACGCAGGCCATGCGGATAGGCGAGTGGTAATTCAGCCGTCCATTCTGGGTACTGACGCCCATCCATGTTTTAAGGAAAGAAAAACCCCATTTAAATGCTTAACCCATTTTGGCAGACCAATAGAAAAAGAAGGAAAAATTTTAAATAAAAAAACATCAACATGGTTTACAAGACAAACACTGCTATAGAGAAATATCTCAAAAATTACAAACCGCAAATCAATAAAGATAATACATCGGGCGTATATCAATTAACATGCGGGTCTTGTCCTAAAACATACATAGGACAAACTGGACCAACATTTATAAGAGAATTACAGAACACAAAAAAAGTCTCATCCATAAAAAATCTAATTCAACAACTTGCCTCTTTGATAGGTCGATCTGGCACAGGAACTGTTCACTTTCCAGATATTTTGGGCCGTCGTTACTGGCCCATTATCCAATAAGACACATTTCGAATATACCATTTTTGTCGAGGACGACCGTAGGCGTGATGCAGTGAGGGCCTCTCGGGCTCATTGGCCAACATCGACTTCTGCCAATCATTTTGTGCAAGTCCTACTGATTAGGCTAATGATATTATACCACGCCTATGGTGCTACCGTTCACGCCAAAATTCAAATTGGACCTTATTGGATAATGGGCCAGTAGCGACGACCCAAAATATCTGAAAGGTGAACAGTTTCTGTGCCAGATGAACCTGTCAAAGGGACAAGTTGCTATTGTCCGCGCCACTTTTTCCCGTAACTCTTGGTTCAATATGCAAGTCATCTTTTAACAGGTAATCACAAGTTTAATATGAATTTCGAAATTTTACATACCCAACAAAAACGTTTAAAACTAAACCTTTTAGAAACAGTGCAAATAAATCTTCTTAACGACCAAGTAGATTTAAATAACTCACCAATATTGAATTTATTTTCTTAATACCATTTCTGTTGGGGTTTCCCAATATATATATATATATATATATATATATATATATATATATATATATATATATATATATATATATAATATAAATAGATGTAATAGTATAATAAATAAATAATATAAAATTGTGAACATTGAAATATTCAATGTTGTTCGCTGCATCGACAGCGAAACGCGTCATCACAATTATAAATAAAGCAGTGGAAATTGACTAAAAACAGTCTTTTATTACATATTTATAATGAATTTCCATCAAGTAGAAGCTATAACCGTCCGAAATAGTTTAAGGATTTTCCTAAATCTCAATTATGACGTTATCATTAAAATAAAAGCCAGTAAAACAAAATGGCATGTCCATGCAAGAGATATTTTTATTTTTACACTTCTATAATATATATAAAATGCAACGTCTCTTTGTATGTCCGTTAATGCGCTTATCACTGGAGAACCATTTATCCGATTTACGTGCTTTTTTTTTTAAAGATACATATGTTCTCTGGCCAAGTTATAGGCTATATTTTATTACGTTAGGTAACGTAAGGAATAAGCAGTGACGATAATAGTGAATCAAGTCGGAAAAAAGTACGCTGCTAGAGAGTTCTCTTGCTATACACTGCCTAAACCATTAAATATGGAAAAATATCTATAATATAAATAAAATGCAACGTCTCTGTGTCTGTCTATCTGTCCGTTAGTGCGCTTATCACTCGAGAACCACTTATTCGATTTACGTGTTCTTTTTTTTTTTTAATTCATACATTTGTTCTCTGGCCAGGTTATCTATAATTTTCTATAAAATATATTAAATGCTACGTCTCTCTGTGTGTCCGTTAGTGCGCTTATCAATGGAGAACAAGTTATCCGATTTACGTGCTTTTTTTTAAACATACATATGTTCTCTGGCCGGGTTATAGGATATATTTTATTACGTTAGGTAACATAAGGAATAAGCAGTGACGATAATAGTGGATCAAGTCGGAAAAAGGTTTGCCGCTAGCTCGTTCTCTTACAATACGCTAAACCAGGGGTGCTCAAACTTGAACTGCTGGCGATCTACCTCAATATTGTCAGACTACGATCGATCGACTCTGAGAGGCTGCAAGTAAGTGTGATGCAGGATTGTCGTCTAGGTAGGGTGTATCGTGGCATAGAAATTAGTTTTCCGCACAATACGCATTTTTTTAGTCAAGGTAAGTGTAGGTCTGCTCTAAAATGACAATGAAAAAACTCATAATTATTCAAAATTGCGAGTTTATTGATTCTTACAAAACAAACGAGTTCTAGTGTCTAAACTTAACTAAAGAGTGACTTTGGATGTTGAAGCGTGGTACTGCATGTCCTCAGCATACTTTTCATAAGATGGTACGTAATTACCGAGTGCTAATCGCAAGCATGATGACATATGTTCGTCAGTTAGTCGATTGCGATATTTTGACTTAATTATCTTCACTTCAGAAAATGCAGACTAGCACAAGTTGACCCAAACATTGCCGTCAGTTGAAGGGCGATTTGCCTTAGATTCGGATATTTATCTTCAGATATAAAACACCAGAAATTTTGTATCAGATGCTGTGGCTTTGAGATGTATATCTGATATAATCTGTACTAACTCATTTTCAACAGAACATGAGTCCATGTTAAACTGACTTGCTATTTCAGTAGCTAATTCCTCAATGTTTTTACACGAAAAAGGATAACTCATAAATGATGCGATATTTGCCAATTTACTGAAATCATAAAAACGTATTTCGAATTGGCCCAAAATATTTGATAATTCTGCCCCATAAATATCATAATTCAACTGAGGAATCCTTGCTTTCAAAGATTCTTTTCAGTTGATCTATCATAAGTTGCAATTTACTTTTGAATGCGTTTATTATTGCGCTAATCATCTCAATAATAGTTTTTTCCTTTACCTTGAAGCTCCAAATTAATGGTGTTTAAATGCATTATGATGTCTGTCAAAAATGCCAAATCAGTCAGCCATTTTCCGTTTTTTTTTTCAGCATCTGAGTGTCATCACCTCTTTCGTCCAGAAAAGGTGTTATTTCGGGCAATAATTCTTGAAACCTTTCTAGAAATTTTCCGCGACTCAACCACCTGACGTCCGTGTGAAGAACTAAATCAGTGTGTTCAGCTGACTCACTATCTTCCAATTGCAATTTAAAGAGCCGTCGTTGCAAGCTACGTGCACGGATAGAATTCACAATTTTTATTGCAATGCCCATAATCTCCTCCATATTTAGAACTTTTGAACACAAAATTTGTTGATGTATAATGCAATGGAAGGAGAAAAATGAAGGGAAATCATCATTAGCTCGACACAATGGCACAAAACCATTTTTGTTTCCACTCATTGCTGGTGCTCCATCGATTGTAATGCACACTAGTTTATATATTGGTAGCTTGTGGTTTGTTACAAAATTGAAGAAAACGTCATATATATCTTCGCCACGGGTCTTTCCTTTCAGAGGAATCATTGTCAAAAACTCTTCCTTAGCCGACATGTCATTGAATATCATTCGAATAAAAATACACAGCTCGGCAGTGTCTGTCATATCGGTGGATTCGTCGAACTGTAAAGAAAAGTATGTACATTCCATGATATCATGTTTTAGTTTATCTGCCATGTCCTGACTCATGACTTCCACACGCCTTGTGACAGTCGGACGAGATAACTGAAGTTCTCTAATAGCAGACATAATCTCTGTTTTATTTTTAAAATCCCCAAATAAAGTCTCACCCGCTTCAATAAATGCTTCCTTCACGACCAATCCATCATCAAATGGTTTCTTGTGTTTCGCCAATATATGAGATATTTTAAATGACGCGATCGTTACAGCTTTTGATTGTTTGGCTGGTCTTGTGAACATGGTTTGTTCTTTTTTCAAACAAGTTATCAAAAATCACGTACTTTTCGTTTTCTTAATTCACTCTGTGCCGGAATATCCTTTTCATAGTTTTTATGAACCGTTTTATGATGCCTCTCTAAGTTCCCACGCTTAGGTATTGCAACTGACGCACGGCAAATGAGACAAATGCACTTATCCTTTACCATACAAAAGAAAAATTCTTCCTCCCAATCGTTATTAAAATGATAAGTTTTACTTTTCTTCGCCGCACTCATTTTGGACTATTTATTAATAAACTTTGTATCGATGTATCGCCTTCAAGTTACAACTCAGACTGACTCCTAATCCTGCAGGCGCAACATTTATATCGGCGCGAACGAAGTCTCGAATGTTCCCGTCAAACACGCCGCCCGAAGTTTCTAGAAAAATCGGCGGGAATCAAAAACGCGGCTTTTCTTTGACAAGTACTGCGCGTTCCTTTGATAAAGCCGCCTTTTGCCGCTAGCAGGGGGTTATTACGATAACAGAAAGTGATGAGGGGGTATTCTGGCCTAATTGTGGATCAAATAAATTTTAGTAGGTTATTCATTACATTTTGTTTTAGTTACCTAAAACAAAATCTGTGAATAGTTCTATATCGGAATTTTTTTCTCGAGATCGACTCAAAAAGCACTCGCGATCGACTTGTCGATCGCGATCGACCGTTTGAGCACCCCGCGCTAAACCATTAAATATGGAACAATATCATGTAGCATAGAATATACATATGTTCTCTGGCAAGGTTATAGGATATATTTTATTATGTTAGGAAACATAAGGAATGAGCAGTGACGATAATAGTGAATGAAGTCCACGCGAGCGGTGCCGCAGGCACGACTAGTTTGAAATAAAATACAGTATATCTGACACGTGTTTCGGTCTCGCGACCATTTTCGAGGAGATTTACAATAAGACTAATAAGTTCTAAAAGATATTACATTTGGATGATTAATTAGTAATAAATTTAAATTAAGAGGGTTAATTACAGGTAGTCTATCTTAACACAGCGTCTAAATTGGGGGTAATTCAAAATACCATTTGGGTGTTCGTTATTTTTATATTATTTTTAATGGTTTCTTTTTATGCTAAGAATTTCTAAATAGTCCATACGTTTTCCGTTTTGAGCACTGTATAGCAAATTCACCATTTCGTTATTAAAAAGGTGATTATTGTTTATGCGTTGTTCAGCAAAGTCTGTAAATTTTTATTTATTTAAAATAGAGTGTCTGTGTTCTTTTAATCTTTGTCGTAGACTCCGCCCCGTTTGTCCCACATAGACATCGTCACAGTTATCACAATTAAGTTCATATATACCCGATTTTCCATATTTGTTAAATCTTTTTTTGTTATTAACTAGATCTCGGGCTATATTGTTTTTATTAACACTTATACAGTTTATTTCTAACTTATTAAGGCTACTGTTGACTTTGTTACTAATGCCACTGACACGTTGATAGCAAACCATTTTCTACTTTCGTGTTTTACGTTTGGTGCGCAAAACTGTTTAAGTATATTTTTATGTTGTTTGTTTTTTTCCAGTTTATCTATTATAACTAGATTATATCCATTATTTTTGGCTATTCTTCTGATTATGTTCAGTTCCACTAGATAATTGTCCGTACGTAGTGGACTGTTAATTAATCTGTATATGAGACCGTGGAAGGTTGACATTTTGATCTGCCAAGATTGATTTGATTTAGCATGCATAATGGTGTCTGTTGTAGTTGGTTTACGGAAAATATCAAACTCCATTTTGTTCTCTACATTTGAAGTGATTTGTCTATTTAAATTTCTAATGTGAATTGGATGTTATGATTAATTTTATTTAAAGTTAATAAGAACTGTGACAATGGTCTATCGGTTCCTTTCCAAAGGCAGAGAATATCGTCAACATATCTTGCCCAAAAGTGTCCACTTTTGGGCAAGATATATAAAAAGACTATAGAAATGTAACCAAGTCTTGTTACATTTCTATAGTGTTTATTTGAAAAGAGGTTTTTTTCAAAGTTAGCCATGAATGCTTTCGCTAGAAGGGGGCCACTGTTTTGATTATATATTTTACTGTCAAATTTAAAGCAATTTTGTTCTAAACAGATATCTAGAATTTTGATTAAATTAACTTTGCTAGGATAAGACGAAATCACTATTATACGTAAGGGATTTTAGTATCAGTTTTATCCCTGTTATGGGAATTGATGTGAAAAGGCTCTTTACATCAAATGAGATAAACTTACAGTTCGTGGGTAAATTAATCATGTTTAGTTTTCTAACTAATTCCAACGAATTTTTTACTGAATAAGGTAAAACGTAGTTTATGATGTTAGGTAGATCGGCAGTGAGTTGCTTGCATAGTTTGTAAGACGGGGCGTTTATATACGTCTCTTTAATAACGAAAGGGTGAAGTTGCTATACAGTGCTCAAAAAGGAAAACATATGAAATATTTAGAAATTCGTAGCATAAAAAAAGCCATTAAATTAATATAAAAATAACGAACACCCAAATAGAATTTGGAAATACCCCCATATTAGACGCCGTGTTAAGAGAGGCTACCTGTAATTAACCCAATTTTATTACCTCTTAATTTAAATTTAATACCAATTAATCATCCAAATGTAATATCTTTTAGAACTTAAGTTTAGTCTTATTGTAAACCTCTTCGAAAATGGCCACCAGACTGAAACAGGTGTCAGAGTGATCTGAATAAATTCAGGGAAACAGTTATACTGTTACTATATTAAGATGTTTCACCTAGAACCGAGGGCAAACTCCATAAATTTTAGAGATATTTTTTGTGATATAGATAGCCAATTTTCTTGTCTATAGTTGGGGGGACAAGATAAGTTTATTAATTAACATGGCAATTTTAAGTTTATAAAATTTAGACAAAAAAAGTTATTCATACATAAAATATTACATTCAAAATAAAGTGACTTCATGGTGAAAACGTTTATTTATTTGTACGCAAGTATTTTTCATTTCAACTTTTGCCACTTTTGTAGACTGAACATCTCTTAGTGGGACGTGTAGTTTGGGGCACAAAATCCGAATACATATGGTTTAAATTACCCCTCTTCCATTAAGTAGTTTTTGGTTGTAGTTACTTTCAAGTTGAAAGCATTTTTCCGTAAGAAATTTTGCGGGCTCTATAGTAAACAGTACGAAAAGCATAGAAATAAATTGGAAGTGTAAAAACACTAACCAATATTTACTGACTTGTCTATTTATATAGTTAGCTAGATGTTGCTCTACCCCACAAAAGCAGAAAATACAGCAGTTTAAATGTTAAAATGCACCCAAACCCTCAACTAACCGAACGAGTGAGATGGGACAGCATATGGGTGAAAATTCGTGAAACGGAACACCTCCGATCCGACTTTTCAGAAATCTAAAACCAATGATTTATTTTAATTCTACATATAGGTAGTGAACAAGTTCTGAAATATTTTCAGCTGATGGTGATTATTATGATTGTTATAAACAATAGGTCCATTTTTTTTTTTTTAATTCATAACTTGGAAACTGATTTATTTATGAAAATGCTAGTTGAGGCAAAAAGGGCCAGAAACACTATAAATTTCAGAAAAAAAAACCGGTCAAGTGCAAGTTGAACTTGCGCAATTAGTGTTCCGTACGTTGATTGCTTTTAAAATAAAAAAATTTTGTTACAGAGGTATAAAATGATCAGTGACTTCACAAAATACACCCCAAATGAGTTTTCAACAAAGTTTGTTTCCAATCTTTACTGAAATCTGATGACCTTGAAATTTTTGTTTTTTTATATACCATATAAATTATTAAAGGTAATGCACTCGTGATAATTTTCGTTCAATCTACACCCCGTGGAGAATATTCCAGAATTTTTTCGAAATTTTTTGATAAGTACTTTTCGAGATAAGGCCCGGGACAGCGATTTTTCGCGAATTTTTAAAAATAATACAAAGAAAAGTGCGCGCAAGTATAATATTATATATATATTTTTTACTCGTGTTTTCACAAGCTTTCATTTGACACCACACTCGATGACCTAGTAAAAAAATTTTTTTTTCACTTCCGACTTCACCCCCCAAAACTAACCCCTTAAGTCAAAATTTAATTCTCAAAACTACATGGCTCTGATGAGGCCATCAATTCCTATATTATTACCAAATTTCACCTTTCTATGTCAAATAGTTTCGGAGAAAATCGGGTGTGACAGACAGACAGACAGACACCGAAGTGATCTTATAAGTGTTCCGTACGGAACACTAAAAATTGAATAACGAAAATTTTTTTTTTAATGACAAAAAAATCACTTTATTGTAAACAAATTGGAATTTAATAAGATTCTTAACCACTTATGCGCCAAAGTTTTCTGCAGATGATGAAAAAAAAAAGTTTTTTCAGCCTTCATTTGACCTTCAAGTGGAGTTTAGTGTTTATGAACAGAGGCGTCGCGTTGAACGTGGCGTGGCGTAGTGCACTTATCAACAATAGGTTTGATTCCGTAGATGTGCCAATGTTTTCTGTAGAAAATGAAAAAAAAATCTTTCGACCGTCATTTGATCTTCAAATGGCGTTAGTTTTATCAGCAAAGGCGTGGCGCAACGTAGTTTTATTAGACGCACATATAATTCTCGATAATCGCATGTTTATAGTGAAACGTCTTGACTTTCTTTACTTTTAATAAAGGTTGTATTTATTAAATAGAAGTCGTTATTTGCCCCTTATGTATATCTTAATTTTTGAGAATGAATTGAGTGGATATTAATACTGATAGCGCAAAAACTAGATATAAGCTAGCTCGTTTTTTACTGGCAGAGTATATGGAGATCGAGGTAATTTTTGCACGCCTTTTGAAAATAGTTTCTATAGTTGTTTAAAATTTGGTCGTACTGTTTGGGCACCATTCATTTTAGAATAAAATTTCAGCTCAAAAAATGAAAAAGTACTGAAGAGTTTTTTAGTTGTTGAAATAAAATTTATTTACGTACAACCGTTGCGTCCTGAAAAAAGGAGCGGGAGTTTAGTGAAACACTATATTTAAATATAGAATGATATATTATCAACAAAATAAAAATTCCTAACTTTACTACACTCTTAAAAATTACTTCTACTAAATAAAAAGCCCTTAAGCTAGAAGAGTGTACGCTATGGCATAGAGTCCTTAGATTAGGGTTACTGAGTTTTTAATAAAAGGCTTTATAAAACTCGATATTAAAAGTTTTTGAAATTAACTAGACTGGTGTGCTTATGACTTACGGATTGGTTTCTCCTCGTGTGTTTTCCATAAGTTACTCGGCCTCTCCTGGTGAGATCCTCATAAAAATATTGTCACAGCCATTACCATCCTAGTTTCATTTGGGATGCTAAACACTTTTTGACCCGAAATGCCCGAGGACGAGCAGGATATTTCAAGAAAGGAAAAAGGCCTTAAACTTGAGAGCTAAAAACCGTTGCTGCACTACCTCATCACTAAAAAACCACTCTGGCGTGGAGAAGAAAGCCACTACGGCCGACTGGCCGAACAAAGCCGTTACTGCTTCATGGTGGAAAAAATCCCTTATAAATTCGAAATGGTTGCTTAAATATCTTTGTCCCTTTCTATTCAAAGTGACTCACTTCCGGGCGCAAAATTAATGCAAATTAAATAAATCAAATCGGCAACACGCTTTAGACACTCTGCCGGTTTAAATTAAACTGCTCAAAAATTTAAAACACTGTTTTAAGCTACACTGCTCAAAAATTGAAATCGCTGCAATAAATATAAAAATGTAATAAAATATAAATCATAGGGAGAAAAACAGTGTCCTAACATGATCTTAAAATCTAGGAAAAAATGAATGTTACAATATAAATATTAAGGGTTAACAAACATAGTAATTCTTTAATTAGAAATCGTTTAATTTTCATGGGAAAATATACTTTTTAGTAAACCTTCAACAAAAAAATCTATAGTAAAAGTAAGTAAAAAAATCTATCTTTTTTCGAATAAATTTTGCAAATTCACAGATCTGTAAATTTATTTAACAAGAGGTTAGTCGCGTACATAAAAGAAAATCACGGTTGTCAAAGTGTAAAAAAGATATTTTATTTTTCGGATGGATCTGGTGCCCAATACAAAAATAAATTCAATTTTTCCAATTTGTTACAGCGTTAAGTTAGATTTTAATGTAGAAGCGGAGTGGAATTTTTTTGCTACTTCGCATGGTAAAGTTGCGTGTGACTGTATAGGTGGTACCGTAGAACGCCAAGCATACTGTGCAAGTTTACGTCAAATTAATAGTGTGAAAATTCTCAATGCCGAAGACCTGTATATTTGGGCTCGAAAGTTTTTTAAGAATATAAAATTTGATTATTGTACAAAAATGCAATATGAAACTTATGCTAAATTCCAGAAAACTCCTTTTAAGCGAGCACAATCAATTCCAAACACACGTCAATTCCACAGATACGTGCGCATCTTCAAATAAAGGTAAACGAATAACCATTTTGCATGCTGGATCTGAAAAGGGCTGGGTTTCAAATTGTCTACTATTATCTGCAAGAAACATAAAAGATTCTAGTTTGGACTATCACGAAAACACAACAGCAGAACCTTTTGAAAATTGGTTTCAAAATTCCCTTTCGCCAAATGTTCCCGAACAGAGTGTTATAGTTATGGGCAACGCAAGTTACCATAGTCGCCTACTAAATAAGGTTCCTAATGCAGCCAACACCAAATCGGAAATACAGGAATATATGTTAGAAAATGACATTTATTTTGACTTTAGTTTAAAAAAAGTTATTTTTTGGAAGTTTTGAAAGACTATAAACTGAAAAAGAAATATGTTTGTGATAGTATGGCTGAGAAAATGGGACACACTATTTTGCGGTTTCCTCTGTATTATTGTGTGTTTAATCCAATTGAACATATTTGGCATCAAGTCAAATCAAAAATAAGGGCACAAAATGTTTCTCCTTAATAGGATCTTATATTTTGGGACCGGCTATAACCAATTAATTTAACATTACAAGATTTCTCAATTACTGTAAATTTTTTTGTTGAAGGTTTTCTAAAAAGGGTATTTTTCCATGAAAATTAAACGATTTCTAAAAAATTACTGTGTTTTTTAACCCTTAATATTTATAACATGCGATTATCTTGAATTATATGTGGGTCTAATAACACTAGTTTGGGCTACGCCGCTTTGTACTGCGCCATACCTTTGCTCATAAAAACTAACGCCATTTGATAGTCAAATGACGACCAAAAGATTTTCTTTCTGCATTTTCTGCAGAATCAAACCTATTGTCGATAAGTGGTGAAGAACCATATTAAATTCCAATTTGCATATATGATTTTTTTATCATTAAAAAAAAATTATTATGCAATATTTTTTTTCTGAAATTCATGTTTCTGACCATTTTTGCCTCAAATAGAATTTTCATAAAAAAAACGATTTTCGAGTTTCTGAAGAAAATTGACCTAAAAATTGTATTGTTTATAACAATTATAATAATCAACATCAACTAAAAATATTTCAGGGCTTGTTCACTATATGTAGTAATAAAATAAATCATTGTTTTTAGATTTCCGAAAGGCGGGTCGGAGGAGTGTGTTCGCTGAAGTCGGCTCAAGTCGACATTTCAATGAGGTGTTTCACTATTGTCATTTTAATCGCCCACGTAAAACACAGCCTTAGTGCAGGTCTCTATACTTGGCCTGATCTCCAAAAAGAACCGGACTGCTAACATTTAATTAAATTCAAGCTCTTTCTTCTAATAGTAAGCTAACTATTGACCAATTAAATTAATGTGTGTTTGTACTTTGATAACACTCAATTCAAACTTGGTTCATTTGAATATAGAACTGCTGACAACAATATCTTACTTATTGTGCAAAACTTAACTTACCGTTGTAGAATTGTTATCCAACAACTCCACCTGTACTTGTACTTTCATCATTAAACAAACCCTGTCGGAGCCAGAGTAGTTTCCTGTGAAACTGTTGATCACTGGTGGTCCAACAGGAGTGGGAGCTGGAGTTGGGGGCGGGCTGGGGGCAGGAGTAGGTTGGGGTGTGGTTGTTGTTTTCGATGTAGTTGTTTTTGCCGTTGTTGTAGTTGTTTTTGCCGTTGTTGTAGTTGTTGTAGGTGTAGTAGTGCTGGATGTTGTAGACTTCGGAGTGGTAGTTGTGGAAGCGGTGCTGGAGGTTGTAGATGTGGAACTTGTTGTAGAATTTGGAGATGGTGTCGTAGTTGGACCAATTGGTTGAGTTGGATCGACTGGAGGAGGGACCTTTACTTGACCTGAAAAATAAATATAATTTAATGAGAGTAATATAATTCAGGTAATTATATATTACATAACACGCGAATTTTTTGAATTTATGTGCCTCTAACTATAAAATAAATTAACTGTACAACTCTGAAGAAAGAAACAAAATTCTAGTTATCATTTTCAGTTCATGAATTTAAGTGTTTCGTACGGAACACTTACGGAAACACTTCGGTGTCTCTCTGCCTCTCTGTCACACCCGAAAATATTTGACATAGAAAGCTAAAATTTGGGGCATAAATATAGGAATTGATGGCCCAATCAGGGTCGTGTCTTTCTGAAAGTTAAAATTTCACTTAAGGGGTCAGTTTTAGGTGGTATAATCGGAAGTGACAAAAAAAATTTACCAGGTCATTCTATGATGATCCTGAAACCTGAAGAAATACAAAAATACAATAGCATGGGGACTTAAAATAATAATTTTTGATTGACTTTGATTATGAATTAAATGACAGAAACTTCTAAATAATAAACAGATACAACGAGTACTAGGAAAGTTTTGCAATACAGCTGTGTGTATTTAATTTTTTCAAAGTAATTTCCTCTACATTCAATACACCTCTCCATCCTCCGAAACCAATCTTTAAACCAGTTCTGCCAAGTTTCACTAGGGAGTAAAGCACTCTCGTTGTCCCAAGCCCGCAGAAGGTCCTCATCACTGGAAAACCGCCTCCCTTTTAGTTTCATTTTCACATGCGGGAACAGTGCAAAGTCGCAGGGAGCAAGGTCTGGACTGTAGGGAGGGTGTTCGAGAAGTTTCAGTCCTGTCGTGGTCAAATATTCGGCGCAAGCTTTGGCGCGGTGAGCTGGAGCATTATCGTGATTGAGGAACCAGGTGTCCATTCTTGACTTTGGCCGCAGGTTCTTCATAGATCCAATGACTTTAGGCAGGCACTGTTCAGTATACCACTTAGCTGTGACTGTCTTCTGTGTGTCCAAAACGACACGTTCCACAATTCCACTCGATTTGAAAAATACAGCTATCATTTTCTTTTTTTACAGATCGGGATTTTCTGACAACTACGGGTGTGTCTTCATCATCAAAGACCCAAACTTTGTTTTGAGCCTTGGTCGGCACATCCTAATAGTACAGCCAAGTCTCGTCACCTGTCACGATGTTGTTCACATACCGAGATTGTCCCTTATCAAACTTTTTTAGCATCTCCCGGCACCAAGTCACACGTCGTGTCATCTGCTCTTCAGTCAGTCGATGTGGCACCCAGAGAGAACAAAGTTTCTTCACGTGCAAATGGTCATGCAGAATCGAAGGAATTGCTGGTGCATTTAGGTCTAAAGTACCCTCTATCTGTTGGTAGGTTACTCGCCTGTCCTCGTCAAGCATTTTTCTCACAGCAGTAACGTTTTCCTCCGTAACTGACGTTCTTGGCCTTCCCAGCCTCTCAGCATCCTCCTATATACCTGAATATCGTTGTACGATGTGGACAAACATTACCTAGTGCAAAAGTCATTTCTTCTAAGCACTGGTCTATGTTTAAACCACGCACGAATTTATAACGCAAAACTGCCCTTATCTCATTTCGTGACCACGATGCCATCGCAAGCACTTTACACTCTCACTGCTAATGAATAACTGAGCTCATCGACTTGGCGCGGTGGCTACTATGCACGTATGAATATGTCTCAACATACAGCAACAAGCAGCTTCCTGCGATCCATTGTTGCGTCATATCGCAAAACTTTCCTAGTACCCTTTGTACAAGATACAAAGCTTTTCTTTAAATATCACATTGGGCCCATTCAATAGAGTCCATTTCATTTTTTTGTTTTGATATTTGAAGGATCAAATAAACGACTATTTCACGCTGAGAACACTTTGTACAGAATCGAACTAATCAGAACCTTAGACTAAAGAATAATACCCTATAAGGCAGCGTTTCTCAACCTTTCAGTATTTGCGACCCAATTTTCAAACATAATTTTCATCGAGCCTCCCCCACCTCTTATACAATAACAATGCATGCAATAATAATGTATTTTCAGTATTTTGATGCTAAAGCTATACTATGACCTTAAGTACAAATCTTACAAACTACCAAGAATAAGTAAATTTATTCATATTTGGCAACACATATGTGCTACGTTGACAAAACTAGAACTGATGCCTCTCTATTACTCTCCGTCACGTCCACCATATCGGTAGCGGCTTCCCGAGAAGTTCCGAGTTGTCTCGAACATTCGGAAAATCTGCCCAAAAGTGTATAAATGCTGCACCTCGTTCAACTAGAGCCCGTCTCAGTCGAATTGATCCTTCTACTGCTATCGGGTTTATCGTGAATGTGTATGTTGTAATTTACGTGTTAATTGAAATTCAAGGTATTAAGTATTCACGGCAGTAAATTTATACAGAATCGTGGATAAATTTTTAAATGGGCGTAAGCGAGCATTAGACGATAGTGAAGCATCAATAAGTGCACAGAAGAGCGTGGTTCACAAAATAAAATCCAGAAAATATTCTCAAGAATACTTAAATTTAGGGTTTACCTGTACTGAAGTAAACGAAGAAGAAAGGCCCCTGTGTGTTATTTACTCAAAAATCTTGGCAGCAGACAGCATGAAACCAAATAAACTTAAACGACATTTGGAAACGCTTCATAGTGAGTACCTTAACAAACCCCGAGAATTCTTCGAATTAAAATTAAAATCATATCGAAAGCAGAAATCATTTTTTAAAAAAACTTTGTCTGTGAATGAAAAAGCTTTACTTGCCTCTTACAAAGTTTCACATAAAATAGTCAGATGTAAAAAGTCTCACACCTTTGGTAAAGATCTTTTTTTGTCAACATCAATTGACACTGTAGAAACTATGTTTCAAGATAATTTTGCAGAACAATTGCTATCCATACCTATATCAAATGATACAGTTGCCCGCCGAATTAGTGATATAGCTGAAGACGTACAGCATCAGCTTTTGGGGAAGTTGCGTGACAAATTTTCAATTCAGCTTGATAAGGCAACAGACAGTAATAAAGATGTTCATTTCATTGCCTATGTTCGATTTTGTGGCGGTATGTCAGCAGCAGAAGACTATTTTTCTGCAAACCAACAGAACTCAAAGCAACATCACTCGCATCATTTGCTATCTTAAATGATTTTATAAACGAGGCAAATATGGAGTGGAAGATCTGAAAGTCTGGAATATTTCAAAGTATACAAGTACTTGTGAAACAAAAATTTCCACTGTGTGGTGTGGACACATTCTATGATCCACAGAGAAGCTCTGGTTTCCAAAGAAATGAGTCCTGTTCTGAATATTGTGCTCACTACAGTTGTAATCGTACCAAATTATACTAAAATGAGACCCCTAAAATCTAGAATTTTTTCTGCATTTTGCAACTTTCAGCGTTACTATTTTATTGCGAGGCAAGATGGTTATCACGTGGGAAATGTTTGCAACGTGTTTATGAATTAAGAAACGAAATCGCCATTTTTCTAGACGAGGAAAACCGACCGGAAGCCGAGAAGTTTCGAGATAGTTTATTTGTGATGAAATTGAGCTACTTGGTCGATATAATCGAGAAATTAAATACCTTAAATCTTCAACTTCAAGGAACCAATACACATTTATTCGAAACAAGTGATAAAATTAATGCTTTTTGTAGAAAACTGGAATTGTGGATCAGAAATGTAAGCAACATCACTCGCATCATTTGCTATCTTAAATGATTTTATAAACGAGGCAAATATGGAGTGGAAGTCTGGAATATTTCAAAGTATACAAGTACTTGTGAAAACAAAAATTTCCACTGTGTGTGTGGACACATTGTATGATCCACAGAGAAGCTCTGGCTTCCAAAGAAATGAGTCCTGTTCTGAATATTGTGCTCACTACAGTTTGTAGTCGTACCAAATATTTTATATTGTAGAAAACTGGAATTGTGGATCAGAAATGTAACGCAAAAAAACCTAGAAATGTTTGCAAATGTGGGTGAATGTGTTAAAACATACAAGGCTGAAGAACAACATGTAAAAGTTGTTTTAGTAACCATTGAAAATCATCTAGTCATGTTCACAAAGAATTTTAAAAACTATTTTCTTACTGATGACAACTTGGTAGCAAGTTACGAGTGGATTAGGGATCCATTCAGAATACTCCCGAAGAGCTCCCAACTTCCGAAGAAGAAATCTTCATAGACTTCACGGCAAGTGGCGAAATCAAAAGACAATTTAATAATAAATTACTCTTTGAATTCTGGGCAGGGGTGAATGATAAGTTTTCTGTACTGAAAACTAGAGTATTTCGTATACTATTACCATTTTCAACATATTCCCTTTGCGAAACCGGATTTTCTGCGGTGGCTGCTTTGAAAACTAAATATAGAAAAAGGACTCAGAGTGTCTATTTCTAATATTAAACCATCCTTAGAAAATCTTTGCTCTGTTAAACAGGCCCAAGGGAGTCACTAATAATTATTAAACTTGTTTTTAATATTAGTATTGATATGTTAATTATTAGGTAAATACATTGTGCAGTACTAATATAATCCTACTTATAGGTGTATTATATCAACTAAGTTGGGAATGTGGAATCTTTGGCACAATGATACTACTCAGTATATATGACCACTACACCAACCACTTTATTTTTGCACTCGACGCGCGTTTCGCTAACCATGTTAGCTTCATCAGGAGCGATGATTGACTAAAGCTAAATTACAAATCTACCCTATTTTATACTTAGCCTAAACCTTGAATTACTCAGGCGGAACTAATGGCATAGGCAAGGCCATCAGTTCCGGTCAAGTAACCAGTAGAGGGGATTATAAGGAATAGGCCCTCTGTCTTTATTTAAACTAGTTTTACATTTTATAATTTCCATACTTTCGTATGCGTTCAACAATCTCCTATCAGATACATTTTTATTAAAACTTAGATTATCTAATGTTACACTATGATCAGCTTCAAGGGCATGTTCGGCAATGCTAGACTTTTCTGTTCTACTGTATTTTAAATGTGCTAAAATGTTCTTTTAAATCGTGTTCCCCCCCCCCCCCCGCCCCTGTTTTAATTGACCTTTTAGTTTGCCCAACATACTTTTTATCACAATCATTACAACTAATTTCATAAATTCCATTTTTCTCACAATTAGGAATCTTATCTTTGGGATTTCCTAAGATATTCCTCAGATTGTCTGATGACTTGTAGACTAAGGTGAGGCTTACCTTATTTAATACCTTATTGAGTCCCTTGCTATATTTCGGATTATATGGTATGGAGACATACTTGGTGTTATTTTCTTCGCGTATAAAAAAGGTGGAATTCTGAATATTAAATCTAAACATATGTCTATTTATTAGTTTATTTTACTAAGTCATCGTCATAACCATTAACTCTAGTTATCTTTCTAATACGATTCCTTTCTTTATTAAAGTTACCTCTATTCAAAGGGAAAGTGACCAAACGATGAACTAAAAAAATGTCATGAGGGGACTAATTTGTGTTGTTTGCAATGAAATGTATCATTAGGAATATATCTATCCGTTACTGTGTCCTTCCCATAGATATCAAATTCTAATCTATTATTATTTTTTAATAATTAAAATATCTAGAAAAGGCAATTGTCCTTTGTTCTCAACTTCGTAAGTGAATTTAATGGAATCATACCGGCTATTTAATTTAGAAACAAAATCATCAATATTTGCTTTTTGTATCAAAAATCACGAATATATCATCCACATACCTATACCATACCCTTAAGAAATATTCGAATTCTTGACTGGCTTCGGTTTCAAACTTACTCATGAATAAATTGGCTATGAATGGTGATAAGCAATTACCCATAGCTGTTCCTTCTTTCTGAACATAAAATTGACTCTTATATTGGAAATAATTTTGTTCCATACAAAGTTTAGATAATGTTAAGTATTCACGAATATTTTCGTCCTCAAAGTCATTCATTCTAAGTAATTCTTCGAGATATTGTAAAGATGGGTGGAATTGGCAACGCTTGGGAACAAAAAACTGACATCAAAAGAAATTAAGACTTTCACACCTTCATTAAGAACTAGATTTTTTGTTTCATCGTTTGGTCACTTTCCCTCTGAATAGAGTTAACTTTAATAAAGAAAGGAATCGTATTAGAAATATAACTAGAGTTAATGGTTATGACGATGACTTAGTAAATAAGCTATGAATATAATGTAGACATATGTTTAGGTTTTAATATGCAGGAATTCCACCTTTTTTATACGCAAAGAAAATAAACACCAAGTATGTCTCCATACCATATAATCCGAAATATAGCAAGGGACTCAATAAGGTAATTAATAAGGTAGGCCTCACCTTAGTCTACAAGTCATCAGACAATCTGAGGAATATCTTAGAAAATCTTAGAAAAGTGGAATTTTATGAAATTAGTTATAATGATTGTGGCAAAAAGAATGTTGGGCAAACTAAAAGGTCAATTAAAACACGATTTAAACATTTAGCACACTTAAAATACAGTAGAACAGAAAAGTCTAGCATTGCCGAACATGCCCTTGAAGCTGCTCATAGTGTAACATTAGATAATCTAAGATTAATAAAAAATGTATCAGATAGGACGCATACGAAAGTATGAAAATTATAAAATGTAAAACTAGTTTAAATAAAGACAGAGGGCCAATTCCTTATAGTCCCCTCTATTGGTTACTTGACCGAAACTGATGGCCTTGCCTATGCCATTAGTTCCGCCTGAGTAATTCAAGGGTTAGGCTAAGTATAAATAGGGTAGATTTGTAGTTTAGCTTTAGTCAATCATCGCTCCTGATGAAGCTAACATGGTTAGCGAAACGCGCGTCGAGTGCAAAAATAAAGTGTTTGATGTAGTGGTGATATTTACTGAGTTGTATTATATCAGTGTAAATGTGTATTTTATTTTTTATTATGTCAGAATGTATTTTGTTTTGCTTTCCTTTCAATAAATTATATTAAATGTTTTTCAATAATAATTTCTTTTCGATACGCTCGCGCCCCTCCAATAGTGTAATCACGCCCCCTAGTGGGACGCGCCCCACAGGTTGAGAAACGCTGCTATAAGGCTATGTACGGTCGGTCAAATAAGAACGTATTACTTATAACTTGTAGTCGGTAAAATCATTTTTTTTTAAGGGTATTGTTGGTGCCTTTACAAATAAAGCCTTATGGAAAGTGAATCATTTCTAACCTTATTTAGGGTTAAATAGGACATTATCGAACATGAGTGCTACATACGCTTCGAGGCGTCCCTATGTAATCATCCAAAAGGTTCGTAAATGACGTCTACAGCGGCTGTTAAGTACGAGGGCCGCTTTTTACGTTTTTACAAACGACCACTAGATGGCACTATTGAGATGTGACATCACCATTGTAAAATTTGACATTTATTATTGTTAAATAGAAAACCGTTTAAAGTTTTTACGGCTTCTGGTGGTTTTTAGTGTTCCGTACGGAACACTTATAAGATCACTTCGGTGTCTGTCTGTCCGTCTGTCTATCACACCCGATTTTCTCTGAAACTATTTGTCATAGAAAGTTGAAATTTGGTAGTAATATAGGAATTGATGGTCTCATCAAAGCCATGTAGTTTTGAATATATATATATATATATATATATATATATATATATATATATATATATATATATATATATATATACATATACATATACATATACATATATATATATATATATATATATATATATATATATATATAATATATATATAATATGTAATACTTGCGCGCACTTTTCTTTGTATTATTATAAAAAAAATCGCGAAAAATCGCTGTCCACCCGCCTTATCTCGAAAAGTACTTATCAAAAAATTTTGAAAAATTTCTGAAATATTCTCCACGGGGTGTAGATTGAACGAAAATTATCACGAGTGCATTACCTTTAATAATTTATCTGGTATATAAAAAAAAAAACAGAAATTTCAAGGTCATCAATTTTCAGTAAAGATTGGAAACAAACTTTGTTGAAAACTCATTTGGGGTGTATTTTGTGAAGTCACTGATCATTTTATACTTCCGTTACAACATTTTTTATTTTAAAAGCAATCAACGTACCGAACACTAATTGCGCAAGTTCAACTTGCACTTGACCGGTTATTATTTCCTGTTGAGAGCGGCCATTTGAATGTCAGTTCATGTCTATGGTAGAACTGTAATCTTAACTAATTGGTTTACCAGAACTTTTCGGTCTGCAGAGTTTCCAATCAAAAGAAGCACATACTATGAATTGACATTTCGTTCTCTTTCGTTATTATTGTCATCCGAGTATAATGTATCGCATAATTAAGAACTGCAATTAAAAGCATCCCAAAAATTCATTATTCTTGCTTGAGAATAAAGCACAGTCATGTTTTATTTGTCTGTTGATGATCTGATATTTATTAGGGATCCACTACTTGACTTAATTTTTAAGCTACTTGAGTATAATGTAATCCCAGCCACTTATAAAATTTTTTTTGTAAACATAACCGTTGGTACGAGCGTGGTTTCAAAAGTCCGTGAAAAGTTAGAGAGATGGTACCACAGGTAGCATCACTTGGAAAAGACAGCCAGATTGATTTATTTCTCTGTGTTCGGCGTCCAGAATCGAGTGATTTAAAAAACAAAAAATTCGTTAGTGTCGATCAAACATTATTTTTTGAAAGGTAAATAGCCTCATTAGACTAAAAGGAATTTTGATACATACAAAGGGTACTAGGAAAGTTTTTGCAATATGACGCAACAATGAAATCGCAGGAAGAGCTGCTTGTTGCTGTATGTTGAGACATATTTCATACGTGCATAGTAGCCGCCGCGCCAAGTCGATGGGCTCAGTTATTCATTAGCAGTGAGAGTGTAAAGTGCTTGCGATGGCATCGTGGTCACGAAATGAGATAAGAGCAGTTTTGCGTTATAATTTCGTGCGTGGTTTCAAAATATAGAACCAGTGCTTAGAAGAAATGACTTTTGGCACTAGGTGATGTTTTTGTCCACATCGTACAACGATATTCAGGTGGTATAGAGAATTCCAAAGGGGAAATTTCACTCTGGAGGATGCCGAGAGGCCCGGGAAGGCCACGAACGTCGTTACGGAAGAAAACGTTTGTTCTAATGTGGGTGTGGGAAAATGCTTGACGAGGACAGGCGAGTGACCTACCAACAGATAAAGGGTACTTTAGACCTAAATGCACCAGTAAATTCGTTCGATTCTGCATGATCATTTGCACGTGAAGAAACTTTGTTCTCTTTGGATGCCGCATCGACTGACTGAAGAGCAGATGAACACGACGTGTGACTTGGTGGCGGGGGGAGATGCTAAAAAAGTTTGATAAGGGACAATCTCGGTATGTGAACAACATCGTGACAGGTGACGAGACTTGGCTGTACTATTACGATGTGCTGACCAAGGCTCAAAACAAAGTTTGGGTCTTTGATGATGAGGACACACCCGTAGTTTGTCAGAAAATCCCGATCTGTAAAGAAGAAAATGATAGCTGTGATTTTTTTCAAAATCGAGTGGAATTGTGGAACGTGTCGTTTTGGAACACACAGAAGACAGTCACAGATAAGTGGTATACTGAACAGTTGCCTGCCTAAAGTCATTGGATTATGAAGAACCTGCGGCCAAAGTCAAGAATGGACACCTGGTTCCTCCATCACGATAATGCTCCAGCTCACCGCGCCCCAAAGCTTTGCACCGAATATTTGACCACGACAGGACTGAAACTTCTCGAACACCCTCCCTACAGTCCAGACCTTGCTCCTTGCGGACTTTGCACTGTTCCCGCATGTGGAAATGAGACTAAAAGGGAGGCGTTTTCCAGTGATGTGAGACCTTCTGCGCGGCTTGGACAACGAGTGTGCTTTACTCCCTAGTGAAACTTGGCAGAACTGGTTTTAAAGATTGGTTTCAGAGGATAGAGAGGTGTATTGAATGTAGAGGAAATTACTTTGAAAAAATTAAATAAAACAGCTGTATTGCAAAACTTTCCTAGTATCCTTTTTTAATTATAGTGAAGCCGCATCTTCGACTACAGCAGTTTTTATAGGTGATTTTAAATTTTTCGGAGTGGTCGAATGAACACAAATGAGGCTGAACGTTCTAGACCTCGCTGTTGAGGTAGGTCACCACTATAGAAATCATTGACAGAATCCCCGAACAGATAGAACAGATAGTGACAGACGACGGAAAAGTCAAGGGTCATGAGACTGGTTGAAGAACGAGTACGTAATACTTGAATTACAATTTGAACATGATGGGTGTCGCGACTGTTGTTTGCCCAGAACAAAATCGTGTGAGGTGTTCCAAGTCGAATTGCAATAGTTTCCACATAATTTCAGACGTTGTTTCGTCATTGTGGATTGGCCCACAAAGAAGTCTTTTTGATGACAACGCTCAGGCCCACTCCTCCTTATTGCCGCTAAATGAATGGAACTGAAGTTCCAATTCCCTCGGACCTGTTTCCCGAATATAAAGAAATCGCTAACAAAAAGCTAGTAAAAAATGGGAGAAGTAGCTGGACCGGACCCCAAGGGAGCACTAAAATTTTAAAACTGTTGGGTAATATAGGAATAACAGCCCTGACAAAACTTTTTAACGCCATTTATGAGACCGGAATACTACCGACTGATTGGCTGAAATCAACATTTGTCATGATTCCAAAAAAGAACAGAGCAATCAAATGTAGTAACCATCGAACAATTAGTCTCACGAGCCACGTTTTAAAAATATTATTGAGAGTGATGCATGGCAAGGTATATAATAAACTTTGAAGAAAAAAATAGAAACAGTCAGTTTAGTTTTCGAAACGGATTATGGACTAGAGAGGCTTTGGTATCCATGTCTTGATCGAGAGATGTCGCGATGTCAACCAAAATCTGTCCCTTTGTTCAATTGACTTCGAAAAAGCCTTTGACAAGGTACGCCACGAAAAACTTCAACTCAACTATCGGATGAAATTAAAATCAAGCGGCGAGTGCGTCAGGGTTGTATTCTATCGCCCTTGTTGTTCAACCTCTATTCGGAAGTGATATTCAATGAAGAACTCACTGGTACCACTGAAGGAATCAACAACAACGGCGTTAACTTCAATAACACCAGATACGCCGAAGATACTTAATTATCACTAATAACGGAAAAAATTTACAGAAATCTACGGATAAAATAACTGACACTTGTTCACAGTTTGGTTTAAGACTCACTGCAAATAAAACGCATTAAGGAGTAACAATAGAGAGAAGACGTATATGGAGTACATCCCAGAAAGCGAGTGGGAAGAATATTATAAGAAGCTGCTAACAGAAGACAGACAAGAATTCCAAGAAGAGAACCCTGAAGAAGAACAGAATAAGGAAATAAAAGAGATAGAACTAAGCTATGAAGAAGTAAAGAAGACAATAAAAACACTCAAAAATAATAAATCTGCAGGGCCTGGGGGTGTGGTAAATGAAATGATTAAGTACGGGTCTAATAAATTACATCGAATGCTGAGAAACATGTTCCACAGAGCGACAAATGGAGAAAAAACACCAGAGGAATGGCCAAAAGCTTATATAGTATCTATATTTAAAAAGGGGAGACCGCAGAAAATGCACAAACTATAGAGGCCTAAGCATGATATCGAGTATGGGACGTTTGTATGGAAAAAATTATTAAAAATATCATGGAGGAAAATATTAAAAGGAAAAATTGGAGAAGACCAAGCAGGCTTTAACCGGCCGGAAAATCATGTATAGACCACATATCACACTATAAAACCAACAATGGAAAAAAACTGGCAAAGAATAGAGAAGTTCATTTAGCCTTCATCGACATAAGAAAGGCCTATAACTCAGTACCAAGACAAAGATTATGGAACGCAATGAAAGAAATAGACTTCTCAGTCAATATTAAAAAGACCGAGTACATGTGAGTCGGAGGACAACAGCAGGACTTGAAACTGGCCACAGGACACACCATCAAACACTAGGCAGATTATAAGTATTTGGGAACGAGAATATCTAGGGACGGAACACTGGAAGAAGCAATATTCGAGAGGAAATATCCAAGGAAGAAAAGCGATTGCAATGCTTAATAGTATACTATAGGGACAAAAACATAACCATTGAAAATAAGAGAATTTACAACTCAATAGTGAAAAGTAATAATAACTTACAGCTCTCATGTGTGGCCATTAAAGGAAAGAACAGAAAAAATACTAAAAGCTACAGAAATGGATTTCTGGACGACGAGCAGCCAAAAATTCCAGAAAAGACCGCATACCAAATGACACGATAAGGCGAGCTTTAGAAATAAAGCACGATATAGTAGACGAAATCAGAACCCAACAGTTGGTATGGTACGGACATGTACAGAGAATGTCACAAGACCGACTACCTAAAAGATTTTAAATTGGAACCCTCATGGAAAAAGAAAGCGAGGAAGACCACGCCAAAGCTGGAGAGCAGGAATCAACAAGGAAGTACTAGAAGAGAGATCTGGAGGAGGAGGGATGGAGAAATCCGGGAGGAGTGGAAATTAGGCATAGGAAGACGGAAGACGTTATAAAACCGATTGATATATATAATGAAAGAAATAGGCATTGACAAAGAACTAATATACGCAGTAAAAGCTCTCTATGAAAACAACACAGTGAACATAAAAATAGGACATAAAATAGGGAAGAGACTCCAAACATCAAAAGGCCTATTACAAGGATGCTCTACATCCCCAAACACTATTCAAAATATACCTCAAACAAACATTAAAAAATGGAAGCAAAAATGTAGTGGAATGGGAGTCCCATATACGAGAAGATTACTTATATACTCTAAGTTTCGCAGACGACCAAGTAATCATAGCACAAGATGAGGAAGACCTCAGATATATGATAAGAAAACTGAAAGTTAGTAGTAAAAGTGCAAAACAAATATTTACTACCTAAATATTTGTTTAATTATAAAGGACCTGGAAGAAATTTTATCTTGGGGTGACAGTAACCAAGTCGAATTCAACGCTACAAAACCCAGGCGGCAGCTTTTTCTAAAAAGAGTTAACGTTACTGAAGGGGTAACACCACTGTAAAATTTTCAAAAAATGAAAAAATTTTTTTTGCTTAAAAAATCCTTTGAAACCATGGAGAAAACGAGGAAAAAACTGTTATACGTGAAAGTAATTTTTTTCCTCGAAATTTCGAGCTATTCGCCGAACGCGTCGGGCGGGCTTCGAAACGACTACCTGTGTTCGGATGAATACCTGCTGAGAAGGTATTGCTAATAATTTGCTTGTTGATTTCTAAGTTCTGTAATACATTAATAGATGTCGCTAGATAGTTTTTTATGTAGTATTGGACTCATTTTCATACAGAAGCACGTTAGTACGTGTCATTATTGCGTCAGTGCACGAAAAAGACAATTCCCGCGCTTGAAATTATCACCATCGCTTGTTCTGTGTATAGTGCTACTTTGAATAGGTTTTATATAATTTCGGAGTATTTACGAAGTTAAAATGAGTAACAAAAAAAATTTATACGAGACAAAAAGGAACGAAAAGATCGTATCCAATGCGGCATCGGAGCAACGCGTCGAAAAGACGACTGTTGAACAGGTACGAGATTGAGGGTAACGCGGAAGGTGTCAGTGCTTCTTCCAAGAAATTACAAATGTGTGATAATGATTTCGACGTAAATAACACAGTGCAACACGAAAAAAAATAACCATATACGGACACCACCACGTGATAATAGACCAAAAAAAAAAGACCCGTGTCTCCCAGTTTTTCCGAAAGTCATGTACTTTTTTTTTATGGGCCCCCAAAGATTTGAGGCCTGGGTGTAATTTTTGCAAAAAACTCATCATATTCTGAGGCTCATATCTTGCAAACCGTTCGGAATTTTAATTTACTTTCTGTGGCAAAGTTGTAACCCTTGTCATAAAGAACAAAAATTGTGAACATTTAAAGTAAAAAAAACTTCATCTTCAAGATCAAAATAGCAAAAAAACTGTAAAAAATTCGATTTTTTTTTTACCTTTTTTTCCCTGTTTAGGCCCATAGCTAGCAAACCGTTCAAAATTCAAGAAACAATCAACTACAAAAATGTAGCTAAGATCTTAGTAAACAACTTTCTAGAATATATGAACTTCCTAGGAATGATTCTTAACACTGTTTAGGTAGCCGCAAAAGTGAAAATTTTCCCGAAAAATCTACTTTTTTAAAGTTTTTTGCGATTTTGATCTGGAAGATGAAATTTTTTGGATTTTATATGTTCACAATTTTTGTTCTTTATGACAAGAGCTACAACTTTGCCTCAGAAAGTAAATCAAAATTCCGAACGGTTTGCAAGATATGAGTCTGAGAAAATGATCAGTTTTTTGCAAAAATGACACCGAGGCCCCAAATCTTTGGGGCCTCATAAAAAAAAAATGCATTACTTGGGGCAAAACTGGGAGACACGGGTCTTTTTTTACCCGAGGCTCCCAGTTTTGGCCCAATTCATGTACTTTTTTTTATGAGGCCCAAGGATTTGGGGCCTCGGTGTCATTTTTGCAAAAAACTGATCATATTCTCAGGCTCATATCTTGCAAACCGTTCGGAATTTTAATTTACTTTCTGTGGCAAAGTTGTGGCCCTTGTCATAAGGAACAAAAATTGTGAACATTTAAAGTAAAAAAAACTTCATCTTCAAGATCAAAATAGCAAAAAACTGTAAAAAATTCGATTTTTTTTACCTTTTTTTCCCTGTTTAGGCCCATAGCTAGCAAACCGTTCAAAATTCAAGGAAACAATCAACTACAAAAATGTAACTAAGATCTTAGTAAACAACTTTCTAGAATATATGAACTTCCTAGGAATGATTCTTAACACTGTTTAGGTAGCCGCAAAAGTGAAAATTTTCCCGAAAAATCTACTTTTTAAAGTTTTTTGCGATTTTGATCTGGAAGATGAAATTTTTTGGATTTTATATGTTCACAATTTTTGTTCTTTATGACAAGAGCTACAACTTTGCCTCAGAAAGTAAATCAAAATTCCGAACGGTTTGCAAGATATGAGCCTGAGAAAATGATCAGTTTTTTGCAAAAAAATAACACCGAGGCCCCAAATCTTTGGGGCCTCATAAAAAAAAAAATGCATTACTTGGGGCAAAACTGGGAGACACGGGTCTTTTTTTACCCGAGGCTCCCAGTTTTGGCCCAATTCATGTACTTTTTTTTTATGAGGCCCCAAGGATTTGGGACCTCGGTGTCATTTTTGCAAAAAACTGATCATATTCTCAGGCTCATATCTTGCAAACCGTTCGGAATTTTGATTTACTTTCTGAAGCAAAGTTGTAGCTCTTGTCATAAAGAACAAAAATTGTGAACATATAAAATCCAAAAAATTTCATCTTCCAGATCAAAATCGCAAAAAACTTTTAAAAAAGTAGATTTTTCGGGAAAATTTTAACTTTTGCGGCTACCTAAACAGTGTTAAGAATCATTCCTAGGAAGTTCATATATTCTAGAAAGTTGTTTACTAAGATCTTAGCTACATTTTTGTAGTTGATTGTTTCCTTGAATTTTGAACGGTTTGCTAGCTATGGGCCTAAACAGGGAAAAAAAGGTAAAAAAAATCGAATTTTTTACAGTTTTTAGCTATTTTGATCTTCAAGATGAAGTTTTTTTTACTTTAAATGTTCACAATTTTTGTTCCTTATGACAAGGGCTACAACTTTGCCACTGAAAGTAAATTAAAATTCCGAACGGTTTGCAAGATATGAGCCTCAGAATATGATGAGTTTTTTGCAAAAATTACACCCAGGCCTCAAATCTTTGGGGGCCCATAAAAAAAAAAGTGCATGACTTTCGGAAAAAACTGGGAGACACGGGTCTTTTTTTTTTGGTCTACTATCACGTAGTGGTGTCCGTATATGGTTATTTTTCCATAACTTAAAAATTTACACACAGTGTAATCAATTAAGCTATAGAATTATAAATTTTTTGACCGTTTTTTACTGGGATTATTCAAAACTTTAAACTCGTTTTTCTCGAAACACGTTTTTTTCACCGCGGCATGCAGCATAACTCGAACAATTTTCAATATTTTCATTCGAATTTTTTACTATAAATTCAAAACAATATTTCGAAGTACAATACGTAGCGGATTTTCGATACGTTGCGTCAAAAAATTTTGTATTTCCAAATAACTGTCATTTTTTTGGTCGAAAAATGAACGACATTATTCAAATACTCGCCAATCACTCAAAAATCAATATTTCTAAAATCCCTACGTATTATACTAGCTATACCATTGTAGATTATATGTATTTTTTTTTCATTTTCCAGGAGACCTATACTGCGTGCCGCAGAGCGCATGAAATTTAAGATGCCTCGGGAGAATGGCTGCCATGCCACCATTTTGTAATATATTTCGTTCACAAAATTTCGTGATGTTCTTCAATAAATACTTATTAAGTTTCCCACATATTATTAGTTTGTTTCATTTCCTTCCATCAAAATAAAATTGTCGAAAAAAAGCGCTTTTTTAGGGCATTGCAGTGGTGTTACCCCTGAACCCGACATACTTATGTCGGGGCACTCCATTCCTCTAGCATCGTCACTCAATTTGTTGGGCGTCAATTTGGGAACAAATGTCCTGGTATGAACATGTTTGGGACTTCGCTCCCAAATATACATTGCATTTGTTGGATTCTGTTCAGAGAAGAGCTGTTCGTCGGATTGGAGACCCGGAACTGACCGGCGGCGTTGATTCGTTGGAACATCGAAGAACGGTTGGCGACTTGAGTCTGTTCTACAAGTATTTTCATGGAAAGTGTTCGAAGGAAGTAGCCCGCTTAATTCTTCCCAGAGCGGTGCATGTTAGACATACACGTCGCGCTAATACTTCACATCCGTATGAGGTTCAGCTTGTTACTCCGCGTACAACGCTTTTCAAGCAGTCTTTTATATGGAGAGCATCATCCCTTAGGAATGATTTGCCCGGGGCTGTGTTTCCCACCGAGTACAATTTACAGCGAACAACGTGAATCGCTTTTTCCGCACACATGCCGCTCCTGGGGCACTTTAGGAACTTCCCTGCAGCACGTGTGTTAGACCCATAAAAAAATCATTCTTGAAAGAAACTATGTTGAATAAAATCGATTTTTGGCATAAATATTGTTTTTTCTTGAACATTTTCGGGACTTTTCACCCCATGTAGTATAACAAATCATTTAAACATTGAATGAGTTGATTTCGTTCTAAAACTAACATTGTAATTACATTATGAATTCTCGAAATATCAGTAATAAGTGTTTGTCTTAAATTGTATTAAAAACACTTGAGAAGTAATAAGTAATAGTAAGTGAAGTAGTAAAAAATTAAATAATCACTACACATGGGTGCTTCCCCCAAAAATCTGTAGGCGTCCGGTTAAAGATTATCATTATTACTACTTAACTATAATAGAAATTCTTATCTTATCCAATAATACATAATCTCTTGACAATTGAACGAGACAATAATTTATGTCAATTAAAGAAAAACAAAAAAAATTTTATCTTATTAATTTATTATAAGGTTTAATATTAGTATTTCGAGATGTTTTTCTAGAACTTTTAACAAAAATACAGGTAAAGTATGTGTAATCTATTTGTGATAAATTAAAAATAAAAGGTTTAGTGAAATACTTTTAAAATGTTTTCATTAAACGGAAATTTTGTCGCCATAATTTATAAGGGGTAACCAAGCCATTAAATGTAAAACTAAAACACTAACATGAACACAACTAAAATATTTAATAGAATTTAGAGATGACAATATTGTAACTAACGGATCCAAAATACCCGTTACTCATCCGGATCCCGAAGTACGGGGTAGTCGACAATAAATGTACCCGGTATCTTCACCCTGATAGCGTCTGCGGTCAACCAAACTAAAACTACCAATGCATATCGGTAGCAGTAGATACCTACTCGAAATATGAGGCGTTGCGGATAGTAAAGGCGAACTCAACATTGGGTCAATTTTTTTTTTTTATATAATTCTATTTTATAGTACTTTTCCTACATCACATACCGGTCTAATTGTTGAGTACGCCCTTGCTTCGCCTTCAAATTTCAGTATCAAATAAATGAAAAATTTCGAACAGGCGATAGCCGGGCGGGTAGTAAGGGCGAACTCAACAATTTCGCGCGGAGCAACCGCCGGTATTGCGTCACTAAATGAGGTTTACTTGAAATTTTACGCTTTCTGCGTGTTAGTTCAAGTTAATTTTGAAGTTAATACGTTTATGTTTTGTTTGGTTTTGTTGCTTCTTTTTTTAAGAAAAGTATGGCGCAACCTGGACCTTCTAGTAGTGAAGTAAGTGTACAACATTTAGATGGTAGTGCTGTGTCGGGTTATTCGCGAAAGAGACCTGCTAAGATGAAAGATTGGCAAAAAAACGAGTGTAAGTTGAAACGAAATTCAGGAAGTGTTTACATTTCAAGAAATAACAAAAGGCACGTTGTTGCCCGCAAAATGGACCTCCTTGCAAGTGTGGATGTTTTGAGAAAATAGGCGCTGAACTGGTCACCAATATTTTTGACTCTTTTTGGCAAATTGGAAACTATGATCTACAGAATGCTTACTTATCAAAATTGTTGATCTGCAATGATGTAAAAAGATCTTACGTAAAGGGGCGTCCAAGTCGTACCCTGAGACGCATTCAATATAATGTGACTGTTGATTACGCTAATCGTGAAGTTTGTCGTACTGCGTTTTATAACATTCATGGCATCTCTGAAAAGCGCGTTCGAGTCGTACTTGACAAAACCAGCAGAACTGGAACTGTTACAACGGATCAAAGGGGGAGGTGTGGACCCGCGAAGAAAATAGGAAATGACGATCTTTCTAAAGTAAAAGAACACATCATGTCACTACCTACTGTCACCAGTCATTACAGTCGCGCCAAAAGCCCTCATCGAAAATACTTACCTGTTGGACTTAATATTAAAAAGCTCTATTCTCTTTACAATGAATGGCTTACGGAAAATTACCCTGGTTACGTTACGTTTAATATGCAGTTCAATATTGGTTTTGAGCCCCCAAAAAGTGACACCTGTAATTATTGCGATAAAGCAGACATAAAAATTAAAAGTAGTCAAATGCACGATTCCGAAAATGTTGCTGAAATCGAGAATCTTAAACAAGAGAAGGAGTTACATCTGACCCGTGCAAAAGCTGCTCAGTCTCTTCTTAAGGGATTAAGGAGTAATGCCGATGACTCTTTTCTGGTCATAGCTTTTGATCTGCAGCAGGCTTTGCCAACCCCAAAGCTGACTACTGGGATTCAGTATTACAAAAGGAAACTATGGACCTATAACTTTTGTATCCATAATGTAAAAACCGGTTCTTCAACGATGTACCTTTGGGATGAAAGTACAGGGAGGCGTGGATCATGTGAGATTGCAAGTTGCTTGTACGATTATTTGTGTAAAGTTGATGTTAATGTTAAAAAAGTTATTATGTTCAGTGATAACTGTTCTGGACAGAACAAGAATTTAAATCTTGTTTTGGCAAATCTATACTTTATACACAAAGACCAGTTCACTGAAAGTAAACACTATTTTATGATACCTAGGCACTCATACCTTCCCTGTGATAGGGATTTTGGGAACATTGAGAGAGAAATACGGAATAGCACTGTGTATACCATGGATCACTATAAGTTAATGATTGAAAGCTGTCGCCGAAAAAACCAGTTTTACGTTGTCCAACTTAGACAGGACATGATTTTCAATTTCTCTAATTTTCAAAAGAAAATTACCAAAATGCAGATGGCTGGTGCTAAGTTTAAAGATGGAAAGATCTTTGAATTTACAAATAACTTTAAGCAAGGTTTCTACATTCATTCTGCTTACAATTTGGATGTCAAAACGGCAGTCAAACTACAAAAAGGCAAGGTGAAAAACTATGATCCTGATCATTTTCATTTGGCCAGTGAAACACTGACGAGACTTTACAGTGCTCCCATTAAAATACCAGCCCCCAAATTAAAGGACATTCAGGACTTGTTACCGTATGTTCCCCTACCTTGGAGTCGGTACTTTACTAACATTATAGCCTCTCAAGACGCAGCAACGAATAAGAGCACCGAAAATGAAGATGATATGGACGATGACCAAATAGATTACAACTGAACTTGGCTAATTATTTGTTTCTTTTCTTTAGTTTTTTTTATGTTAGTTTCAATACCATATTTCCACTGTTTTGTATGTTGTATCAAGTAACTATTTTGTAATAACAAAACCTTTAATTAAAACAATAACCTTAAAATTAAATAAAATGTGTTCAAAATTTTTAATACCGGTCTAATTTTTTCCCAAGTATTGCCAATTTTAGGTGATAGTGTAGCATCAGAAACGAACAGTAAAATATGAAAAGAAAATACACAAATAAATATTTAAAAAACATTTAAAAATTCACGGAATACACTATTCTACTTAAGTAAATACGAAAAAGCTAATAAATAATAAAAACCTAATTTTGCCAATATTTTGTTGAGTTCGCCATTTCTATAAATTCAATTTTTTCGAAACTTCATTTTGTTGAGTTCGCCCTTACTATCCGCAACGCCTCATATATCTCGTCTTCATCGATGGCGTTTGGTTTCGGTACATTCGGTATGAATAGTAATGAGTGACAAGAATGGGTGCGAATATACAATTATAAATTATACATCTATAATATATATATAAAATGCAACGTTTCTGTCTGTCTGTCTGTCCGTTACTGCGCTTATCATTCGAGAACCACTTATCCGATTTACGTGCTTTTTTTTTAAATTCATTACATTTGTTTTCTGGCCTAGTTGCCAATCTTCTATAATATATACAAAATGCAATGTATCTCTGACTATCTTTCTATTTGTCCGTTAGTACCGTATCACTCGAGAACCACTTACCCAATTTAAGCGTTTTTTTTTAATTCATACGTTTGTTCTCTTTTCAGGTTATATAATAATTACCAGGTGTACAAGTATGAAAGGCGGATTTCAGACAACAGATGGTGCACTAATGCAGTTTGTGCTATAAAGATTTGACACTGCGCCATTTTGTTGTGCCATCAACAAGTATCAGACGCGCAAGAATAAATAATTGGAAAAGTGTGTGCATAGTGTTGTGTTGTGTGCAATATGTCGAAATTTATACCGAACAAAGAGCATGCGCGGACAGCATTAATTTTTTGTTTTCATTTGAAGAAAACTGCTGTTGAATCATACCGATTAATTCGAGAAGCTTATGGTGAACATGCTCCATCGCAAGATACGTGTGAACGATGGTTTCGGCATTTCAAAAGTGGTGACTTGGATGTTGCAGACAAGGAACGTGGAAAACCGTCAAAAAATACGAAGATGTGGAATTGCAAGCATTGTTGGACGAAGATGATACGCAAACACAAAAACAACTCGCCGAGCAATTGGGCGTTAGTCAACAAGCTGTTTCCAATCGGCTACGAGAGATGGGAAAGATTCAGAAGACCGGTAGATGGGTACCACATGATTGAACGACAGGCAAATGGAAAAAAAGCGCAAAAACACGTGTGACATTTTGCTCGCTCGGTACAAAAGGAAGTCGTTTTTGCATCGTATAGTTATAGGGGATGAAAAGTGAATTTATTTTGAGAATCCCAAGCGCAAAAAATATCATGGGTAGACCCAGGCGCACCATCCACGTCGACCGCAAGACCGAATCGCTTTGGCAAAAAGACGATGCTTTGTGTTTGCGGGGACCGGAGGGCGTGCTCTATTATGAGCTGTTAAAACCTGGGGAAACGGTTAATACTAAACATTACCAACAACAATTGATCGGTTTGAACCGTTCGCTGCTTGAAAAAAGGCCATAATACCGAAAGAGGCAACACAAAGTCATTTTTCTTCACGGCAATGCTCCATTACATACGGCAAAACCAGTTTGCGACACGTTGGAAGCACTCAGCTGGGAAGTTCTACCCAATGCGGCTTACTCACCAGACTTGGCTTCTTCCGATTACCACTTGTTTGCATCGATGGGTCATGCACTTGCTGAGCAGCGCTTTGGTTCGTACGAAGATGTGAAAAAATGGCTCGATGAATGGTTTACAGCAAAAGGGAAGATTTTTACTGGCCTGGTATTCACAAATTGCCCGAAAGATGGGAAAAATATATAACAAGCGATGGAGCATACTTTCAATAAAGCACTTTTTATCATTCTTTTCATTCTTTTCTTCTTCCGAATTTAACATGTTTTTTAGAAAAAAAAAACTCGCATTTCATACTTGTACACTTGGTATGTTCTATTAAAAAAATTTTCGACATTTGCGCAATAGACAAAGTAGCATGTTTTGTTATGAATTGTGTTACAAATACGTTTTTATGTTCCTTTTGTATTAGCAAGTGCTACATAAACGTTCTGTTATTATTATTAACGCTTTAAGTAATAGCAGAGTCGACGAAAGATATAAATCTCTTCTTGAATACATTTATAAAAATGCCACATCACAAATAATGTTTGAGGAAAAAACAAAAAAAAAATCAAAATTAAAAGAAGAACTAGACAAGGACACTCAATATCCCCAAAGCTGTTCACATTGATTCTAGAAAACATGTTCAAATCACTAAAGTGTGAATATAAAGGAATACTAATAGTTGATGTCACTCTGATCCCCAACACAAAAGAAGAAGTACAAGAAATGCTCATGGAATTAAGTAGCAACTCTCGAGAAATAAATTTAAAAATAAACTTCACCAAAACCAAATATTTGAACAACAAAACTGAAAATAACAGCCAGGAATAGAAGGTGAAAGAATAGGAAAGCTGCAAACATTCATATACAGCCTTGGCCAAAAGTATTAGGCACCCCTAATAAACACGTGAAACTCATAAAATATTTTAAAAAAAGACTAATTGTTTTAACAATACTATAGGCTGCGCTGTCAAAAGCTAACTTAAACAATAGGTCCATAAAACACCTGGCCCACAAAATTGCGCTAATGAGGTTTTTTGAAAAATATTTTTAATGTTTTATCAGTCTCTTTTTACTATTTGTAGTGTCAAGAAGCTTCCGTGAGTGTTTTATTTGTGAAATGGACATTCTTATATTTGAGAAATGCATAAGAAAAGTGAGCTTGGTATCGAAAAACGAATTAAAATTCAAACCCTACATGAACAAGGCAAGTCCCAAGTAGAAAAAACCAAGTTAGTGAAATGTTCTCGGTGCGCAGTGCAATCTGCTATTAAAAGGTTTATGGAGACTGGCTCCCATGCCAACAAAACGAGAACGGGCAGAAAACGTAAGGCTAACGAGCGACAGGACAGAAAACTCATCCGCAAGTCTATTAAAATTCAAAAAAAAAAACATCATCTGAGCTCGCTGCAACTCTGTCGGAAGAGATTGGGCTGCCGCTTAGTTCTCGAACGGCAAGGAGAAGACTGGCAGAAGCTGGGTTATGAGGGTGCAAAGCTAGAAAAAAGCCTTGGCCTTCAGAGACCAATAGGAAGAAACGCTTAGAGTGGGCTCTGAAGCACCAACATTTTAGCGAAGAGGATTGGTTTAATGTTGTATGGTCCGACGAATCCAACTTTGAGGTAAGTTTTTATATGATTTATTTTAACAAATAACTAGATACAATTACTGTTGATTTAATCCGTTTTAGCCAAAATAATAAGTAATTTTTTAATTGAGTATTTTTTCTATTCTTACAGCTATTCAGAACGTCAGGTGTGACATTCGTGAGGCGGCGTGTCGGCGAGGAATACCATCCAGATTGCGTGGTACCTACTGTAAAACACGGAGGAGGCAGCATTAGGACTTGGGGCTGCATGGCTGCTAAAGGTATCGGCAAAATGTTCATTTGTGAAGGCCGCATGAACAGCCAAAAGTACATAAATGTACTAGAAACTGTACTGATGCCTTCGCTAACGCGCATTTTTGGCGACACTAATTTAGACGACATCAAATTCCAGCAAGATAATGTACCTTGTCATAAATCAGCGGCTACGATGCACTGGTTTAGAGACAATAACATTGTATTGTTGGATTGGCCAGCGCAGTCTCCAGATCTAAACCCTATCGAGCATCTTTGGGGTATTCTGAAGCGCAAGATACGAGAGCATAGCATAACATCAAAAGCAGCGCTAAAAAGCGCTTTGATGGATGAGCGGGATGCGATAAGTACAACTGAATATACTAGACTTGTATGCAGCATGCCCCAAAGAATTGCTGCTGTAATTAAAGCGAAGGGCGGACACACCAAATATTAATTTATTTCATAATTTTACCTTAATATACGATTTTACAAAACATACGAATTCAATTTTTTACCCTGAAACACAAGAAATGAAGTAAATTGTAGGGTGCCTAATAGTTTTGGACAAGGCTGTATTTAGGACAAAAAATCGAAATATCAAAAAATAATTTAAAGGCTGACTTGGATAGAAGAGTCTCGTTAGCTTGGTCTATGTTTGAAAGGTTACAATCTACATTTCAATTGGATATCCCAAATATGATAAAAGCCAGAGTGTTAGAGCAATATGTGCTGCCAATATTAACATATGGCACTGTAACGTGGACTTTAAATAAAAGTATAGTATATAAACCCCAGGTAATCCAAAGAGCAATGGAGAGGAGAATGCTAAATATTAGACTCCAAGATCATATTCTTAATACTGAGATACGAAAATCAAAAGTGACAGATATAATACAACAAATTTGTATATTAAGGTGGAATTGGGCAGGACATATAACAAGGATGAATGATAATGGATGGATCGAGGCATGGAGAACATAAAAGATGTAGAGGTAGACTACAGACAAGATCGAAGGACCAACATAAGAATATTAGCGGGACACAATTGGATGCAAAAAACAAACAGCAGAGCTCAGTGGAGACAATTTGGGGAGGCTTACATCTGACTATGGATGAAATAAGCTAATGATGATGATGATAATGATTAATATATATATTTTTTTTATTAATTAATGGGCAATGCCCAATTTTAAAACATTACAATAAAATATTTTAAGACGACAATAAAGTAAAAAAGAAAATTTTAGAATAAAAATGAGGGAAAGAGAAAAAAGAAAATTATAATAATAATAATAAAAATAGAAAAGGAAATAATGACTGTAACACATGGGCTGAAAAGTCCCGGGCCTAACACATAGATGGCGCTAGTTTTATTGCAGTCACCTTTTTTTCAGTTAATACTAACCTTCAAAAGACAGCTGTTAAAATTTCATGATATTCTATTCATTAGTTTGTGAGTTATTGTGCTAAGAGTGACGCTACTTTTGTTATTTTCAAAACAATGGATCAAAAACAATTTCGTGTTTTAATTTTACACTGCTTCTTGATGGGAAAAAATACCGTTCAAGCGAAGCAATGGCTTGAAAAGTGTTATGGGGACTCCGCTCCATCAGAAACAACAATAAAACGTTGGTTTGCTGACTTCAAACGTGGTCGTAGAGACACCGATGATGCAGAACGCAGTGGACGTCCAAATGAGGCGGTAACACCAGAAAACATCAAAAAAAATCCATAAAATCGTTTTAAATGATCGAAAAGTGAAGTTGTGTGAGTTAGCTGACATCGTAAAGATATCAAAAGAACGTGTTGGCTTTATATTGCATGAGCATTTGACTATGAGAAAGCTCTGTTCAAAGTGGGTGCCGCGTTTGCTCACTGTTTATCAAAAACAAGAACGTGTTGATGATTCTGAGCAGTGTTTGGCCATTGTTAGAGCGACGCTGGAATGATTGCGTTGCTCTTGATGGAGATTACGTTGATGAATAAAGCTAATTTTGAACCAAAAAAACCGTGTTTTCTTTGTTAGGCCCGGGACTTTTCAGCCCATGTGTTAATAATAAGTAACAAAAAGTAACAAAATACACATCATACTGCACACAACTGTCTATAAAACACAGATCTTCCAACGAAAAAGTCCAGACTGGGATGCTCATTTGCAAAGCGACATGACCTAGATACAAAATTATTGCATCCGAAGTTGGTCCTGTGGGATGGCACAAAAAAAGTGTGTCTCAAACGGGTCACCCTGGAAAGTACATGCAGACCAATCCTGTCGAGCAGAAAGGGACAATGGTAGTTACTATGGAGAATATTATAAAGCATTTTGAGATCGATAACAACTCTGCGATCTTGTAAAGTTGGAATGTGAAGCTCAGATTCTATCTGAGGGTAGGTAAGCTCAGGTCTATTGATCTTAAAGGCAATGTATCTCAAAAATTTATGCTGCACTCTCTCAATGCACTGAATGTGAGTACGATAGCAAGGACTCCATACGCTGGAGGAACACTCTAAACGAGCTCTAATCAGTGAGCAGTACAGCTGCTTGATTGCAGCTATACTATTAAAGCCCAGTGTAATACGCAGCATCCCCGATCTTGTATGGATAATCCAACCGAGTCCGGGACTTACTGAAAATGATAAAATGGCACTTAGTTGCATTTAGCTCCATACATTGTCCTTGCACCAAGATACAAGCTGATTCAAATCTGTCTGAAGTCTGTAACAATCATCAAATGCAGACACCTCAATATACAACTTTAAATCATTGACACAAAGGAAGACCTCACTATGTGCAAAACGATAAGTCAAGTCATTAATAAATAAGTTAAACAGAAGAGGACCCAAGTGCGATCCCTGAGGAACTCCAGAGGGGACATGTATACTTCCGATAAGTAGTTATTAAAGCGGACAGTTTGTGTATGTCCAGTCAAATAGCAGGCAAGCCAATCCAATATCACTCCTCCAACACCCACCCTCCTTAACCTGGACAGAAGAACAACATTGTTTACCCTGTCAAACGCCTTGGAAAAGTCAGTATAGATCGAATGCACCTAAATTTCCCCTCTCCAAAGCGCCAGACACAAAATCGACATATGACAGCAGATTTAGATCCGCACTTTTGCCACTCCGAAACCGAAACTGATGGGTACTAATATTATTACAATTGACAAAACATCGGCAGTGTCATGCATAACTTTAGATGGTTCTAACAAAAGACTATTGCACAGATTAAAAAACTATGTTATTATCTCCTATAAGACCATGTCACCCAACATAAATTTTGGAAACCCAAATAGTGGACAACTAGGGGCAACAGAATCATCCCTGGGTAAACAGAAATGTGGACACAATATGGTATTTAAAATTTGACCTTTGAAGTTCTAACACCTTCTAGAAATTTTTATTTCCTGTTGAGCAGAGACCATTTGAATGAATAGAACAGAATTCTTTAGGTTATGGTATTGACAATATACAGAAAAACACTAGTAGTATGGCCAACAGAAATTGCATTACTTGAACTGACAGAACACTAGTAGTAGTCGACAAAAGCTCTAACCTTACTTCACCTTCATAATATTACTAGTTTATTATGAATTTTATTTAATAATATTATAGTGCTCTTTCAGATATTAGCTGTGAAAGAGAATAGATTTATAGTTCCCTGCACAGCAATTGATGAAGATTGTGAGTAATAATAATTGTCACACATCTAAAATAAAAAAAAAATACTTTTTGCATTTTTTTAATATAAATGTTTTCTTGTCGTTATCACCTTCAAATAAATTCAACTTTTAACATTGAAATACTTGTTTCCTGAATCAACAACGCAAATAATGATAAAACTGGTAAATCAAACAACACAGCTGTGAATAACCGATGATAGGTTGGATATCTAACATGACAACCCAAATTCCAAGAATCACTAGATCAACCGGCGAAAAAGAGCATTTTTCCTAAAATATTCCAATGTATTGTACTTCCTCTTTATTTAAAATACCTTTATGAAGTTTTTTAAGACGATTGTGTAACGTTCTTAGCCGTCGTCTGATGATTTAAAATAGAAAAAGTGCAGAATTTTCTGTGTGCTTCTGGAAAATACGCCTCTTGCCAAGTCGCAACAGTAAAAATCTATGGTTTAATAGGTAATAGCGGTTAAAGCAATAAAATCCTTACCTTCTGCCAATATACAAACGGCGCAAACTAAGAAAATTACTATTCTTGACATTTTTTTCAATATTTACTTTATAAATAGCTAATAGTTGCTTGTAGACGTCTTGCAATCACTTGCACGAAAACAAAAATGGACGGTAAACCGAGGTTGTCAGTAATGAAAACCAGTACAGGGCTTTGACTGATGACGTACAGTAAACAAAGCGAAAGATCTACTTTTATTTCTTTTTATTCCTTGTGTGTGATTAAGGTTTTTTTATCTGTACTGGTGGTCCAGGCCCAGTCGACGACATTCGGATATAGGTCTCGTATTTCCAGCTATTATCGATAATATCACTTATTTAAAATTCTTATGTCGTTGCTTTACTTACTTTTAAATCTTGTACAAGATGAATTTACCACAAATTCCTGTGTTCAGTCTCAAATTGCTTGATAAATTCTATAATAAGGGCCACTCCGACTCTGTCTCTTGCGTGCAGAGGGTTGCCTGACGCTTAGTTAATCAGAACGAATTAATTGCGCATATGCGTGGAGGTTGAAAAAAATCGCTCTTCCTTCTTTTTCAGAATGAACTTGGGATCTTTTGTTAGTTCTAACTTTATTTAAAGTATACTCTTGGAAAAAGATACCCTGTACTCTTGATTATACTGGTGCTACTACGATTAATTTTAAAATTGCCGATAAAACGGGAAAAAAAATTCCATATTAACGAAATACTGTTAGTCTTTTACTTTTGTATCTAATGGCGCTAATCAGCCATATACTCTGTTGCAACGGCTCAGAAAAGGCTAATAGTTTGGCATAAAGCGCTAATAACTTGACATAAAACGTCCTTAAAGTGTAAAATGCCAATTTCATTTGAATGGCAATCCACCAAACAAATCTGATATTAGATGATCTTGGAATTCAATGTCTGACAATACTAGGCAATTTTAGAATATTACTTTTCTAGTTTATGTGATTTTAAACATTAAATGAGTACACTTATTTATTGATTCACTCTGAAAAAAATTATTGCAAACCTAACTGAAATAAATTATTTCTGACTGAAAGCATTAAAACATTTTTCCAAAATTCGCCTTTCTATCTTTACACTTTTCCTCGTTCGTTATTGTAATGACATGTGACGTCACAACTGCCCTACTGGTATAAATTTTATTTAGAGTAATTGGTTTCGTCATATGGTATAAGACATATGGAGATTACGCTAATACCTCTGATAAATGTTATTTGGGTGACCTATTCAAACACGTGATAAATAATAATGAGTTGATTTATCTATCTTTAATTCTGAGTCTGATAAATAAATAAGTGAATATATATATATATATATATATATATATATATATATATATATATATATATATATATATATATATATATATATATATATATATATACAGCATTGGCCAAAAGTATTAGGCACCCTATAATTTACTTCATTTCTTGTGTCTCAGGGTAAAAAATTTAATTCGCATGTTTTATAAAATCGTATATTGAGGTAAAATTATGAAATAAATTAATATTTGGGGCATGCTGCGTACAAGCCTAGTACATTCAGTTGTACTTATGGCATCCCACTCATCCATTAAAGTGCTTTTTAGCGCTGCTTTTGATGTTATGCTATGCCCCCGTATCTTGCGCTTCAGAATACCCCAAAGATGCTCCATAGGGTATAGATCTGGAGACTGTGCCGTCCAATCCAACAAGACAATGTTATTGTCTCTAAACCAGCGCATCATAGCCGCTGATTTATGACAAGGTGCATTAGGCTAAATTAGTGTCGCCAAAAATGCGCGTTAGTGAAGGCATCAGTATAGTTTCTAGATCATTTTTGTACTTTTGGCTGTTCATGCGGCCTTCACAAACGAACATTTCGCCGACACTTTTAGCAGCCATGCAGCCCCAGATCATAATGCTGCCTCCACCGTGTTTTACAGTAGGTACCACGCAATCTGGATGGTATTCCTCGCCGAGACGCCGCTTCACGAATGTCACACCTGACGTTCCGAAGAGCTGTAAGAATAGAAAAAATAATCAATTAAAAAATTAGTTATTATTTTGACTGTAACAGATTAAATCAAGAGTAATGGTATGTAGTTATTTGTTAAAATAAATCATATAAAAACTTACCTCAAAGTTGGATTCGTCGGATCATACAACATTAGACCAAGTTCTTCGCTAAAATGCTGATGCTTCAGAGTCCACTCTAAGCGTTTCTTCCTATTGGTCTCTGAAAGCCAAGGCTTCTTTCTAGCTTTGCTCCCTCTTAATCCAGCTTCTGCCAGTTTTCTTCTTGCCGTTCGAGAACTAATCGGTATCCCAATCTGTTCCGACAGAGTTGCAGCGAGCTCAGATGATGCTTTTTTTTGATTTTAATAGACTCGCGGATGAGTTTTCTGTCACGTCGCTCATTAGTCTCACGTTTTCTGCCCGTTCTCATTTTGTTGGCATGGGAGCCAGTCTCCACAAACCTTTTAATAGCACATTGCACTGCGCACCGAGAACATTTCACTAACTTGGCTATTTCTATTTGGGACTTGCCTTATTCATGTAGAGTTTGAATTTTAATTCGTTTTTCGATACCAAGCTCACTTTTCTTAGGCATTTCTCAAATATAAGAATGTCCAGTTCACAAATAAAACATGCACGGAAGCTTCTTGAGACTACAAGTAGTAAAAAGAGACCGATAAAACATTAAAAATATTTTTCAAAAAACCTCATTATCGCAATTTTGTGGGCCAGGTATTTTATGGAGCTGTAAAAGAGATTGTCTATTGTTTAAGTTAGCTTTTGACAGCGCCGTCTATAGTATTGTTAAAACAATTAGTCTTTTTTTTTAATATTCACGTGTTTATTAGGGGTGCATATACTTTTGGCCAAAGCTGTATATATATATATATATATATATATATATATATATATATATATATATATATATATATATATATATATATAGTGCCGAACAAAAGTATGGAAACATTTAAATTCCCATCTTTAGTCTTAACATTTAAACGATTTACAATTACAATATTTATTTATTAAACGTGTACATGCTAACAAACATCTTGAAGACTAAAACAGTTATTGTTTATTAGAAATGTGCTTAGTTTCTAACGTAACAAAATTATGTACAAACAAAAATATGGAAACATTTTTGTTATAAAATAAAAATTCCACTAAGACGTCTAAGATATCGAAAATATTTAATATTTAGTGGGATATCCTTTTGCGTAAATCACTGCTTGAGATCTTCTGCCCATAGAGTTAATAAGCCTAGCACAAAAAGTCGGTGGTATTGTTTCCCATTCTTGTTTTAAGGCGATCCAAAGTTCGTCCCGGTTTTTTATATTTCTTTTCCTAATTTGTTTATCCAGATAGTGCTAAAGATTCTCTATTGGGTTCAAATCAGGTGATTGCGAAGGCCAGCGCATCACCCGAATCCTTTGTTTAGAAAACCAATTCTTGCCCAAGCGAGATGTGTGTTTTGGGTTACCTGCTTGGTATACTATTTTTCTGTTATGTTTAAATAATTAATTGGAACTATGAGAAAACAGGTTTGAATTAATATTTGAAACTTAACCAACGAAGATTAGTATTAAAAAGAATTACGGAACATTTTATTTAGAAGTTACCTCATTGTTATAAAAATGTAAACAAAATTAATGTCAAAAAAACCGGTCAGGTGCAAGTTGAACTTGCACAATTAGTGTTCCGTACGTTGATTGTTTTTAAAATAATAATTTTTGTTAGGTTGGTATAAAATGATCAGTGACTTCACAAAACACACCCCAAATGAGTTTTCAACAAAGTTCGTTTCCAATCTTTACTGAAAACTGGTGACCTTGAAATTTTGTTTTTTTTTTATATACCAAATAAATTATTAAAGGTAATGCACTCGTGATAATTTTTGTTCAATCTATACCCCGTGGAGAATATTCCAGAATTTTTTCAAAATTTTTTAATCAGTACTTTTCGAGATAAGGTAGGGGACAGCGATTTTTAGTGTTCCGTACGGAACACTTATAAGATCACTTCGGTGTCTGTCTGTCTGTCTGTCTGTCTGTCTGTCACACCCGATTTTCTCCGAAACTATTTGACATAGAAAGGTGAAATTTGGTAATAATATAGGAATTGATGGCCTCATCAGAGTCATGTAGTTTTGAGAATTAAATTTTGATTCAAGGGGTTAGTTTTGGGGGGTGAAGTCGGAAGTAAAAAAAATTTTTTTTTACTAGGTCATCGAGTGTGGTGTCAAATGAAAGCTTGTGAAAACACGAGTAAAAAATATATATATAATATTATACTTGCGCGCACTTTTCTTTGTATTATTTTTAAAAATTCGCGAAAAATCGCTGTCCCGGGCCTTATCTCGAAAAGTACTTATCAAAACATTTCGAAAAAAATTCTGGAATATTCTCCACGGGGTGTAGATTGAACGAAAATTATCACGAGTGCATTACCTTTAATAATTTATATGGTACATAAAAAAAACAAAAATTTCAAGGTCATCAGATTTCAGTAAAGATTGGAAACAAACTTTGTTGAAAACTCATTTAGGGTGTGTTTTGTGAAGTCACTGATCATTTTATACCACCGTAACATAAATTTTGACTTAAGGGGTTCGTTTTGAAGGGTGAAATCGGAAGTGAAAAAAATTTTTTTTTACTAGGTCATCGAGTGTGGTGTCAAATGAAAGCTTGTGAAAACACGAGTAAAATATATATATATATATATATATATATATATATATATATATATATATATATATATATATATATATATAATGTAATACTTGCGCACACTTTTCTTCGTATTACTTTTAAAAAATCGCTGTCCCCTACCTTATCTCGAAAAGTACTGATCAAAAAATTTTGAAAAAATTCTGGAATATTCTCCACGGGGTATAGATTGAACGAAAATTATCACAAGTGCATTACCTTTAATAATTTATTTGGTATTTAAAAAAAAAAAAAAAAAATTCAAGGTCACCAGTTTTCAGTAAAGATTGGAAAAAAACTTTGTTGAAAACTCATTTGGGGTGTGTTTTGTGAAGTCACTGATCATTTTATACCACCCTAACAAAAATTTTTATTTTAAAAACAATCTACGTACGGAACACTAATTGTGCAAGTTCAACTTGCACTTGACCGGTTTTTTTAAAAGTAATACGAAGAAAAGTGTACGCAAGTATTACATTATATATATATTTTTTACTCGTGTTTTCACAAGCTTTTATTTAACACCACACTCGATGACCTAGTAAAAAAAAAAAATTTTTCACTTCCGATTTCACCCCTCAAAACGAACCCCTTAAGTCAAAATTTATGTTACGGTGGTATAAAATGATCAGTGACTTCACAAAACACACCCCAAATGAGTTTTCAACAAAGTTTGTTTCCAATCTTTACTGAAATCTGATGACCTTGAAATTTTTGTTTTTTTATATACCATATAAATTATTAAAGGTAATGCACTCGTGATAATTTTCGTTCAATCTACACCCCGTGGAGAATATTCCAGAATTTTTTCGAAATTTTTTGATAAGTACTTTTCGAGATAAGGCCCGGGACAGCGATTTTTTCGCGAATGTTTAAAAATAATACAAATAAAAGTGCCCGCAAGTATAATATATATATATATTTTTTTTACTCGTGTTTTCACAAGCTTTCATTTGACACCACACTCGATAACCTAGTAAAAAAATTTTTTTTTTTCACTTCCGACTTCACCCCCCAAAACTAACCCCTTAAGTCAAAATTTAATTCTCAAAACTACATGGTTCTGATGAGGCCATCAATTCCTATATTATTACCAAATTTCACCTTTCTATGTCAAATAGTTTCGGAGAAAATCGGGTGTGACAGACAGACAGACAGACAGACACCGAAGTGATCTTATAAGTGTTCTGTACGGAACACTAAAAAGTCTCCATATACTTAACAGTTACCAATAATAGTTTGATGAACGTTAACGGAAAATAACAACTTCGTTTAAAATAATATTTAGTGGGACCGCCGTTGGCCTTGATAATCTCCTGTAACATTTTTGTCATGCTAGCAACCAGCTTTCTAGTAACTGACATGTTCTCCTTTTCGTCCAATATTCTGTTTTTTAATTCTTCTCTCTTTGAAACATTATGTTTGCGAACGCGCCGTTTAAGTTCCTCCCAAAAATGCTCGAGGGGGTTAACATTGGCTGATTGCGGAGGTGTATGAAGCTGTTGTCGAGTATTATGGATCATCCATTCTCGCACCAAGTTTGCGATATGTTTCAGATCATTGCCTGTTGGAAAAACATATCTTTTTTCGAGTGCTAATTTTTGGACACTTTCTCTTAAACTGTCTCTCAAAATGTTCAGATAAACATGCCGATCCATGGTACCCATAATAAAATGTAAAGCAGAACATTGCTATCCCCTTGTCTCACCGTAGAACAAATGTTTTTAATATCGAATGCGGTATTCTTCTTTCTCCAAACTTTAGTTCTCCCATCAGACTCAAAAAAGGTTAATTTTAGTTTCAGCACTAAAGATTACGGATTCCCAAAATTCAGGAGGTTTAGTAACGTATTCCCTAGCAAAAGCTAACCGCTTTTTGCCGCAACTTGCACTTGACCGGTTTTTTTAGAAGAGAAACCACTCAGTTTCTACAAAGAAGGAATGTAATAACTTGTAAAACGATAGGAAACAGTTATAGAAAATGATGAAGAGTACATTATTGATTAATAAATACTATTTTTCATGAAAATATGTTGTATTTAATTTGGTTTCTAATCGGGAAAGAAGTTTTGCAATCGCCCAATATATATATATATATATATATATATATATATATATATATATATATATTTATATATATATTATATATATATATATATATATATATATATATATATATATATATATATATATATATATATATACCCTGATAACCATGTAGTTTGAAGAAAAAAGTTGAAGAGGGCAAGGATGTAGTGAAGTTGGCAGTAAATTCCTACGCAATTTGAGTACAACTTGACTACAAAAAACTGTACAAGTTATTGAAGTGAACTTGTACAAAAGTTGGAGTACATATTGTAGTACAAGTTTGCCTACAACTTGTATTCAATTACCGGCCCTAGATTTCGATCAACTTGTATCCAAATGTTGCTCACCAAAAACTTACCGTAAACTTGGCGTCAAATTGACTCCAAACTACAGATGACTAAGTTTTTGTAGTGTAACACTGGCTATCAGGGTATATATATATATATATATATATATATATATATATATATATATATATAAATTGGGGAAACCCCCGTCCGTATACTCTCTGATTCGGGCAACTGTACATACACCAATTGAAATTTCAAGAATGAGTTCAGTTCATAGCAATAGTAGGGGAGCTGGTAGACATTTTTGGGTAGGTATTTAAGGCACCATGAAAAGTTGTCAAATACCTCTTTAGTGATACCTGAATACAAAAACGCAGACCTGGCTGAAGGGTAGTGGGGCCAGATTATTTAATCGGGTCTAAAACTTAGCAAGATGTTTGTAAAATTATATTTCAAAAAAATCGAAAAAACATATTTAAAGCACGTTAAAATTTAAACAGCATGATATTGGTAAGTAAAAAAAGATATTTTTAAAAAGACAGGTCGTTTCGGTGGGACATTCTACCTGCCAGGTGATCGAGAATGTTAAGCATGAATGCGAGTGAACAGCGCTATGGGTAAGCTGAAGTGCGAGAGACAGCGTATATCGGCAGCTGTCTTAGTCGAAGAACGCTGAGGTGCAATTGGCTCTCGCAAAACCACGTGACTCACAGCACCCATGCGTTTGTTAGTAAGAATTTTGGAGTAGTTTTAAAATTCTCATTCGTATAATTCGTGTTATTGTAAAAGTCCCTTTTTGTTGTTGGTTATTTACGATAAATAGTGATAATAGTGCTAAATTAGTGTGTTATTTGCACAAAAGACAATGAAAAAGTAATTGCTTTTAGTGAATAAACTTTGAAAAAAAGTCATGAAGTGTTGGAAATTAGAAAAAAATATGGTTTAAAATACGAAGACAATATTTTACCAGCCAAAGACGGTTATCATACCCAATGTTACAAAAATTTGCATGGGTGCTGTGAGTCACGTGGTCTTGCGAGAGCCAATTGCACCGCAGCGGTCTTTGACTAAAACAGCTGCCGATATACGCTGTCTCTCGCACTTCAGGTTACCCATAGCGCTGTTCACTTGCACTCATGCTTAACATTCTCGACCACCTGGCAGGTACCGAAACGAACCATCTTTTAAAAAATATCTTTTTTTAGTTACCAATATTATGCTGTTTAAATTTCAACGTGCTTGAAATATATTTTTTCGATTTTTTTGAAATATAATTTTATAAATATCTTGCTAAGTTTTAGATCCGACTAAATAATCTGGCCCCACTACCCCTCAGCCAGGTTTGCGTTTTTGTATTCAGGCATCACTAAAGAAGTATTTGACAAGTTTTCATGGTGCCTCAAATACCTACCCAAAAATGTCTACCAGCTCTCCTACTATTTGCTTTGGTATGAACTGAACCCTTTCTTGAGATTTCAGTTGGTGTATGTGCAGTTGCCCGAATCACAGAGTATACAGTACCGGGGTTTCCCCAATTTATATATATATATACATATATATATATATATATATATATATATATATATATATATATATATATATATATATATATATATATATATATATATAGTGCCACCTCGATAATCCGGATCTCCATTAAACCCGATTCTTTAATAATCCGGACAAACATTTCTATTGCATGTTGATATGTTGTACTTTATAATCCGGATTTGATAGTACTAGGTAATCCGGACATCTACTTAATTTAAACTACACGGGAAAACTGAAATCGATAGTGAGGGGATTCCCCTAACTTCCAATCTAATACATCTGGGATTCACACAAACTGTAGATGCCTTAGATTTGCCTACAACGCATCGAGTATCGCGTCTAAAGGTTAAGGACTTTGTAGTTGTTTGTTTATTGTCACAAGTACAACATATCTACGTTCTATTTTACTTTATGTGGTTCATATAAATATGTAAACGTTTTCTTTTACGTATATGTACCTATATATTAAAATGCCTTCTAAAAGAAAACATATTACACTAACAATAAAACAAAAGTCCGATATATTAAAAAGACTAGGTTCTTGGTGAAAGCGGAAAAGTGTTGGCAAATGAATACGGAGTAGGAACATCCACAATTTCGGATATAAAAAAGAAGCAAGGGAAAATCAAAAGGTATGTATATATGATTTTTTTTAAAGATAATTTTGGACACTCACTATGGACGTGTAACTTCTTTTAGATTTATTTCCAAATATGATTCCGGTCCTGGCGTCAGAAAAACCTTACTAAAAGCCGAATATCCAGAAATAGAAACTCGTTTGTATACATGGTTTTGTACGCAACGATCAGGGCACGTCCCAATTTCCTAAGAAATTTTATCAGGCAAAGCAAAACAGTTTTACACTGAAACCTACGGGAATGATAATTTTAGAGCTAGCAGAGGCTGGATTTCTAACTTCAGGAAAAGACATGGTCTGCGTGCTTTAAAAGCTTGTGGCGAAAAACTATCCAGTGATGAAAGTGCCGTCGATCCTTTCCTAACTTTATTCGCAGATAAGATAAAAGAATTAAACCTTGGATCTACTCAAATATACAATGCAGATGAATCAGCTCTGTATTGGAAAATGTTGCCTGAAAAAAACGCTGGTTCGTTCTCAGAAAAAGACCGCACCAGGTCGAAAAATAAACAAAGAACGCGTTACCTTTCTAGCATGTTGCAATGCTGATGGATCACAAAAATTAAAGTTGTTAGTGATAGGAAAGGCAAAAAATCCGAGGACTTTTAAAAATGTGAACATACCTGTTGAGTACAAATCATCTGCCAATGCATGGATGACTACAGCAATTTTCTTAGACTGGTTTCATCATTCTTTTATTCGTCAAGTCAAAAGTCATTTAAGAAGTCTCAACTTGTCTGAAAGAGCCTTGCTAATCGTTGATAACGCTTTGAGCCATGGAACTATAGAAGAGCTGACTAGTGAGGATGGACAGTTTACAACATTATTTCTTCCATCAAATTGTACTGCACTGTTGCAGCCTATGGACCAGAATACAATCAGACTGACAAAATTATTTTATTGGAAAAATCTTTAGCCCATATTTTATCAAATAATGAAGAGAACCTTGTTAGGTTATTAAAAAGCATTAATCTAAAAGATGCTGTATGTCTACTATGCAATTCATGGGAAAAAGTCTCCCCTGAAGTCTTGAAAAAGTGCTGGCCCAAAATTATGGCTTGTGTGGCAGATACCAACCCAGACACTGAATATGATGCTGAAGATCTGATTCCTCCGAGTGAATTGCGGCACAATTTGCTCTCCGCGAATGAAGAAATGAAAGGTAAAGCCTGAAATTTTTCTTTTAGTATTTTTTGGTTAATTCGTAAATATTTAACAGATGTTTCAGATATGCTGAATGTTCTCACTGGGCAGAATCTGGAACGTGGAAATATGTAATTGGCTTGAAAATGATGAAGATTTGTTACCACTGGATGACATAGATGATACAGATGAACAACACGAGAGTGATAATGAAGGTTCAGAGTTAAATACTAATACAAACAAAACTGTTAAGAACACTGTGAAGAATGATGAGGCAGTTAAAAGTTTCAATGTGTGCATGAGATGGGCAGAAGAAAATGATATCCCTCTAAGTGATGTTCTTGTACTTCAAAGATTAAAAGAAATTGCTTTTATGATGAACCAGAGAAGGGTCAAGCAAACAAAATTTACAATTTTTTTTACAAAATAAGATAAAACTTGATAAGATATGCTTCTATTTTAAATATTAATCTATGTATGTACTATTTTTTCGTTGTCTCGTATTAAATGATTCGTTTTTTAATATAAATAATGTCCTGCTTCAGTAATTCGAATTATTTACTAATTCGGTTTTAATTAGTCCGGATTATCGAGGTCGCACTGTATATATATATATATATATATATATATATATATATATATATATATATATATATATATATTGGGCGTTTGCAAAACGTCTACTACAATGTAAGTACTTCAAAATACATTATTGAAAAAGCTTAACTGTTTTCTTGAGATTTCAGTTGGTGTATGTAGAGTTGCCCGAATTACAGAGTATACAGGAAGTAGGTTTTCCCAATTTCCCTGACTGAATAGGAGGCAAGAGGAACTTAAACAATAAGACAAACAACATAGAACCACTAATATTAGTTTATTTTTTTAAGGTACCTAGTTATTTAATAAAAAAATTACACATTAAAGCAGTAAATAAACGTTATTTTAAAGTTGCACTATTATAGCGCATGAATGTTTATACTACATAAATAATACTCTACATTTTCTTGGCTACAACGCTTCATTTTGTGTTTATTTGTCGACATAGAAAAAGAATGAAAACATTAGAGTGAACATATTAATTATGATTATTAGTATTTGAAACACCTTCTATCTTACTATCTAATAAATTTGTTTCATGCACGAAATGAAAATTAGGATAGCGTAGTTTTAACCTATTATAATTTTTTATATATTATATATTTTCTGGATATTTTTAGTAAAAATATATTGGTACAGTCGCAAACAAGAACAATTTGAACAAAAAAAATTATATTAATTAAACGGAAAACATGGAGCCAATGTACCTTCACCATTTTATTATTTTTAGTTTATACACGCTACTACAGAAAGCTTCGGCAATTAAAAAGGAGAAACCAGGTCTCAACTGATGAGGTTGTCCCCAAATATACCAATATACCTAACAGGTGTTTTAGATTCTGTATCTTAAGAAATAAGGATTTCAGGATTTAGTTTACACGATTTCTTTTTGTATTTTGCTTTTCATTATTATACCTTCTAGTACGTAAGGTAAAGAAAACAGACATTTTTCGTTAATGCAATGAAACTTGGTATACTAGACTTTTCTGCTCTACTGTAGTTTAAGTCTGCTAAATGTTCTTTAAATCTTGTTTTAATTGACCTTTTAGTTTGCCCAACATACTTTTTATCACAATCATTACAACTAATTTCATAAATTCCACTTTTCTCACAATTAGGATTCTTATCTTTGGGATTTCCTAAGATATTTCTCAGATTGTCTGATGACTTATAGACTAAGGTGAGGGCTACCTTATTAAAAAAGGAATCGTATTAGAAATATAACTAGAGTTAATGGTTATGATGATGACTTAGTAAATAAGCTAATAAATAGACATAAGTTTAGATTTAATATTCAGAATTCCACCTTTTTTACACGCGAAGAAAATAACACCAAGTATGTCTCCATACCATATAATCTGAAATATAGCAAGGGACTCAATAAGGTATTTAATAAGGTAGCTCTCACCTGAGTCTATAAGTCATCAGACAATCTGAGGAATATCTTAGGAAATCCCAAAGATAAGATTCCTAATTGTGAGAAAAGTGGAATTTATGAAATTGGTCGTAATGATTGTGACAAAAAGTATGTTGGGCAAACTAAAAGGTCAATTAAAACAAGATTTAAGGAACATTTAGCACACTTAAAATAAGTTGAACAGAAAAGTTTTGCCGAACATGCCCTTGAAGCTGATCATATTGTAACATTAAGATAATCTAAGATTAATAAAAAATGTATCTGATAGGAGATTGTTGAACGCATACGAACGTATAAAAATTATAAAATGTAAAAGTAGTTTAAATAAAGACAGAGGGCCTATTCCTTATAGTCCCCTCTATTGGTTACTTGACCTGAACTGATGGCCTTGCCTATGCCATTAGTTCCGCCTGAGTAATTCCAGGGTTGGGCTAAGTATAAATAGGGTAGATTTGTAGCTTAGCTTTAGTCAATCATCGCTCCTGATGAAGCTAACATGGTTAGCGAAACGCGCGTCGAGTGCAAAAATAAAGTGTTTGGTGTAGTGGTGATATATACTGAGTAGTATCATTGTGCCAAAGATTCCACATTCCCAACTTAACTGATAAAATGCGAAAAATATAAACTTGTGAAAATTTGGTCGCCCTTTTGGAACGATGCCTTCCCTAGAGGCCTAGATCGAAATTTTTTTTTTGAGATCATCAGTTAAAATGTGGCGGTTGGTATAAGGAATGTGTTTCCGAGGTTTATACCCATTAACCAAAGGTCCGGTGTTTGAATCATTTTGGACACAAAGAATAAAATAGCGAAGGACATTTTTCAGTTATATTTTACGGGGGGCTAATAATATACTTAATTTTTAGACGAATTACCGTGTACTTCTAAAATACGTAAATAAGTGACCGTGATTAAAAAAATTCGAGGTACTTAAAAATATGGAATTTGTAAATAGAAATTAAATTTAAACTAAGTTATGTAAAATTTTAAAACAGTGTTTTTCCTTTTATTTATATAATTATACGTGTTATGTTTGTAAACCAGTGTTATTGTTGTAATTTAAAGCAAGACTGTGATGTATTTTGAATTTTATTTCTAGACATGGCAAACTGTTTTTTGAAAATGCCCAAAACCAGGGGCGAAACGTCAAAATAATATAAAAAAAAAAATCAAAAGAACTTTAAGATTTTCATTTGATGAACCAAAGATACATAAAAAAGTTTTATTTACATAAAGGTTCAAGAAATCAAATCTATTTATATATATATATATATATATATATATATATATATATATATATATATATATACATATATAAATATAAATTGGGGAAACCCCCGTACTGTATACTCAGTGAGTCGGGCAACTGCACATACACCAACTGAAATCTCAAGGAATAGTTCAGTTCATACCAAAGCAAATGTAAGTATCGGGTCTTCCATTAAGGACTTGACAACTTTTTTTGAAATAAAACGCAACCCATTTGAGAAATTTCGAAAATTTTACTATCGGCTTGAAGTACAATCAAATCATTTATGTATGGAATTCGACTTCATTCATAAGTCCACCACGGGCATGTTTGCAGCGGTCGATTCGTTGAACCCAATTTTCGATGACTCGGCCACACATTTCGACGGAAACGGTCACTATCTCTCTTTCAATATTGGCTCTGAACTCCTCTAACGACGCAGGCTTGTTAGCATAGACCAATGATTTAACGTACCCCCATAAAAAGAAGTCTAGAGGTGTTAAATCACACGATCTAGGCGGCCATTCGACGGGACCATTTCTCGATATAACACGTTCACCGAATTTAGATTGCAGTAAGTCGATTGTTACACCCGCTGTGTGGCTTGTGGCGCCGTCTTGTTGAAACCACATATCATTAATGTCTAGCCCATGCAATTGGTCAAAGAAATAACGTTGCAACATGCCTCTGTAGCGATCTCCATTGACTGTAACGTGACGGTTATTTTCATCAACGAAAAAGAACGGCCCAATGACACCACTGGCATGAAAACTGTACCAAATAGTAATTTTTTGTGGATGAAGTGATATTTCTTCAAGCACATGAGGGTTTTCACCTGACCAATAACGCATATTCTGTTTGTTGACGAAGCCGTTTATCCAAAAATGCGCTTCATCACTAAAGATGATTTTGCGATGAAATTGGTCATCTTCTTCCAACATTTCTAGAGTCCAATTCGAGAACGTACGTCGCTTCATATGATCGAGTGGCTTTAGTTCTTGAGTTAACTTTAACTTATAAGGGTGCAGGCCAAGATCCTTTCGCAAAATTCGCCATAGTGTGGTCCGAGCGATGCCAAATTCTTGAGAACGCCGTGAAATCGACTGTTTTGGTTCGTTTGAGATGGACGTTTGAACGGCAGCAATATTCTGGCCACTTCGACCAACCCGTTGTCTCACTGGCACGGGAACATCCAGCAGCGAATATGTTAACTCAAATTTTTTCACTAGACTATGAATTGCTTGTCTACTGGGACGAGAATTACGACCAAAAATTGGCGTTAATGCTCTTAAAGTTGCAGTCACCGACTCCAAATTTTGGTAGTAAATTTTAATTATTTGTAAACGTTGTTCGTTCGTGTACTTCACCATGATGAAAATGTTGACTTTACTGAATGTTTTGACGTTGACAGTTCGGTGATTGGCTTAAGGGTGCGTTCACAGTGAAATTTCAAAGTTGTCAAGTCCCAAATGGAAGACCCTTTACTTCAAAATACATTATTGAAAAAGAAATGAGTTAGCTTTCTTGAGATTTCAGCTGGTGTATATAAAGTTGCCTGAATTACAGAGTATACAGGAAGTAGGTTTTCCCACTTTCCCGGACTGAATAGGAGGCAAGAGGAACTTAGACAATAAGACAAACAACATAGAACCACTAATATTAGTTTATTTTTTTAAGGTACCTAGTTATTTAATAAAAAAATTACACATTAAAGCGGTAAATAAACGTTATTTTAAAGTTGCACTATTATAGCGCATGAATGTTTATACTACATAAATAATACTCTACATTTTCTTGGCTACAACGCTTCATTTTGTGTTTATTTGTCGACATAGAAAAAGAATGAAAACATTAGAGTGAACATATTAATTATGATTATTAGTATTTGAAACACCTTCTATCTTACTATCTATTAAATTTGTTTCATGCACGAAATGAAAATTAGGATAGCGTAGTATTAACCTATTATAATTTTTTATATATTATATATTTTCTGGATATTTTTAGTAAAAATATATTGGTACAGTCGCAAAAAAGATGTAGTATAATATAAATATGGTGCAAATTTTAACAAAAAAAATTATATTAATTAAACGGAAAACATGGAGCCAATGTACCTTCTCCATTTTATTATTTTTAGTTTATACCCGCTATTACAGAAAGCTTCGGCAATTAAAAAGGAGGTCTCAACTGATCAGGTTGTCCCCAAATATACCTAACAGGTGTTATAGATTCTGTATCTTAAGAAATAAGGATTTCAGGACTTAGTTTACACGATTTCTTTTTGTATTTTGCTTTTCATCATTATACCTTCTAGTACGCAAGGTAAAGAAAACACTCATTTTTCGTTAATGCAATGAAACTCGGTACACATATTCCTCTTATCAACAAACAAAAATATTCCTATGTACCTGTGAACTTGCCTCTTCTTCTTGCCAGTTCTAATTTACGGGGTCCAGACATGGACATTTACCAAGCACACACACAATCAACTGAAGACAACGCAACTTGCTTGAGACATCGTAAAAGCAACACTTATATGAACTCAATCACTAAGGTCAGAGACGCAGTAGAGACAGTGGCTGAACTCAAATACAGCTACGTTGGCCATGTTGCTAGATATGCAGATGACAGAAACCCGCAATCTATATTGAGATGGAGACCATACATGGGTAAGCGATCGAGAGGACGGCCTGCTAAGCGTTGGACTGGTGACAATAAACGAACGGCCTGATTTGTCTGGATGAGGCAGGCACGGGACCATCAAAAGTGGAAAGATATGAGCAAGGCTTATATCCAGCAATGGATCGATGAAGGCTGAAGGAAAAGAAGAAGATTATCAACACAATATGGGCAACTATATGGACTTTCGGCATATTAGATTATAGTACTGTGGTTTCCTTTTAAATGCTCTAGGCGGATACATGAGAGTATGCTACTTGGCGTTGAATTGACTAGTGACAGTTATCAGTATATTAATAAATACTGAAATATCCGTAGTTATTGATATATCGATCGGTACCACTTATGTTCACCACCCATTCATCAATTTTAGAAGGAGATAAAATTGTTTTTAAAAGAGACAATTATTTTTTGGAGGTCTCTCAAGCCCGGCAATCAATTGTTGATAATAACTATCGATATACATATTAATAGTGATCAGTAATAATCATTAGTTGTCGCTATATCAATAGCTATCGATAGGTAGGATGTCCTTTACTATATATAGTTAAACCATTTTCGCCCATCCCTAGTCGCCTTGTTAGACCCGTAAGATCAAGTGCTATATATGACATCCATGGTGAAATTAGTGCTGTCGTAATATCATTTTTTTGATCCAAAAGCAATGCAGAACCTTTCACAAGCTTTCGTGGTTACTTATAATTATTGGGTAGACCAGCGATGCTAATACCAAAGATAGGTGTACATCTCTCGTCAACGATTAGAGGCGACCAACAAAACTTGAAGATTTTTGCTAGTACAGTGTTACTATAGGTCAGAAAAATTATATTTTGACAGACTTTTACTCACCGAACGACCCTAAGTACTATAATCCAAAATGGCAAATTTTTAATTTTCCGGTCGCACATATTAAGTTGATAATGATTTTAATAGAATCATATTTCGAAACACACTCATGCGACTCCTTCCCTGATAAAATGCTACTCAGTATATATCACCACTACACCAAACACTTTATTTTTGCACTCGACACGCGTTTCGCTAACTATGTTAGGGAGGAGCGATGATTGACTAAAGCTAAACTACAAATCTACCCTATTTATACTTAGCCTAACCCTGGAATTACTCGGGCGGAACTAATGGCATAGGCAAGGCCATCAGTTCCGGTCAAGTAACCAATAGAGGGAACCATAAGGAATAGGTCCTCTGTCTTTATTTAAACTACTTTTACATTTTATAATTTCCATACTTTCGTATGTGTTCAACAATCTCCTATCAGATACATTTTTTATTAATCTTAGATTATCTAATGTTACAATATGATCAGCTTCAAGGGCATGTTCGGCAATGCTAGACTTTTCTGTTCTACTGTATTTTAAGTGTGCTAAATGTTCTTTAAATCTTGTTTTAATTGACCTTTTAGTTTGCCCAACATACTTTTTATCACAATCATTACAACTAATATCATAAATTCTACTTTTCTCACAATTAGAAATCTTATCTTTGGGATTTCCTAAGATATTCCTCAGATTGTCTGATGACTTATAGACTAAGGTGAGGCCTACCCTATTAAAAAAGGAATCGTATTAGAAATATAACTAGAGTTAATGGTTATGACGATGACTTAGTAAATAAGTTAATACATAGACATAAGTTTAGGTTTAATATTCAGAATTCCACCTTTTTTACACGCGAAGAAAATAACACCAAGTATGTCTCCATACCATATAATCCGAAATATAGCAAGGGACTCAATAAGGTATTTAATAAGGTAGGCCTCACCTTAGTCCTATAAGTTATCAGACAATCTGAGGAATATCTTAGGAAATCCCAAAGATAAGATTTCTAATTGTGAGAAAAGTGGAATTTATGAAATTAGTTGTAATGATTGTGACAAAAAGTATGTTGGGCAAACTAAAAGGTCAATTAAAACAAGATTTTAAGAACATTTAGCACACTTAAAATACAGTAGAACAGAAAAGTTTAGCATTGCCGAACAGGTCCTTGAAGCTGATCATATTGTAACATTAGATAATCTAAGATTAATAAAAAATGTATCTGATAGGAGATTGTTGAACGCATACGAAAGTATGGAAATTATAAAATGTAAAAGTAGTTTAAATAAAAACAGAGGGCCTATTCCTTATGGTCCCCTCTATTGGTTACTTGACCGGAACTGAAGGCCTTGCATATGCCATTAGTTCCGCCTGAGTAATTCCAGGGTTAGGCTAAGTATAAATAGGGTAGATTTGTAGTTTAGCTTTAGTCAATCATCGCTCCTGATGAACCTAACATGGTTAGCGAAACGCGCGTCGAGTGCAAAAATAAAGTGTTTGGTGTAGTGGTGATATATACTGAGTAGTATCATTGTGGCAAAGATTCAACATTCCCAACTTAACTGATAAAATGCGACAAATATAAACTTGTGAAAATTTGGCCGCCCTTTTGGAACAATGCCTTCCCCAGAGGCTTAGATCGAAATTTTTTTTTAGGGATCATCAGTTAAAATGTTTCGGTTGGTATAAGGAATGTGTTTCCGAGGTTTATACCCATTAACCAAGGGTCCGGTGTTAGAATCATTTTGGATACAAGGAATAAAATAGCGAAGGACATTTTGCGGTTATATTTTACGGGGGGCTAATAATAAACATAATTTTTAGACGAATCACCCTGTACTTCTAAAATACGTATATTTATTGTCCTCCTTTGGATGGAGCTTTTAAACAAATACAAATTGTTAGAAGACGTTAATCTATTATATGCACCATATTTACCTTTTAGAAAGTTATTTACTTGGCTTTTTTAAGGCTTAAATTTATGGAAATAGTTTCTAAAAGTTAAGAAAAGTTATGTACGTGATCTCCCTTTTATCAGGCATTTTATTACCACCTTTATTAAACATTCATTAGATTGAAAGAAAAATCAAAGATATAAAATTCCTATTAAGCCTGATAATTTTATATATCTTTTCCCATTTATATTGTAACTTGAAATATGAATATTATGTATTTATGAACGTTTTTATTAGGGATTCAATGCAGTGACGCATCAATCATTTCATTTTTGTCATTAATATCGCGGTTATTATCAACAGTTTCCAAAATTCAAGCAAATGGTGCCTCAAGGAATTTAACAACTTATTTTTTTAAAGAGACCATAAAATTAAAAATGCCTTTTGCATTTTATTTTAAATAAAAGTTGTGGAATTCCTCAGAGCCCCTTCTATTTACATCGTAGAAACTACTAACAACGAAATTAATCATATCATAAAATGGTGAAAACATTACTGCGTCATGGTTTTAAAAGTAAGATATCTTAAATTAAAAATATCAATATTTTTACATTTCTTAATGACTTAAGTTTTATTTCGTAAAGATTTTTTACATGAAAAGCACGAATTTTTTAAGGAATTATTTACTTGATGGGGTTTTACGTAAAATATTGAAAATAAAATGATGCAGGGAATTATTTCGAATGTTTAATTCTAAAATTTGAAGATAATATTAGCTTTTTCGAAATGTTAGTAAATTTAAGCATTTGCTCAGTAACTTTTCCCAAAAAAAGCCTTTTTTGGGTGACATAATATAATGCGCGTGAGCATTTATTTTATGTTATTTTATCTGACGGATAGTTTCGCCAACATTCTATTACGCTAATTTTTGAAAGCAACTTCTAGTACTCATGAAAGTTTCTTCAAAAGCAGCATAAGGAAGTTAGTATCATACTAGCACGCGGGATATTAAATTTTTAACTAATTTGTGGATATTTTATAGGTGAGACAATCTACCGGCTCTACGTACAAATCGTTACGGAAACTTTTGTGCGTTAAGTGTTTAATTTTTTTTAAAAACTATTATTATCTTCTTATCACTTTTAAGAATCTTGCTTACTAATATCGCATTGCTTGTGTGAACTTAAATATTTCTTATTCTTTTCGTGTTTTTTCCTGATTTCCTCGATCCGGATGTAATCTCTGATGGGGCTTGTAAACGAGCAACAAAAAATGCTCCATTGCCGACAATGTTTCTGAAAACTATGAATCGGCAACATTTTCGGAAATGTATTGCCGGAAATATAGCCGAGCAATTTATAGTCAGATATGGCTCGGCTTCCCTGGGCAACAGTGTAGCTGGAGCATTTGTCGCGTACACGTGAAAATAATGTCTAAAAATGAAGACAAGATATTAAATAGAAAGAGTTGATTCGACCATACTTAAATAAATGAGAAACAGTTCGAAATTTAAGCAAGAAATTAGTTCTCGATAACTATTTATTTCAAAACTTATTACCTATCATTGCCCAAGCATCCATCTTATCATTCCGATCTTTGTAATGACTAGACCCTACGTCCCATATAGGGTTTAATTGTATTTCATTAATAAAATCAATCGTTTTCTCATTTCACCAATTATTCATATCGAAAAAAGAAATGAATTCAAGAAATAAAAAAATTTACAAATAAAACAGTCTAATAAAAAATTAAGCTCAAATAAACACAACAATATGGCTAGAGATGCCTTAAGGTGGGAGCAGTAGACTGGGCAGAGAACTATAGAACGAGACTGAACAAGACCTGAAGTTCCCTCTCCCTCTACATGACTGGGCAATGTTTGCATATTTTCGCTACAGAACCGATATATACGCCGGCCAGTAATTGCAATACCGCAATACTAATACATTGCCCGGCCATACAGATATATTGCCGAAAATGTTTCTGTACTTTGAGCAATGTTGCCCGGCCATCATTGTCCCAATACATTGCCGTAAAATTTTGCTCGTTTACAGGCCTCTTTAGAGAAATCCTAAACATGGCGCATATATATATATATATATATATATATATATATATATATATATATATATATATATATATATAATACTTTAAAATTCCGGGTTTCAATCCGTTCGTTTAACAATGAATTTGCATGACGTTTCGCCAAAATCTCATTTGGCATTTTCAAGTGCTCTCGCTGCTGCTACTCGATACTGTGATCTTGCTGCTGCTGCCGCTTGAAGTTAACTGAGAAACCGTTGTGCGGTCGCCGTCTTGTATAGGTCGGCGTCTACGTAAATTGTAGGTGGGGAGTCGAAAGTGTTCGTCCGAGCATCGGTGTTTGCCGGCTGGGTGGTAATTACGGGTTCCGGCGCTATAGCGCGGATAGCGCCGGAACCACCCAGTCGGCAAACACCGATGCTCGGACGAACACTTTCGACCCCCCTACCTACAATCTGCGTAGACGCCGACTTATAAAACACGGCGACCGCACGGCGGTTTCTCAGTTAGCTTCGAGCGGCAGCAGCAGGAAGATCACAGTATTGAGTAGCAGCAGCAGCGGGAGCACTTGAAAATGCGAAATGAGATTTTGGCGAAACGTCGTGCAAATACATTGTTAGACGAACGGATTGAAACCTGGAATTTTAATGTATTACATTCCACTATCAGTGAAAACCTCTATTGTAACATAATAAGGAAAAGAACAAGGGTGGAAGATGTTGTGGGCAAGGTCGTGAAGCTCAAGTGGAGATGAGTTGATTATACACCTCTGAAACGCTAGTTGGACGACATTAGGATGAGGGTAGGACGCAACTGGCATCAACTATCTCAAGATCGGGAACTCCGGAAAGATGAAACATATATTTTCAGATTATAGTGATAAAACATAGGTTTGTTTCACACTATTTAGCCTACAGAAACCCTGTTTTTTGCACACTTGCCATACCGTGTTAGTTTGCAAGATCCTCCTACCTTTCCGTGATATGCAAAAATTTACCCCCGAAAATAAAGTCAGTCCTATGTATGTAATCAGCTTTTTGTTTTTATCGTTCTAATATTTTCTAAATTCTATGAAGTACTATTAACACTTAAGTTTACTTCTATCAATAACAATAGTTTTATTATTATTTTTTTGTATTATTTTTTTTCTGTTCTGCAAAAGAGAACTATAAATAAGTACGATTTAATTATAATTTTAGCAATTATGTAACAGTATTGTAACATGAATTAGGTTCTTTTTAAATCAGTTTCTTAGTGTTATACAACCAAATTTACAATAATTATTAGTTCTTAAAATATAATCGCCGAATAAATGCAAAAAATGGACGAAGATATGCAAGTTTAAATGTTATATACATATTTCCATTCTTTTGATCTTAAAGGGTACTTGTTTCTTAAGCCATTGTCGAACGATAAAACTAGCTTTCATAACTGACACTATTATATGAACGATAGCTAATGTACAAGATATTTCTGAATTTTGGACGTTATCTAATCGTGGTACTCGCTAGAAAAAGTCACTTCGTAAAATATAACCTGTAAAAAGAGTCTTAAAAAAAGATATTTTAAAAACCTATTTCAAAAATGTAAAGTTAATAAACTTACATACACATGTAAATATATATATATATATATATATATATATATATATATATATATATATATATATATATATATATATATATATATATATACACATCATGCAGACTCCTGCGTCCATTGTCGGACATAGGTCTCGTCGAGATGTCCCCAGATTTTTCTATTCCGGGCAGTCACAATCCAGTTTGTCACAACTATCGTCAAATTGTCACTCCATCGGGTAGTGGGTCTGCTCCTGCTGCGAGTGTCGGCCCTCATTAACACTGGAATGATGCATTAATTGAAAGCCTTTTCCTTCAAGCTTATCGCAATGGCACTCTATCGTCCATCACTGATCTTTCCATAAGCTGCCCAACCCAGAGTAAACCTTCTAGACAGCCAGCTATATATATATATATATATATATATATATATATATATATATATATATATATATATATCGCTTAACAAATTTTATATCTCTGTGCCTGTGACGTAAACAAGGGGGTTAAAGGGGGCGTATACTGTGGATGTAGAAAATATACTTCTCCGAAACGGAACTTTTCTTATTGGGGATTGTGTTTTGTGAAATATGTTTACTGTCGATCGTCAATTTTTAGACTTATTTTCTCTGAAAAAGAGTATTTCACTCCCCGGTTGTCGTCTGACGTTCCTCTGTTGATTGACGCCTCCCTTGTATAAGTAGATCCTCCTTTAGTGTACCCTATTTTTCCTTAAAGATTCGCCTCTTTTGTGCGTATGTTCTCCTGCCTTATTACCCTAGCTATGCCCAGTGGCATCTGTAACACGTCAGTTAAGTCACTTTGTGCATTACCAATTTGAAATATTTAAATTAGATTATTTTTACAACACGTTTCATGGCGTAAATAAAACAACAAGACGTATTACCTTTGATAGTCGACCGCCCGGTTTGCTATGTCTTTTCAACTCGCCTGCAAATCTCTTTATCTCTCTTACTCAGACATATTTAAAGTTGTTCCAGCTGAATAATTTTTTAAAATTACATAGTCAGTCATTTTATTAATTTTTAATTATGTCTCCAGTTGACGCAAGGAGTCACCCATTTCAGTATATAGGATACAGTGGATAACAGGCTACTCTTATAGATGTTTCTACTCATATACAGGGTATTTTCTCTTTAAAATAAGTCATTTCCCCAAATATGCATTTAGCTGAGAGTCGACCAAGAAGATATATATATATATATATATATATATATATATATATATATATATATATATATATATATATATATATATATATATATATATATATCTTATTTTAGTGATTGCTGACTGTTGCCTGTTCACTGGGTGCTGTAAATGCTCCACTTGAGAAAATACTCTGTATATGTGTTATCCATTATAAAATTCTATTACATGCACAATAGCTTACGTCAGTTGCTGTTAGTAGTTATGATGCTATGATGATAAAGCTAGTGATATAGTTTTTTTTTATTGCGAGACAAATTTTATAATTCGTTTTCGTTCTTTTTCCATCTTTGTCCATTTTTTCATTAAACAAAAATATACAACATTGCATCTTGAGCTAACTCATAAAAAACTATATTTACAACAAAATAATAAAGGAAACTAATTATTTAGTCTATGATAATACGCATTGCATTCGCTCTATCACAAACAGACCTGTCCTTTCAGACAAAATTTTTAAATATTTCTCGAATTCTGATACCAGTAGACAATGTATAACAAGTGTTTTTACGCTTTGGTTTTAATACCAAAATTGGGTGGCAACAAAGAATATGTTTTGCGTGCCCAACGTATTAAAAATTAAATAACTAGAGAAACAAATTTTATAAAACAGTTTGTGTCTAACAAGAAACTTGATTCATTATTTGGCAATCCGTATATTTAAGGCTGTGATGCAGTAATGTCGTTAACCATCACATGTCTTATTTACTTTTTTATCTCACGAACCTTTAATCTAAACTGTTGATCGAAAAAAATTGTAAATAATCGCTTTTTTGTTGCTTTCTTGACAAACCGAAACTTATAAACTTTACTATTTTATTTTTTTTTATTCATTTCTTGGCTACTGTCAATAAGTCCCAAAATTCAAGCATTTGGTGCCTTCAAAAACCTAACGAAATACTTGTTTAAAAAAAAGTAAAAACATTTTTCGTTAATTATTTTAATAATTTATTTTCAGTTTTACCTCTGATGGGTTTCATTTATCGTTGAAATTTATTTACTCCTTCAACTTGTTTATCATTGATCAAGACTTTTGCGTTATCAGGAGTTCTTCGTCTATCAAGATTTTGCTTAGTAATGGAGAGGTCCTATCCTTTATCTATGCTATTGATGTTGTTTATGGCCTCTCGTAGATTCTTTATATTTTTAGCCAGTATTTCTATATCATACCGCAGGTTATTGATGGGGATGCCATTCGCCTTTAGTCCTTTTACATCTTTTTTTTTTGGCCTGATGAAATATCGTCTGGACAATTATGGCAAATCATAGACGGGACAATATACACCCCTATCGGTCATTTTGACATTTTCTGTGTCAAGTGAGTCATGAAGTTGAAGCTTGTCTATTTGATTCCCTTACACATGAGAGATTTCATCATTCTTATGTTGTGTTTATTAATTCCTGTCACTTGTAACATTTATAAGATCATATATTATGTTATCGAATGCCTTTTAGCGGTCTATGTCAACATCGCCGTAAAACAAAAATCCACCACCTCTTCTTTAGCACAACATGCACACAATACCGGCCACAAAATCGATTTTGATAAAACCAGAACCCTACAAAAAAGTAATAACCTATCCACCAGGGTAATCAAAGAAGCCATAGAAATAGAAAAGAGGCCCAACAACTTAAATAATCCGGATGATAGCCAACGTTTACCGAACTCTTGGAAACATATTCTATCCCAGTACCAAGTCCAACCAAGAGAAACAATAATTCAACCATATGTTACTTCACCAACACAAACATTACTAAGAACCACAGGACCGACAACGCGCAGCCAAAGCCGAGCCTCTATTGGCCAGATCCTTCCGACCAATAGAATCACCTCCGAGCACATATAACCGGCGCACTCGGAGCCAGTCTCGACATTCAACGCCAAGACACCGACCAGTGATCAACGCTTTGAAAAAGATGGATGAGATTCCATCGAAACGTCAGCGAAACCGTCCATCAAGGGACTTCAAGCTAACACGGGATACCTGAAAAACCACTACTACATATATATATATATATATATATATATATATATATATATATATATATATATATATATATATATATATATATATATATATATATATATATATATATATATATATATATAGTCAAAATAATGGTGGTGTAGTGGTGTAAAATAGGTGTCTTGAACATTTTGGTAGCACTCACCAATTATAAAATAGGAAACTTGAAAGTTAGTAAAACCAGCTCCTGTAAGCATATTTGTGATTTGACACCAGTAAAACAGTTGGTCTTCTAACTTAAACCACAAATAGGCTTACACATTTTGGTCTGTGAACGCCTTGGGTTTTCTAACATCCAAGTTTTTTATGTTGAAAGCTAACAATAATAACCAAAATATTTCAAACACCTCTATAGCACTAGCATTACTTTCGACAGCATCCCCGATAATCCTCTTTTCTTCTTCTTCTTTCGTTATAGATTAGGATTCGCATCCTGTTGCCCGTTTTAAACTTCTATGGATGATGATTTACATCTTTCGAACCATCGGTTGGGTGGTCTGCCTCGTAGTCAGCTTCCGTTAGGTTTTTGGTTCTTACATATTCTGGCCAGTTTGTCTTCATTCATTCCTTGTACATGATCGTGCCATCCTGTCTTCCTCTTCTTTATCCATTTCACCCAGTCTTCCACCTGATATATTCTTCTCACATCTATATTTCCCTGTCTGTCCCTCAATGTTAATGCCAACATTGATCGTAATACCCTCATCTCAGGTGTCTTCATTTTCTGTTTAGTTGTTTTAGCTCGAGTTTCGTTAGCATACGTTAGTACTGGTCTTACGATTATTCTGTATCGCTTTGCTGTCGATACACATGTACTTGCTAGTCCATACTATTTCTCTAAGCGCTCCCGCTACCTGGGCCGCCTTTATTGTCTATCGCTGTGCTTCTTCTTTCAGCTATCTGTCACTGAAAATGACTGCTCCGAGGTATCATAATTTGCTCAACTGCTCTTCCTTCCACTTTCAGTTTATACTTTATCGGTTCCCTTGCTATCACCATACATTTGGTTTTACTGGTAGAACTTTCAATGTTGTTCAAAGTTTTCTTGCTGCTAAATTTAAATCATGCGATTTAGATTAGATCAGTAATCGTCCACATAGCAAATCTCGCTAATATTTATATGTCCCATTGTGTATGTCCTCTTATTTTTTAGAGCTCCAATGATCTGATCATTATCGGACTGAACACTACAGGGCTGAGTGAGTCCCCATGTCTTATTCCTGATTTGATGTTAATAGGTTGTGTTATTTTTTTGTTTGCAAATATTCTACTTGTATTGTTAGTGCTTATGTTACTAATTATGGTTACTATTTATGGAGGAATGTTGTTCTCGCTTAGTATTTTTAGATCCGTTATTCTGACTTTATCAAATGCTTTAGTTAAGTCGACGAAGCACATTGTCACATTCTATAGATTTTTCAACCAGCTCTCTAATTATAAATATTGCATTGATTGTGCTTCTATTTTTCCCAAACCTTTGTTCTTCCTTTATAAGGATTTGCTAATCCACACGTTTTTTTTTTTTTAAATTGAAGCTAGTAATCGTGCATTGAATAATGTGATACCGCGGTAATTGTCTGTTATTTTTCTCTTTTAAAAATGGGAATGGTGCAACTATCCTTTCACTTACGTGGTACCTTTTCATCCTTCATAATCTTGTTGAAAAGTCTACATAATATGATGTTCAGTGTACTTCCACCATATTTAAGTAGAACGCCCTGCATGTAGTCAAGTTTTCCCCTGTTCCTCGAGCTCTTTTTTAAAGTAATCTACGAACCGTCGTAAAAAATATGAAGAAAGCATAAGCGTATCTGTCTGTTTTTAAATAGTCTAGTTACATGAGAGAAGCATTATTCACGAAGTACTTATTCAACGGCGTAGAGAAGGGAATGTAATGTTTACGTAAGCGTTCATTCCTCTACCACTTGGTAATATCGGGTAGTGAATCTTTGCGAACGGGCAATTTTTCAACAATATGCAGATGATTCGATTCGTAGCCACGAAGGACTGCGGAGACTTCTCGCATGAATTGAATGACAAAATATATGGCCATTTCTAAAGATTACGCTTAAAAGAGACTTCTACTTGCCAAAGGTCAGCCTTTTTGCTTATCGGAGATCGTCAACGAAGACTAGGATAACCCCTTGGAAATTAAAAGCCAAATGGAGAAGGCCGAGACAATTGTCAAAGTAAAACCATTTCTCAACTAAATGGATCTTATTTTACTCCTGAAAACAAGAGTAAGTAAGTGGTATGTTTCCTGAACTTTTCTTTTACGACGTAGGAAAGTGGACACTGTCAGAGACCACAGAGAAGAAGATTAAAGTGTTTGAAATGTGGCTCTACAGGAGGATCTTGAAATTTTCCTGGACGGGCCATATTCCGAACGGCCATGTTGTTCGCAGAATTAACCAAGACCTAGAACTCAGGATTATAATCAAGAACAGCACTTTAAAATATTCCTACAAAATACCATTCAGGGGAAAGTTGGAAGCAAGACAGGTCCCAATAGAAGAAGACTATCCTGGCTCACCAACTTGAGAAAATGGTTTGGAATTACAGCGATCCAGCTGTTCAAAATCACGATTGCGATAATGATCGCCAACATCCGAAACGGATAGGCACTGGTGGAAGAAGAGGGGGCACTATTTACGGGCATTTTTGGAAACTATTTAAATAACCACAAAATTAACAAAAAATAAAATGGAAAGTATATCACTGTATTGGACCCTTTTTTTTATATGATTTTGTGCCCATGTCTTCACAGGCGTAGATACTTCAGATTTACAATAATGAAATATGTTTCCTATTGCACGCAACAAGCTTCATAAAATGGATTTCCTCGTTGTGTAAGCTACCCTAAAGTTTATTTAACAAATTATACTTATATTTGCTTCAAACGTAATGATGTAACTAATATATACATATTTTTTATTGCCACCATAAAATTTTATATCTTAAAGCTAACATAGCAATTAAAAACTTAGTAATTTTAAAGGCATTTTTAAAATTTAAAAAAAGTTAGATTTATATTTAGTACGGGGTCCACACGCTACAATTATTATTTACGATAACAAACCTAAAACAGCGCTTTTCAATTTTAGGCATATTTTAACATTTATAACTAAAATTTATATCTACAGCAACGACTAATTTCCGACCCCTTTCGTGCAAATTTTTAGACTACCGGCCGAACTTTGAACAAAAAAAAAAGTTTTTTCTGCTTCAAAATAGTGGTAATTTCCAGGCAGTGGCATAATATTTGAGCTATTAATTTTTCAAATCGCTTAGGTTGACTTTTTCTCTTTGTGCCAAATTATTTTTCTTGCCGTCTTCATTAATGAAAGTTGGTACCAATCTCGACGAACGCTTGATGGTTCTGAGCAGCTCGGAACGGTGCAAGGGCGTCCAAGCCTGTCTGGTCTCTGATATTTTTCAACCAGGAATGCCCTTTTTTACCTATGCATCGTTTGTCTTGAATCTTTCCATCCATTATGAGTTTCAGGATCTCATATTTATCATCACGCATTATATGGTCCAGATATGCGGTCTTTCTTTGTTTGATTGTTTGCAAACGTTCTCTCTCACGTTGTGCTTGATATAAAACCTCCTCGTTTGTGATATGTGCAGTCCACGGTATTCTCAGGAGTCTGTAAAATATTCTCATCTCCAGGGCTTTAATTCCGTTCATGGTACTGACCTGGACAGTGTACGCCTCGCAGCCATTTCGCAAGTCGATATTGAGGGTTTAAATTCAGGATGCGATTGCACAAAAATGACCTTATCAGATTAATTGTTGTTGTTTAATTCTGGTTTTAAGCTTTACTTCAGAATCCAAACCGATGTCTATCCATGTCCTAGGTAATTGAACTTTTTCACTACTTAAATTCTCTTTTCGTATATAATAATATTTATAGGTTGTTCTGGGTCTTTTGATACTATGGGTATTTTCGTTTTGATGGTGGGATTTTCAGATAGTACTGAACTTCGTCCCATTGAGCAAATATGTCATCGGCATATCTGAGGTTATTCAGTCATTGACCGTTGATTTTAATGCCATTTGTTAGGTCTTTTAAGGCTTCGTCGAAAATACACTAGGAGTATAAATTGAATAATAACGATGACAAAATACAATCCTGTCGGGCTCCTCTTACAATAGCTGTTGGCTCGGTTGGTATACCATTATACTATACTTGAGCTATTTGGTTCCATCATAATGTTGTCTTTGTAATTTCAATATCATTTTTGTCGAGCCTCGTTCTCTTTATTATTTCTAAAAGTTTTACTTGGTCCACTGGGTCGAATACCTCCTCGTAATCTATAAAGCATGTACACACCTTTCGATGCCGATCCCTACACTTCTAAAATAGAACGTTCAGCCCAAATAAAGTTTCTCGACTTCCGATTCCTCCACGAAATCCAAACGGTGGTCCACTGATATCTTGCTCGCATTTTATAAACATTCTTAAATGTGTAATTTTGAGGAACAGCTTCAGGAGGTGACTCATCAAACTGATAAGCCTATATTCATTACATCAGTTTGCGCTCGCCTTTTTGGTAATTGGAATAAATTTTGACTTCAGCCACTCATGGGGGATCTTACCGTGGAAATTTTTTAAAAAACCATACCAGCATGTCTGTGTTTCCTCCTTCCATTAGTTTTACTATTTCTATTTATATATATATATATATATATATATATATATATATATATATATATATATATATATATATATATATATATGATTTGCAGTGTGTTCTGAGATCATTGGCATCTATAATGGTTTTGTTATTCTCGTCTCGCGTATATGTTTTAACCTTTTTGCTCTCTTTCCCTGTCACCTCTTTTATTTTCTTATGAACAGAGATCTTTTTTTCTAGTTGTTAGATTTCTTCACATATTTCGTTCATCCATTTTTCTTTAGCGTATCTAATCTTGTGCAAAATTTTCATTCAAAAATCCCAGTGCTTCTTTTAGTCTTATCAAATTATCTTAAACAGATAATTGGAAAATGTAAAGAATTTTTATATAGTTACGCAAGTCACACGACTGTTTTCTTATTGAAATAGTCGTAGTTTATTTAGTGGCTGCAAATGTGGCTTATTTTGATATCATGTGTTACAAAACGAGATGTTAAACTGCAATCCCTATACTCCAGATTTGTTAGTTTAGAGTGTTAAGGTAATACTTGTTTTCGTGCTTATATTTTTTGCCGTCTAATTTTTTTTTTCTTCGCCTTGCGCGTCTGCTGTTGGCTTTCTTTGTGAAGTGGCATTTCAAAGCTTTTTGAAAGAAGAGACATTTTATTTTCGGAAAATATAACTACTGGACAATTACTTTGATTTAATATTTACCACTTTGAACTTTGAAGTAACAGTTATTACTGTAAAGTACATACAAATAATAAGTAGGTAGAACAATTTGCAAGATAAACAGGTGGATATTATTCACAGCTGTAGCCTACAGATAAGGGCCTTTATTTTTAAATGCGAGAGCCAAAAATCTAGCACAATATCGTTAAGTCATTTGCGTTGCTCCCAGTTTGCCCTTTTCAACATTGTTTATTATAATAGGTCTTTATTTAAGACTAGAATTTGGCAAAGTAAAAAAGAAACCAGTGTGTCTGTAATATTTTTTATTTTATGAATTAATTATTTATGGTCTTGTAAAGTAATATCGACGGCCTTGTATATGGGTAAAGACTCGTTCTTGAAGAAAAGTTAATTGAAAGAACAAGAGTAAATTTTGACTAGGCTTGCACGGTTCCGAAACGGTTAACGATCATATTTCTATAATATATCTCGGGCATATCGTCATAGATGTGGTGTGGTGTGAAGGCGACTCAAAAACATGTGTGCTTTTATATACTTAGATTTGTTTTTACTAGTTGTATTAAACAATAATTACTCAATCTTTCTCAATATGATTTGATAGATTAAAAGACATAGTATAAAATGATTCAATTATTGACTGGTTATATGGCAGACCTGTTAAGTCACGAATTCTTCGTTATAATTTAGTGCAGACAAAAATAGCATGTCTAAAATACTTTTTTTAGATAGTTTAAAATATTTCTTTATCCACCTCATTAAGTGTTTCTTCCCCGGGTGCCAGAATAAACAGATGATGTTGTTACACGTGACAGGACCACATATAACTGGCCATGTGAAAAACATTAAACGCTAAGGTCTAAACCAACTACGTTTAGAGTTTGTCCCTGAGCTTTATTGATCGTTATCGAGAAACACAGTTTTATAGGAAACTGGAGTCGTCTAAATTAAGACAGTAAGTCGGTTTGTATCATTGGGATTCTCGGAATCAAAACAGTTTGTCCAGCTCCACAGACCATCAGAATTGTGCATGCAGTTAAATAATTTATAAGGGTCTTTATTTGTAATTTAGTGCAGTTGCATACTTTTGGTGGATTTAAATTACGCAGCAATATTATATGAGCCCTTTCTTCTAGAATCAGTTTGTGCGGTGGAGTTCCGGGGACAATTCGCAGCGGCAGCGACACGAGTTCTAAAATACCCTTGTAAAACCTAAACTATCTATCCAAATGTTACCATTTAAGGATAGTTTTTATCTTCGTTAAATGCACAAAGAATACATTTAATTTGATAATGATTTATATTTTCCTACCTAAATTACTCTCTTTAATTGAATTATTTTAATACGTCTATTTTTAATATCTTTGCTTCGATAATTTGGGTCAACCTTTGCAGGTAGAGACATGCTATGGAGGTTTTTGTAGAACTTTTTGAGGCGAACAATAGTGTCACACATTATTTTTACATTTCTCTAACTGTTTACGCAGTCCACGCGAAGATACCTCTCCGAGGATTGATTTTATTTCCGATTTCCTCGACGTAGGTCGGCTAATATACACAAAATATCCACAAATTATGCACCTAAATCTTCCTCGTTCGACACTCTATGGATTAGTGAAAACCGGAATAAAATCCGTTCAGTAGTTACTGAGAAAATCGTGCACATATAAAGAGGCGGGGGCTTCATGTTATACTATGGAGTGCTAGAATTTACCAGCATATGTGCTAATAAAGCAACCAAGTAGCCTCTATTTGAGTGAATAGTTTATATAACACAAATCTTTAGTTTATGCTAGCACACTACACATACAAATCATGGGACATGTTATCTCCGTCGCACTGTGGGTCAGTAATCTGATTTTTCGTTCAAAATTGTCTAGAGCCCTCAATTAATAACGAAATCAGACAATTTTTTTTAAAAATATTCGTAAGCGAATTCTGAACAAATATAAGGAAGCCGATTTGCAAAATATAACGTCGAAACTTTTTAAAATTGCAAAAACCAGCTCGGAACCGGGAGGTGAAAGTTCGAAACTGGTTCAGTGGGGGTTCTGGGTTCGTTGAATCTATTTTTGGGGTGATTTTTATCATCTATACTCTTTTGAGGTGTGAAAATGGGGCTTGGAGGGGGAGAAATTACGATATTCACTTGAATTAGAGTTTCACGTTCAAAACTGTTTTCTAGGGGGTTTCTGGGGTCGCTGAATCTATTTTCGGGATCACTTTGATCATATGCATCCTTTTAAGGGGTGAAAATGGGGATTGAAAAATAGATTCAGCAACCCCAGAAAGCCAGTTTTAAAAGCGAAACCCTAATTCAGGAGAATGTCATAATTTCTCCTTTTCCAACCCCCATTTTCATCACTCAAAAGGGTGCATATGATTAAAACGACACTGAAAATAGATTCAATGACCCCCAAAAACCTCCGAGGAACCAGTTTTGAACGCAAAACTCTAATTCAGGCGAATATCGTAATTTCTCCCCCTCCAAACCCCATTTTCACACCTCAAAAGGGTGCACATGATAAAAATTATCCCAAAAATAGATTCAACGAACCCAGAACCCCCAATGAACCAGTTTTGAACGCATAAACTTGAAATCATGTAAACCTCGAAATTTCACCTTTCGGTTCCGTGCTGTTTTTTGCAATTTTAAAAAATGTTGAGGTTATATTTTGCAAATCGGTTTCCTTACTTTTGTCCGGAATTCGCATACGAGTTTTTTTAAAAAAATGTCTGATTTCGTAATAATTGAGGGCTTTAGACAATTTTGAACGAAAAATCAGATTCCTGACTCACTGTACGTCGCTGAAAAACGTCTCTCGTTTATCCGCTTATGACGAACCATCTCTAATACGAAATGCCTTACTTTACCGTAAAATTCTAGTCTTAAATTAAATTAGAACATTTATTAAAATTTTTAATGATTTTTTTAAAGAAAATATCATTGCACCTTTTTTTTTTCGTAAACCTACCGATAAAATAAGTATAATCTCCCTTAATTTTTACTTTATAGTCTCTCAAACAATTTAGGACAAAAATAATTTGATTCTTATTATTTTTATATGGTTAGATCAATGTTTTGTGAACACCCTGTGTGATTTTTATGTTATTATTTAAAAATGATTTTTTATTTAATCAAATTAGATTTACCCTAAATTATCATTTTCTTTTTAATTTAAGTAAAAATAAAAATAAGAGTGTTTTCATGTTAAGCCATATTTTTATAAAGTATTACGATTATAAAAGAAAATTGTAATTTTTAGCCTTTTTTCGCACAATTAATATAATGCGAATCATTTATTTATGTAAGCACATACATATTTCACGGTTATACGGAGTATCCTGGTGTCCAGTTATAGTCGGGCCAATTTTGATATTCCCTAATTCTGATATAAGTCTTGTTATTTTAGCCATACTTAGAACAATTTGTTATTGGAAAACCCCCCCCCCCCCCCCCCCCCCCCCCCCCCCCCCCCCCCCCCCCCCCCCCCCCCCCCCCCCCGACGCGGTGCATAATATTACACCCATGAGGATAAGTTAGCATTGGAGAGTGAAAATATACCGAACTTAGTTTCAAGTTCCCATTGGACAAGAAACAGAAAAAGTCCATATCGACAATCGAAAATATAAACAAGGAACATAGTACTAATAGAACATGAGGAACCACCGTACGTCATGAATATTGTTTCATTTCATGTATTATAAAATTCATTTTTTATTTAAATTTAACTGGCGGGCTATTTAGGAGTAATAATTTAGTCGATTTGAGGAGATGTTCTGATACACCTACGAAGAGTAATTCTTTGTCAAAGGTATTCTCTTTGATGCTGTCAAAAGCCTTTTAAATATTAATACAAAAAGAGAAGGACAATAAATATGCGAGCATAAATAAATGCATCCTAAAATATATATCACGCCCTCAAACATGATTTGTAAAGAATCTGTTTTTAAAATAGCACCAGCTCTTTGTTCATGGTGGATCAATACGGTTCCGTTTTTTCTTTGATGCGCTAGTGGAACTGCGTGGATCCACCCTTAGATGTATCATTATTTTAATTGCAATGTTGATTAATTTACGGAATACGACATGTTTGGGGACTGTAAGATATATATATATATATATATATATATATATATATATATATATATATATATATATATATATATTATAAAAAATATAAAAATATGGCTTAAGTATTGAGTATTGTTAATGTCTGATGTTATGGCAGTTCTTAGAGCCTTTGCATCTCTCAACTGTTTTTTTAGGAATCTTAATCGACCATGAGTTCGAAATGGACGGAACCTCTCCTCTCGACTCGGTCGTGGTGGATATTCCTGGCCCAGGCTTTGCATTCGATGTTAATGAGAACACCACCTAAAAAGAAATATTTTTGTAGGTATTAGCATACATGATATTTCTCAAAAAATGCAGGTTGACACTTTTTCTTAAGGACTGTGTGCCTTGTATCACGATTTTTTATCGCGATCGATTTTTGGGATCTTCTCAAAGAGTAGGCAACGAATTAGGTTTCTCAAACTCTATTTTGAAATTCAACAAGTGCAAATTCAACTTTCACCTCGCGATTGGATGTGCAGTCGATGATAGCAGTTACAAATTGAGTTTACGATACTACATGGGGTGAAAAATTACCAAATTTTTGAAGAAAAAACGATGTTTTTTTTTCCAAAAATTGGTTTTATTTTCAAGAACGATACACTTATGCCAGCGATCTTTCAATATTTAGGTACATTAGGTACAAGTCCAATAAATCAATGTTTCCGGTGATTGTTCGCTCCTTCCCAAGATAGTCGAACAGCATTATTCCCTGCGCATCGCAAAAAATATTTGCCAAAACATTTTCAGCTGATATTTGTGTTTTAGACGCCTCGGTCGACTTTTATGCGGTTCCAGTTACTCTGCTGATTTACTGTTGGATTCTGAGCGTGTAGTGGTGGATCCATATTTCGGCCATTGTTACGAATCGACGCAAAAACTCCTTTGGATTACGCCGAAACAGTGCCAAACGGCGTTCTGCTTTTGATCAATTGTGAGAGTATTGATCAGTTGCACATAGCTTTTTGATATGCAAATATTTATGGAAAATATGCCTCACGCACTCTGTTGATATCGTCACGTTGTCAGCTATCTCTTTCACCTTTACTTTGCGGTCATTCCGAACAATATGGTGAATTTTTTCGTCTTTTTCGGAATGATTGTCTCATTTGAACTTCCGGGACGTGATGTATTATCGGTGCTTGTACGACCGCATTTAAGTTCACTAAACCATCGATATACACTCCTGGACAAAATTAACGCAACAATATATTAAATCATACAAATGTCTATAATGAATTAATTTTAATAATTTTTTATGAACATTGGTTACACTAAAAGTTAGAAAAAACTTATTCGGATACTTTAAAAGTGAATTAGCTACCAAATTTCTCTATAAGATTCGAATTAAAATTATTCTTAAGACGTAATAACAAAATCGTTGAAATTATGTAATAATGAAAAAAATAAACTGGGACAATAGTAGCAAAATTAATGGTGTAACTGGGACACTAGTAGCGTGTGCCTCCTCTACTTCGGATGACAGCGTGGTGACCCTTGCATAATCGGTATATCAACTTGATTAAGATAATCGAGTACCTCCCTAGCCACGTGAGGTCGAGCGTTGTCTTGCATAAACAGGAAATTGGGCCCCACCAAATGACCGAAAGGCATCACATGTTCTATTACAATATTCTCAAGATAGTAGTCAGCATTCATGAATCTCGTACGGACAAGAACTAACTCTGTGCGAGCATCAAAGCAGATGCCACCCCAGAACATAACAGAGCCACCGCCGAATGGAATCCTTGCAAAGATATTGCAAGGAGCAAACCTCCCTCCTGGTCTTCGCCATACTCGCTCACGACCATCTGGATGTTTTAGACTAACCCTAGTTTCATTTGTGAAGAAAACTTGTTTCCAATCATCCACAGACCAGTTTTCGTGATTTCGAGCAAAACGTAACCTGGCAACTCTGTTCTCTCTAGTAAGCAAGGGCGCAGTGGCTGGTCTCCTACTGTTTAATCCAGCTTCATTTAACTGTTTTAGAAGAAATTGTGACATTGCGAACAGCTTTGAGTTCGTTTCTTATTATAGAACTAGTGACAGTCCTGTTTCTTAAAGCATATTGTCTTATAAAACGTTCATCTAGGTCGCTAGTGCATCGTTTTCGCCCTTGCCCTAGCCTTCTAGAATAAGTTCCTACTTCATTCAAGCGTCTTACCATACGACTTATTGTGGAACGATGTTTGCCTGACAAATTGGCAGCATAACTCTGACAATATCCCACGTCCAATAAAACTGAGGTTCGCACTACCTCGTGTTCAGTTAAATTCCTTGTTCGATTCATTTTTCTAATTCTTCGGGGTCAAAAATAAAACACTCTACCACAAAAACGTATTACTTTGAAAAAGGGAACAATTTATAAGCTTACTTTTAAAGAAAATCTATGGCATTATTACAGAAAATTGTTTATCTTCTAAAAAAATCTTTAAAACTGTAAATCTAAACGAATTGTTTTGATTTCTGTCATGAACAACGAAACAAAATATGTATAGCCTACTATTCAAATACTCGATAAACTTTAAAACTGACATAAGAAAAAGATAAATTAATTTTCAGATTGTTGCGTTAATTTTGTCCAGGAGTTTATAGTTTTTTTGTTGGAGCAGATGTTGGTGAAAGTTCTTTGGTTTTCAAAATTAAAGGGTGAGAAATGATAAGGAGTGGAAGAATTGTAGTAGATTTCTAGAGTGAGAGGTTGAGCGGGATAGAGAGATAGATGCAGAAGTCACAAAGGGCTTAAGTTTTACAATCAGGGCAAAGCCGTTCGTAATGATGGACGAACTGATTAGTTTTACAGTTTTTAAAAAGGTCAAGATTATTTTTACAATCTATTGAAAACAGTGAAATTTTCAGTAATTAATATTAGAATACAAAATTATCTACAGTCTGTGAAGTAAGAACGTGTCCGTGATAATTCATTTTTGGTAGATGCGATTCTAGCGATTCAACAAAAAATCGGTAGAGGGAACCTTAGTCTACAAAACATTTTAGTAAAAGTATCAGTCGATTCCGTACTTTTGTCGAAATCACGTAAAATCCAAAATGAGTCACTTGTTTGCTCTTCGGTTCGAGGCAGTGTTTTTTTGTTCTCCTCCAGAGGGGCCTAAAAATGACACATTCTGCGGCCGGCAAATATATTTAAAAGTCGGTGTAATTTGTGAAGAAGTGGGTAAATCATTTTAACGAGACGAAAAATGTCGACGACTTGCCAAAATGTGGCTCGGTAGGAAAAGTCACTCTGAAAGTCGAAAAAACGAATCGTGTCTTTGTTTTCACGGGACAGCGGCAAAATTAAGAAAATCGGGTTTGAATGTATCCCATTCGACAACATCTTCGTGCTCATGATGTCAAGTTGACGTTGAAGAAACCTTTGCAGGGCGAAAATCATGTCGACTCGCTTGGGCTCACGATGAGTTACTAGAGTGGCCCTCACAATGGCCGGACGCCAACCCTATTAAAAACGTTTAGTCCCTTGTAAAGAGAAACCTCAGAGGGAAGACTCTGAGAATTTGCAGAGTATGCAGATATTTTCTGTCGACAGCATGCTTCGAAGATGCCAGGCGAATATTGATGGCGATTCGTCAACATACTAAGGTAATTGCGCCATTGTTAGCACACCAGAGAATATCACACGTTCTGATTTGACAAAATCTAAATATGATTGGGGTTTAAAGCTACAAGAAAGAAAAGTAAAAGAAACAATAAAGTTTACAACATGCTGATGTTTAGTACTCTCTAATGGTCAGATTTTGAGAATGTTAAAAGAGAGTAACAAAAATTTAAGTTTATAGATCTTTCAGTATTTCAGGAAAACCAAAAAAAAATTTATAATATTAGAATAGAATAGAATAGAAATATGCTTTATTGTCCTAAAATACAACGTATTTGTTGACAAAGCAAGCTTAACTTAAATTATTATTATATTAATAAACACAAATTCAAAGAAAGAAAAAACAAGGAAACAGAACAAGATTAGTAGTCAATGCAGTAAATACAAAATAAAATAAATAAAAATTACACATATGTCAACCCAAATGCCAACCACTCAACTACTGTTATATGCTTATTCCAGTTTATCATTGTAGAATTCCTCAAGTACATAGTACGCCTTTTTTATAAGTAGGGCCCTAGTCTTTCGTCTAAAGACTCTCTCGCAATTCAATCCTCTCAATTTGAGAGGCAGATGATTATATATTTTTTTGCCATTATAAACAATTGCAGATTTGATCAGCTCCGTTTTCGGGGCCGGCAATGGCAGGACGAACGCTCGCCTAGTGCCGTGCCGGCTGACTGGCATTGCCTCAAGACGATGTTTTTTAAAGATGATGATAGCAGTTTCCAGGATAAATAGGGCACAAAGAGTAAGAATCCCTAACCTCGGAAACAATGGTCGACATGACTCTCGCAACCCAGCTCCCGAAATATATCTGATAGCTCTCTTTTGCAATACAAAAACAGAACTAAAGTGAACTCGGGAGCAGCAAGCCCAGAAACAGATCCCAGACCTCAAATGAGCCTCAACTAGTGAAAAATAAGAGGTTCTAGCTATATTCAGCCCCAGGCTACTTGCAATAACCCTAAGGGCATAGCAGCCTGAAGAAATTTTGCTGCAGATGTTGCCAATGTGATCCTCAAACCGCAGCGATGAGTCAATTATTAGACCAAGAAATGAATTCTTATCAGCTGAAGAGATGATCTCATTCTCAATATTAACATTCTCTATATTGCATCTAAAGCTCAGAATCCTTGTCTTGGCTATATTGAAGGACAGTTTGTTATCATCACACCAAGCCTTCATCTTAGACAAATCTGCCTGAACATCGGCCCGAAGTCTCCCCACATCCTTATTGTGCCACAAAATTGTGGTGTAATCACCAAAGATGGTAAATCTGCCAGCCACTGTCAAACGGGGCAGGTCATTAACATAGATCAAAAACAATAGTGGTCCAAGTACAGAGCCTTGAGGGATACCCACACTGATCCCAACCCCTTCCGAGAACTGACCCTTAAAAGTCACTGCCTGGACTCGGCCCGACAAATACGACCGAAACCAATCCCAAGTTAACCCCCTGAACCCATAAATGTCCAGCTTTGACAGCAAGATCCCCTGATCAACACAATCGAAAGCTTTTGTCAAATCACAAAACACCGCCGCAGCATGTTCACCAGAATTCAATTCGAGATAAAGTCGTTCGAGCAGATTAAAAATTGCATCGTTCGTGCTCCTCGAGGCTCGGAATCTGAATTGCTGCGCACTAAGAAGGTCATGTTTGTTCAAAAAATCAACCATTCTTTTCCCGACCAACCTCTCCACCACTTTCGCCAATGTCGGGAGTAAAGAAATGGGTCTAAAATTTGAAGGGATATTACAATCTCCACCTTTATGCAAAGGCACAATCAGAGCCCTCTTCAAACATGCCGGAAAAGTACCACTGGAAAACGAGCCGTTAATTGCATCTGCCAGGGCCCCTACGGCTCTCTGCGGCATTGCCAGGAGGACGCTCAGAGAGACACCGTCCCAGCCACAGGAATTCTTATTTCTCATTTCCCCTAAAACCTCACTTATTTCAATGGTGGAAGTTGGGGACAAGAAAAAGGTATCAGACACTGAGACATGACTGAGATATTTTATGGGATCCCCTGGATTAACAATTTTTGTTGATAAGTTATGTGCAATATTACAGTAGTAATCATTAATTTGACCGGCGTCAAGAGTGCAAGAAGAAACCGGTTCGATACCAGAGTCGCCTCTATGTTTATTAATGATTTTCCAAGTTTCCCTAGATCTATTTATTGCATTCAATATTCTCAAATGATAATAATTTCGTTTGGCGGTTTTTATGATTTTCCTATATATGTTACGATAACTATTGAAGTATTCTATAAAAGCAACATTATCAAAATTGAATTTCCTTATAAGATGCAAGGATTTCATATTTTGCATGCAATGCAATTCTTTCATATTGAATTGATGCGACGGACCACTGTGTTTCAAAAAAAAAGGAATCATATGCATGTCAAAGTCTTTAATTACTCTGTCTTTTATAATAGCTTTCCCGGCAGAAGGAAGTATGCATCAGGGAAAAATCATATGCCGAGCATATCTTCATTGTTACAGCGTCCTTCCAATACGGAGCCATGGGTACATAGGCGTTGACAGTGAAAATTCATTAACCGCCTTTTGTAAATGACAATGTCTGAGATAAATTGACAGCTACAAACGAAGAGCATAGTTCAGCCAATAATCCCTCAGGTTAATCATAGTTGAATGCCTTGGATATATTAGATGCATTCGCTCGAGACAATCCATGATGTTCAGTTGGCTTATTACAAAGATATATGGCATATTGTTGATTCTTAATAATAATAAATCTTTCCAACTATTTTAAAAGGTGTTGATCGTTAGCCTATTCGATAACATTTGTTTTTGTCTTACTTGATATGAAATAGAAGAAAGGGTACTTTTTTTTAATTGAAAAAGGGAAACTATTTATCTTTCTTTTGCTTGTTTAAGACTTATTGGAAATCTATCAAATGTAAAACTTTAATACAGAGCGAAAGAGTGGAGAGTTATTAAAATTGAGAGGTGTAATTGCCTTGGTCAAATAAGAAATGAAGATTCTTGCGTGTAAACAGTGTCAAATTATGTTGAGATGTTCCGCCTACGATTGCACGAGGTACCTTCAAGGGCCTTTACTTTTCGCGATTAGAATACTAAATGTTCAGTGTCGATGACCAAAATTTCCTGTAAATGAAAAAGTTCGAAAAGCAATTATATTCTGTTACGATCTAATCCGAAGAATTCTGATTCCGTGTCAGATAAATAATTTCTTTAGTAATAAATTATCACTTACGCTTTGGTTTCTCGAAATAAACTGCCACTAAAGGACTAATGTACCCGTCCTGGTTTGTGTAAGGGAAATACTGGGACGGGAACCCTTTCTGTGGAATGTATCTGATAGGACCAATGTGCTCAATGTCAGCAGAGTTTTCACCTTCACAAGTGACCCAAACCATTCGATGCTGAAACAAAAATTTTTTTAGAAATTTACTTTTCGGCATTGCTGTAATTCAAAACTCATACTTTCGACATTTTGTGGGGTTTTATATATATATATATATATATATATATATATATATATATATATATATATATATATATATATATACACATATGTAACACGTAGACTGAAAAATTTTTGATCTGGCTACAAACACATTTTTTTTTTTGCAATATTCGACTTTATTCATTAATACATATAGTCTCCTTCAAGAGCGATACAATCAGTCCAACGCGTTTTTAACATTTTTATATCTTTCTTGTAGAAGGATTTGTCTTTGCCTTCAAAATAGGCCTCAATTTCGGCGATAACTTCTTCATAGGACCCAAATCTCTTTCCCGCAAGCATTTTTTTGAGGTCTGTGAATAGATAATAGTCGTTGGGGGCTAAATCTGGAAAATACGGTAGATGAGGAAGCAATTCGAACTTCAATTCATGCAATTTTGCCATCGTAACCACTGACTTGTGACATGGTTCATTGCCTTGATAAAAGAGCACTTTTTTTTCTTGTTCATTTGGGGCCGTTTCTTCGCGATTTCTGCCTTCAGACGCACCAATAACTTTATATAATATTCGCTATTGATGGTTTTTATAACTAAGAAAAGCTGCATACGAAAAGCTAACTAAAAGAATTTACTAAAAAAAGATCAAAATAGCGCGGCAATATTGTTAAATAAATACAATTCTTGCTGTACCGAAGATCAATTTAGTAGTTCATAATATCTATCTATAATGAAAGACGCAGAAAACATCCTTTCCTGTCAGGCAAAATTGAGTGAGATTTGATTTTCATAATCATGAAAAAGGCCGCTTCGAATTAATGTGGTCATATTTTAATAAAATTACGCAGAAACATAAATTAAAAACTTTGCCACGTAAAGGTAGACCAAATTTGTAATACCCAAATAGTCTGCTCCATCCACTTTTATCTTTTTTCTGATCTCCGATAAAGCGTGACGTTTAAATTGCTGTCAATCTAAAAAAAAACCTGCCAAGTATAAGTTGGCCTCGCGCAATTAATGTTCTGTGCGGTGATTGCTTTTAGAATAAAATAAAATCTTTACATAGGCTATGTTAATTAGGTCCCTTACATGTATATATCTTAAAATCCAATATGTATTTTTGCTTTTTTTTCTTATTCTATAATATATAATAGTTATAGCATCATAGCTACTTAACAGTCAATAAATCAGTCTAGCTCAATCTAGAATCAAGTAATAAAAGTGTATAACAAATGTTTACTACCTTAATATTTGTTTAATTATAAATAAATAAAATAAAATTATTTTGTCTTCATACCTATCTGTTGGCCACCAGTATGTGTACTGAAAAGTATATTAAAAAACCTCCACATATTGTCAAGCCAAATAGTTTTTTTTTATACCAGACAAATTATTCAACGCAATGCACTTGTGATAATTTTCGCTCAATTTACACCTTAGAATTTTTTTCAAAATTTTGTGATCAATACTTTTCAGAATAAGGGGAGGGCAGCGATTTTTGACCATTTTTTTAAAATAAGACAGAGAAAAGTGTGCGCAAGTATTAGGTCATATATATTTTTGAACTCGTGTTTTCACGAGCTTTAATTTGACACCCCACTCGATGACTTGGTAAATTTTTTTCACTTCCGATTTCATCCCCCAAAACTAACCCCTTAACAACCTTGGACCGTTGTGATTTATAATTTATATCATTGCCTTCAACACTACGAGGTCTTCGGACAGATGGGTGCTACATACCGATGCGCCCGATTAGTTTGCCAGTAACTTAAAGCTGGCTAGTAGTAATAAAACAGTATTATTAGTCGAGTTGCTTAAATGGTTGTCTTGTGTAAAGGACGCTTAAGTTAAACAAATAAAAAAATTTTTTGATACTTCTTATCTCTCTCTCTCTCTGTCTCTATATACAACACGTCGTCTGAAAACTCTGACAAAAATCCATATGATTTTTAGGAAGTACAAACCCTCAAACGATACGTGTCAAAATTTCATGACATTTTGATGATGGTTTACAAGTTACAGTGGTTTTAGTGACGCTGATGACTTTGATATTTTCAACAATGGAAAAAATCGAATTTCGTGTGATGATTAAACACTGTTTTTTTGATAGGAAAAAATACCGTTCAAGCAAAGCAATGGCTTGATAAGTGTCACGAGGACTCTGTCTCTGGAAAATCACTCATCATTTATTAGTATGCTGAATTTAGTTGCGGTAGTATAGATACAAATGAAGCTGAACCCTGTGGATGCCTAAATGAGGAGGTTACACCGAAAAACATCAAGAAAGTCTACAAAATTGTTTTGGATGACCGTAAAGTGAAATTGCGTGAGATAGCTGACACCCGAAATATGTCAAAAGAACGTGTTGATCACATTTTACATGAACATTAGGGTGTGAGAATGCTCTGTTCGAAATGGGTATCGCGTTTGCTCACAGTGGACCAAAAACAACAACGTGTTGATGATTATGAGCGCTGTTTAGACCTATTTAAGCGCAATCAAAAGGATTTTTTCATGCAATATGTGACAATGGATGAAACATGGATCCACCACTACACGCTGGAATCAAATCGGGAGTCAGCTGAGTGGACAGCAGCCGCCCGAAGAAGCCAATGACACAACAGTCGGCCAGGAAGGTTTTGGCCTCTGTATTTTGGATGCGCATGGAATAATTTTCATCGACTATGCTGAAAAGAGAAAAAGCATAAATATATTATATAAAGTTATTGGTGCATTTGAAGGCAGAAATCGCAAAGAACCGGCCCCAAATGAACAAGAAAAAAGTGCACCGTGTCACGAGTCAATGGTTTTAATGGCAAAATTGCATGAATTGAAGTTCGAATTGTTTCCTCGTCCTTCGTATTTTCCAGATTTGGCCCTCAGCGACTATCATCTATTCGTAGACCTCAAAAAAAATGCTTGCGGAAAAGAGATTTGGCTCCAATGAAGAAGTTATCGCCGAAAATTTGCCTATTTTGAAGGCAAAGACAAATCCTTCTACAAGAAAGATATAGAAATGTTAGAAAAGCGTTGGACTAATTGCATCGCTCTTGAAGAAGACTATATTGATAAATAAAGTCGAATTTTGCAGAAAAAATGTGTTTTAAGTAGCTAGACCAAAAACTTTTCAACCTACGTATATATATATATATATATATATATATATATATATATATATATATATATATATATATATATATATATATATATATATATATATGTATATATATATATATATATATATATATATAACATATATATATATATATATATATATATATATATATATATATATAATATATATATATATATATATATATATGGATTTTTAAAGAGAGAGAGTAAAAAAATATATTCATCTTACCTTATTTTCCCGCTCAGCCTCTCTAATTTCCGTCTTAAATTCTTCTTTCATCTTTACCTCTTTGTCTTCAATGGTAGTTGAATTAAAGTATTCGGGTATCCAGCCAAAAATCTGAAAAGCGGAACATTTTGTTATTAGATTTAATACCAAAGGGACCACAGACATTAAAATTTATGTAGCTGCGAAGCCACCACACCACAGATGTGATACTTTGTTAGAATAATGACGACACGATGGGTAGAAACCGTTCAAGTGAGAAAATGTTGGATTGAGTCCAAAAAGAAAATTCTATTTGAAGATCAATGAAGGAAAAGATAGACAAAATGATTTAACACAATCTAAGATGGAGCTTGATGATTGTGGAAAGAAAACATTGCAGAAGAATAAGAGTTTAAATAAAATAGGTTCTGTTCTAAGAAGTTTAAGTTAAGATTAAGGAAAGAAAGTCAAGATGGAAAATTAACCCGAAGTGTTCAACTAATAAAACAATGTGAGGTCGCTTTTGAAAATGTCGCAGGTAAAATTGGGAGCAAAATTTTTCAAAAATTTCGTAATGTTATGGAAAAAAATAGTGGGTTTCAATTTGTAGCTGATGTTTTAAAGGGGGATTTTACTGATTCCATTGATTTAGATCCTATGCTATTAAATAATTTTAAAAACGCTCCTATTACATCAGTCGATGTGGAAAGGAGTTTCTCAATTTATAAATTTTTATACAACGATAGAAAACAAAACTTTTTAATGGAGAATTTTGAGAAACATTTAGTAGTTTATTGTTTTTATAACTAACGGCGACCCTGTCTTTTGCAATATTTGCATATTTCCGCTTACTTAGTTGCATCGCCCTGTAGGTATCAAATTTAAAATGTATGTTTTATTATGCTGTTTACTACGTATATAAATTTTTATATGTACCTACATTATTATTATTATTCATCTTTAATTAAAGTAATAAAATACATTATTATTTATATTTATTTTTTACTTTGTAGAATATTATATTTAGATTTAGTTCATTCGCCCTGTACGTTGAAAATTTAAAATGGGTTTTTTATTGCTACATTTGTATAGTACTCGTATCATGTAATGTGAAACAATAAATTTACATTTTTCAAGTCTATTTCGATTTTTTTTTACTGCATATTTACAACATGTATGTGCATATTTTGAGAAAATTATTTGCATATTTATGCGCATATTTTAAAGTTTTTCACTTGCATATTTGGGTTTCCTTTTAAATAAGAATTACAGCGGTAACGAAAGCGAAAGAAAATTGTACTAAATATTGATTTTTTTTAAATAAATATACCAGATCCGACATCGTTTTAAAATATTTAGGTTATTGTTACGTGACAAATACTTTTAGCTAAGGCTATACAGATAGTAATTAGCCAAAATTTTTTTTCACTCAACAATTATTTAGCTGTACAAACCAGTCCAGAGAGGCGTCCTTAGCGTAGTGGTTAGGGTATCTGCTTTCTACGCCAGCGACCCGCGTTCGTATCTCGATTTGGGAAAATAATAATAATAAATAACTGGTCAAGTGTAAGTTGAACTTGCGCAATTAGTGTTCCGTACGTTGATTGCTTCTGAAATAAGAATTTATGTTACGGAGGTATAAAATTATCAGTGACTTCACGAAACACACCCCAAATGAGTTTTCAACAAAGTTTGTTTCTGATCTTTACTGAAAACTAATGACCTTGAAATTTTTGTGTTTTTTATATACCAGGTAAATTATTAAAGGTAATGTACTCGTGATAATTTTCGTTCAATCTACATCCCGTGGAGAATATTCCAGAATTTTTTCAAAATTTTTGGATCAGTACATTGTAATGTGTGAAAAAATGTTGCCCCAAGCTTGGGCGTAATTTTGTAAGGTGCGAACTTACCCGCTTTAATTTCTGATACTGAATTGAGTAAACCCCGATTTTAAAAGAACTAAAGAAATTAAACACACACTAGCTCAGTTTTCCTTGGTAGAGAGATATGGGTAAGAGATAATTTTCTTACGTCTTTTTGGAATTAATTTCTATTTTTTTTTAAAGGCTTTAGCTGTACCAAATTTTTGGGCACCATCCATTTTAAAATAGAAAGGATCTAACTTCAGCTAAAAAAAATGGAAAAATGCTGAAGGAAAGTATTGTTGGTAAAACAAAAAAATCAGTTTGGTACAGCCGTTCTTGCCCTGAAAAGAAGGATAGGTATTCAGTGAGACACTAGCTTTAATCAACAAAAAAAGAGAATTTATTCATGTATTTTTTTTAAATTAAAAAGTTCTAACGTTTGCCGTTTTTTAAAACCAAAAAAAATTCTAGCCTAACTAGTTGTTGTTACATTTAAAATTTTAAACTATTATAACCCCCGAAGACGAAAAGTCGTGTTTTACACTTCACTTTTTAGTCTGTTTTATATTGTAGTTAAAGCACTACCCCGGGATAAGTCTATTGAGGGAAGTTTTGTTGACTTACTGTTCTTATTCCTGGTTTTGGTGGACTACGCCCGATTTCACACTTTCTCTTAGCAAACACTTACGGCTTTTATTTAAGAAACTGGTACTTAGCTCACATGGTGGTTGTTCTGAGCTTTGATTTTCTTTAGCTCAGTCGAAAGAAGCCTACTTGGCGACTCTCATGAAAATTTAGCCTGTCGGCTAGATGGTAAATAGCCTGGCTGCGGCTAGATGAAAAACAACCTCCATTCAAGCTCTGCGAAGCCTTAAATAATCGTGCGACTTTTGCCTGTAATATCACGACGCCCCAATCAAAACTGCCGATCAAACATTTCACCAATCGCGGCGTAGCGAGAGGTTCGGTCAGGAACCCGCACAACACCGTATATACCGAACGTCTTGGAACTTCTGTTTAATATACCGTTCGATACAAAAATGAAAATAAGTACAATTTGAAATGGAAAAATCAGTAACATTACATGGTCTTAAAATCTAGGAAAAAATGAATGTTACAACATTTCGAGATAAAGGAGGGGACAGAGATTTTTCGCGATTTTTTCAAAATAATACAAAGAAAAGTGTGCGCATGTAAGACATTATATATATTTTTGAACTCGTGTTTTTACAAACTTTCATTTGACACCCCACTAGTGATGACCAAGTAAAAAAAAAATTTTTTCACTTCCGATTTCACCACCCAAAACTAACCCCTTAAGTCAAAATTTAACTTTCAAAACTACACGGCTTTGCTGAAGCCATCAATTCCTATATTAGCACCAAATTTCAACTTTTTACGTCAAATAGTTTCGGAGAAAAATCGGGTGTGACAGACGGACAGAGAGACAGACGAACAGACACCGAAGTAATCTTATAAGTATTCCGTACGGAACACTAATAATAATAAATAAAAATGGAAATAAAATTTACAGCGTGATGGCCGCCTCTCTCAGAAAGGCGATGGCAAACCATCCGTAGTATCATACCTAGTAAAGACCTCCCACTTTGGCCTTTCGGAATCGGTGTTAAACTGTAGGTTCATAGGAACATTTAAAAAGGCACCAGGCACGGGCAAAGGCGAGAGGGTCGTCTACGTCCGTAACGAATATGGCACTTTAAGAAGAAGAAGAAAAACCAGACATTTGCTGAAAGATTAGACTTTTAAAACATTATAAAAACAATCTTCATCACCGTGCCTTCAAGATGTGTATAAAATTAAAATAAACGCTGTGACTGTTGACGGTTTGTTTACATTTTAGGGTTAATCTTTTTCTGTAGCATATAAATTTACTGGGTTGATGTAATTGAGAATACGCTTCTAGGCATCCTGCACTCAGTGGTGTTTTGTCTTTTCCTAATCTGATATTACAGATGTATATAAAATAATTTATCTTTCAAAAACTTTCTTTGAAAAGGAGGTAGTATAAAGATGTGTCCCTATTTAAAAACTATAGTGCAAAATTAGGATATAAACATTAAAGGACATTACGTTTTTAAATATTAAAAGAATATTACAGCAACATTTATGTTAAAAATCTGACATCTAATTTTTTTGTAATTTTCCATGTTGCTCGCCACAAGCTTTGTAACTACTACTCACCCTGTTCAATTTTAGGTAAATACATGGACCTCCTTCGGGGGATTCAAAATTGAAACCTTGTTTCGGAATACACGGCTTCCAAGAGTCGTCGATGTTTACATCACAGACTTTACCTGGAGATGGCGCTTGAAACGGCTTACAGTTTTCTAACTTATCGGCATGTTGGTTGTTACTTCTATTATATGCTAAAAATTAATGTCATAATAATTAAATCAACAAAAATTGGTTTTGAATTATTTTATTTTAATTTCTTTGTTATTATAAACGCAGTAGCTGAATAAAAAAAAGGCATTTTATTAGCATCTCTACAGCTAGAACCCATTCTCTACGATATAAGACCAACCGTTTAGCACAGGTAAACTTCGGTAAAAAAAGCTGCTACGACATCTACCCTCTAACACTGATTTAATGCTGTACATCTTCTTTTTGTTCAATTTATCTCAGATGATGAGTTGAAAGCCGCAAATATATATGGTAGTTATGTAAAAACAAAATATATTTTTTTAAGCCCTGCAAGTATTGAAGATTAAATATTGACTGTTCAAGAAATTCAAACTAGGTGTTATGAGCATAAAATAGCGTTACATATCCTGTTTATAGACTTCCGGCAGGCTTATGATAGAATTATCAAGTATTGTCCCAATTAGAGATATCAACAAAACTAATTAGATTAGTTAAAATGACTCTACAAAAAAAGACCAATAAAATAGTGTGGAATGGCCTGGAATCAGAGGATTTTATAGTCGAAAGGGGACTACGATAAGGTGAACACTGTCTGAGACGTTATTTAACTTAGTATTACAGAGGATAATAAGAGAGAGCAGTCTAGAGGCTAACGGCACAATTTTTAATAAAGAACACCAGTACATAGCATATGTGGATGATTTGACTTTGATAGGAAATTTTAGCAGAGAACTGGTAAAAAGAACGAAAAGGCTAATAAGAGAGGCTAGTAAATATCGATTAGAAATCAACTCCGAGAAAACGGAATATATGATAGCAGGAAGCACAGAAATTAAAAAAAGAAAAAGAACTTAATGTAGTGGTCTACGATGGAAAAGGATATAAATGTGGAGTGGATAGATTTGTACATTCGGGGGTACTGTTGGAAGAAAACGTGCATGAGGAGAGCGAGTTGAAAGCACGAGTAGCAAAGGGCAACCAAAAATGTGGGAGCCTGAACGCATTAATGAAATTAAAATACGTCTCTAGAAAGAAAAAACTAAGGATTTACACATCGGTCATAAGACCTACTGTCACCTGCGGATGTGAAACATGGGTAATGAACAAATTAGTGGAAGAGACGCTGGAGAGGTGGGAAAGAAGGATGTTGAGAGTAATTTACGGAGGAAGAAACACACCGAAAGGGTGGACTAGACAGGAACTGGAAAACTTATATGACGGACGTAGAATCACATCTTTTATAAGAGCGCAAAGAATGAGATGGATAGGACACGTACACCGTCTGACAAGAGAGAGACTGTCGAAAATGGTGCTGGCGATGAGGCCTGTGGGTGCGAGAAGGAGGGGAAGGCCGAGGATGAGGTGGTTGCAACGTGCTGAGGAGGATTTAAGAGCCATAGGAGTCAGAGACTGGAGGACGGAGGCGCAGAACAGAATAGGATGGAGACATATGATCCAACAATACTTGGACGCCGGATGATGGAAGAGGGAAATGGATACAAGTTAACTAAGCGCAAGGCCTTCATGGCGTGTAGCGCATTAATATATATATATATATATATATATATATATATATAAATATAAATATATATATATATATATAAATATATATATATATATATATATATATATATATATATATATATATATATATATATATATATATAAATATATATATATATATATATATATATATATATATATATATATATATATATATATATATATAAATATATATATATATATATATATATATATATATATATATATATATATATATATATATATATATATGTATATATATATAAATATATATATATATATATATATATATATATATATATATATATATATATATATATATATATATATATATATATATATATATATATATATATATATATATATATATATATAATATATATATATATATATATATATATATATAGATATGACGTACAATATAAGAACAATGAGCACAGATGATAAAGTGGACGAGTTGGAAGAAGAACTGGAACGGATGCGATGGAACATAATGAGGCTGTGTGTAATTAGAAGAAAAGGTATGTGTCACACTAAGATCAAACAACGTATTATATTATAAAGGAGTAGAAGAAGAGGTTCAGGAAAATATCGGAGGAGTAGGCTTTATAATAAATAGAAAGATAACTAATAATATACTAACATATAATGCAAAATCAAATAGAGTAGCATATATTATTTTAACAATAACAAAACACTGTAAACTAAAAATTATCTAAATTTACGCCCCAACATCAACATATGAACAGTAAGTCATAGACACCTTTTACGAAGAGTAACCAACGCAATAAATGAAAATCACTGCCAATTCACGCTAGTGATGGGAGATTTTAATGCCAAAATAGGAAGCCAGGTAGATCCCAATGAAAATAGGACCGGAAAATTTGGCTTGGGTACAAGAAATGAACGAGGTGCTATATTAGTAAATTATTTAGAACAACAGCAGTTATACGCTATGAATACTTTCTTCTACAAAAAACCACATAGAAAATGAACATGGGTTAGTCCAAATGGTGAAATAAAGAATGAAATAGATTTTATATTGTCTATAGACAGAAGAATTGTAAAAGATGTCACAGTTATAAACAGTGTCAATACCGGAAGTGACCACAGAATCGTAACAGCAAGAATAGAAATAAATGAAAAAATGGAAAGAAAAAGATTCATCACAAAAAGTAAGACAAAAATAGACATACAAATCTTAAGAGAGAATAAAACACAATATCAAAACGAAATAAAGAAAGTCATAGAAAGTCACAAAGATCTAAGTCCCAAGAGCATTGATGAAATTAACGATGTATTGATAAAAGCCCTAGTCCACGTGGGACAGAAGATAGCTAAGAGAATGCAATACAAGAAAATGCAATATGGAGTAATAAAACAGAACAGCTGTTTGAAGAAAGAAGAAACCTACTCAGACAGAAAAAAAGAGTCACCATCCAATACATAGAAACTAACAAAACGCTAAAAAAATCAACGAAAACAATTGGAATATTAGATTGAAAAAATCATCGAAAAAAATAAAAACATGAAAGTAATCAGAGAAAATTTGGGTAAAGTTTCAATTAATAGTCTAAAAGATGAAAATGGGCAAGAAACAAAAGATCGAGACGAAATACTACGAGTAATTGAAAGTTATTATAGTAAACTGTACGAATCAAAAAATGATCCACCAATGGAATTTAAAAAAGACATAAGGATAAAAGTATTCAACGTCAAGTCTGAGAAAATATCAGAAATAACAGAAGAAGAGATTATATCAACGTTGAGGAACATGAAAAACAACAAAGCACCAGATACAGATGAAGTAATGGTTGAATTAACGAAGGAAGGGGGTGAACTGATTGTACAAACGTTAAAAATACTGTTCAATAAATGCCTAAGTGAAGGACAAATACCAGCTAATTGGAATACTTCCTCAACAATATTGCTCTTCAAGAAAGGCGACAAGAAGATATTGGATAATTACCGTCCAATATCCCTATTGTCGCAGACCTAAAAGTTGTTTACTAGAATCATCATTAATAGGCTAGAAAACAAACTGGTATCGAACCAAACAATTGAACAGGCAGGTTTCAGAAAAAACTTCAGCACCAGTGATCACTTGTTAACTATTCGAACACTCATTGAGAAAGCGACAGAATTTAATTTGACACTTTACCTAATATTTATTGACTATCAAAAGGCATTCGATAGTATTGAAACCTGGGCGGTGGAAAGGGCTCTGAATAATAATAGAATTGACTATAGATACACACAGCTAATAAGATCGATATATAATAATACGAAGATGACAACAGATGCACTTGAAAAAACAAAACCTATACCCATAAAACGAGGAGTACGACAGGGAGAACCAATGAGCTCCAAACTCTTTAATGCCACATTGGACGATATTTTTAGAGATCTTGAGTGGGATAAGATGGAAATTCATGTAAATGGAGAGAGGCTACATCACTTGAGATTTGCCGACGATGTGGTAATAATATCTAACAATGCAGAAGATATACAAAAGATGTTAAATGATATTAAGGAAAATTCAGAAAAAGCGGGATTCAAATTAAATAAAAAGAAAACAAAAGCCATGACAAATGACCATAACCCGCAAGACATAAGGATAGACAACGAAAGACTTGATTATGTAGAAGAATATATATATATATATATATATATATATATATATATATATATGTATATATATATATATATATATATATATATATATATATATATATATATATATATATATATATATATATATATACAGTAATACCCCGCTTAGCGCGACCCCGTTACGCGCGGTTTCACTATAACGCGAATTTCAAATTTCGCGCTCATGTAGTCATTAACTTCTCTATGGTCGCGGGGGGATCCCCGCTTTCTCTGAATATTCTCTTTGAAGAATTGGGAATTCCCTGTCCTTCGACTTTGTTCTATGGGGATTTCCTCGTTCGTTTCGTGTGTTCATTTGTTCCGTAATGTTAGTTCGGTCGGCTGGCAGTTTTGTTTTAATATTTATTGGAGATACATACATACATAATTTAACCCTACGTTAAAAATGCCGCCTGTAAAGAAAAAAGAGCGTAAAAGCGTCACTTTGGAATTGAAGATGAAAGTGTTAAGAAGAATGGAAAATGGAGGCAAAGCAACAATTGTTGGGAGAGATTTTGGACTCTCAGAATCGACTGGGAGAACGATTTATAAAAATCGGGAAAAAATTAAAATCTCCAGCGAAGGTTCAACACCTATAAGTGCAACAAAACTTTCTCGTTCGAGATCATCTATCTTAGAAAGAATGGAGAAATTACTGTCAGTCTGGATCGAAGATTTGAATAAGAAGAACACACCACTAAGTCAAGATCTCATATGCACAAAAGCAAAATCTTTGTATGAGATGCTGAAAACAAAAGAAGGAGAAGGGAGTGCCACTCCGACTTTTGCTGCCAGCAGAGGCTGGTTCCATCGGTTCAAGCAGCGTTCTAATCTTCACAATATCCACATAACAGGCGAGGCGGCCAGCGCGGACATTCAAGCTGCAGCTGAGTTTCCAGACAAGTTTCAAGACTTCGTTAGACGACAGAAAATTCCTGCTTGTCTCATCTTCAATGTTGATGAGACCGCACTTTACTGGAAAAAAATGCCATCTCGAACATTCATTTCTAAGGAAGAACGTCAAGCCAGTGGTTTCAAAGCTGCGAAAGATCGACTAACACTTCTGCTGGGTGGTAATGCCACTGGTGATTTCAAACTTAAACCTTTACTAGTGTACCATTCAGAAACACCCCGTGCAATGCGAGGCACAGACAAGACAAGTCTACCAGTTGTGTGGCGATCAAACAGAAAGGCGTGGGTTACACGGGAAATTTTTCAAGAATGGTATTCTAATAGTTTTTGCCCATCAGTCAAATCATACTGTGACAGAAATGGGCTTGAACCTAAAATTATATTACTCTTAGACAATGCCCCAGGACATCCAACCTCACTTGATACGCCCAGAGACTTAAAAGTGTACGTAAAGTTCCTTCCACCAAACACTACGTCAATATTACAACCTATGGACCAGGGAGCAATAGCAAACTTCAAAGCTTATTACCATCGCCGCACTTTTAGCCAACTAATTCATGAAACTGACGGGGAAGGAAGACAGTCTATGCGAGAGTGGTGGAAGTCATACAACATTATGAAGTCTATTCACAACATAGAAGAGGCTTGGAAGGAAGTTAAAATGAGTTGTATGAATGGGGTGTGGCGTAATCTTTGGCCAGATGTAGTGGAAGCACCTAGAAGAATTGTCCAGATGCAGAGACAAGTGCTTGAAGACATTGCTGCAATGATTGAGGGGTCTGAACTTGAAGATGTCACGGTAGAAGATCTCGTAGAACTTGTAGCAACGCACGACGATCCTATTAGCAATGAAGATCTGATCGAGTTACAGAATAATCCTATCTACGATGAGGAAGAACAAGTAGAAGAGAAAGTTTTATCTTCAGGGGAAATACAAAATGCACTTTCAAAAATTTATTCAGGTTTGGACATATTGCAGAGTATAGACAATAATGATGACCGTGTCTTGACCGTGTGTCAAACAATTAAAAACAGTGTTGGGTGTTATGAACGTATTTTACAAGAACGTAAACAAAACGTTACCCAAAAGACAATAGATGTATTTTTTCGTAAAAAATAAGAGTATGTATTGCATAAAGTGTTCTTAGAATTAAAGTGATTGATTAAAATGATTTGTATTTTTTTGTATTAAATTTTGACTATGTTTAATCATAAACCTCGATATACGCGAATTTCAGTTAACGCGATTTTTTTCGGAACGTATCCCTCGCGTAAAGCGGGGGTATTACTGTATATATATATGGGACAAATGATACAATGCGGTAAACCTAATCAAACCGCAGAAATAGAAAGAAGAATCAGACTGGCATGGGTAGCTTTTGGTAAACAAAGATACAACCTGAATAACAAGAAAATTCCTCTAAGACTAAGAAGAAATGTATATAACCAGTGTATCTTGCCAGTTCTCACTTACGCAGCACAAACTTGGACACTGACTAGGAATATAATGGATAGATTGGCCAAAACACAACGAGCAATGGAGCGCCAGATGTTTAATATAAAGATAAAGGATAGGATACGAAACGAATATATTAGGGAGAAAACTAAACTAATAGATGTAAGAGAAGATATAGCAAGCCTAAAATGGAGATGGGCTGGATATGCAATGCGACAACCGGACAATCGTTGGAATAGGAAGATACAGGATTGGAGACCCTGGGTGGGAAAGAGATCAAGGGTCAGACCTCAGACCAGGTGGAAAGACGATCTAAAACTTACAGCCGGCCTAGCGTGGATAAGAGAAGCACAGGACCGAGATAAGGGGAGAACAAAAGGGGAGGCCTATATCTGGCAATGGATGTAAAAAGGCTATGAAGAAGAAGAAGAAGAATATATATATATATATATATATATATATATATATATATATAATATATATATATATATATATATATATATATATATAAATCTTGAAAAAACCCCATTTCTATAATAGAATAAAGAAAGAAAGCAAAAAGTTGCCGTATCTACCAAAATTATTAAAAATACAATCTTAATTGGGGAACTCGGCAAATTAGGGCGTGATAGGAGATCACACAATTTTCATTAAGCCGCCAATATTTCGGTCCTGGATTGGGACCTTCTTCAGGGCAGAAATGAGAGTGCAAAGATTTCGTTAGCCTGAATGGCCGTAGGTTATACATAAAAAAGTTGTTACATATAAAAGTTGGTTAATCCATAAAATATACAAAATACACATTAAAACACGGTAGACAAAATTCTAAAAAACAAATTTAACACATGGATGTAATTGGGAACCTTGGATGTTGAGAACATGACAAGTGAAATAACTAACGATGTTCTCAACATCCAAGGTTCCCAATTACATCCATGTGTTAAATTTGTTTTTTAGAATTTTGTCTACAGTGTTTTAATGCGTATTTTGTATATTTTATGGATTAACCAACTTTTATATGTAACAACTTTTTTATGTATAACCTACGGCCATTCAGGCTAACGAAATCTTTGCACTTCTCATTTCTGCCCTGAAGAAGGTCCCAATCCAGGACCGAAATATTGGCGGCTTAATGAAAATTGTGTGATCTCCTATCACGCCCTAATTTGCCGAGTTCCCCAATTAAGATTGTATTTTATATATATATATATATATATATATATATATATATATATATATATATATATATATATATATATATATATATATATATATATATATATATAGATATATATATATATATATATATATATATATATATATATATATATATATATATATATATATATATATATATATATATATATAGATATACAGAGTTACAGGGAAAGTCGTCCTAGATAATTAAGGACGTTATAGTTTAGGTCGTTTCAGACCGATTTGACTCTATGACATGATGTCCTAAACTTAACCGTTTTCGAGATATTGACGTTTAAAGATTTTCTAAAAAAAACATGTTTTTTTTTTTGCTTTTTATATCGATTTTTTTTTATTAGAGATTCTCGAGTGCGATTTTTTGGTTATTTTTAGTTAGTCTGTATGTCAAGTATCAAAAATCATCAAAAAAATTTGAACTAGTTACTTACAGTTTCAAATGGCGGCTTGTTAATATTTCTAAATTACGAATTTTTACCAAGTGTTTCCTACTTTAAATCAATAAAGAGAAAAAAAAATGTATGGAAGTTATTCTGCAAATTATTTTAAAAACTTTTAGGTCTTTTTAGCTATCTAAAACGGTATAATATCTACTGGATCTATTGAAAATTCTAAGAAAATGAGATTTCAATAGGCCCAAATGTAGAGTAACATAATAATAGAATTTAGATACTACCAATTACCGGTTTACTACCTGCACCTTCAAACAATAAAAAGGGTTGGGTAAGCATTTTTTCCGGTCGGGGTACTCTCTGTGCGAGTGACATTTTCTGTTCACTAAACATTATTGAATGATTTTTAGTCTGCTCATGCGATTCGTCCGTGGTAGATGTGCTATACCGTGCTTTTCAAAAATATCTGTGTTTCATTTTCTGACTGTGTGAATTGGCTCGTAACTGGATTTTGATCTCTGCTTGTGAATATGGCAACGTATACCAACGAGGAATATGCTGACATCCTAATGTGTTACGGATTTTGCGAAGGAGTGTCGTCGCGTGCACGTGATGAATACATACTGCGATATCCTACTCGTCGTGTACCTGATGTTAGCGTATTTGATGGAACTTATCGAAGACTACGAGAAACTGGTTCCGTACAAAGACGGCGGACTGACATGGGACGACCACGTATCTTTGACGAAGACGAAGAAAACGAAATACGACGTCTCTTTGAGGTGGACCCAACCACATCTACAATGTTGTCGCGCACAACACCTCGGTATTTCGCAGTGGAAGGTATGGTTTGTAATGCATACTGTTGGGCAACACCCTTACCACTATACGCCCGTGCAAGTCATTGAAGAAGGGGATCCGTTGCGACGATTAGAATTCTGCAGATTTATGCTCAATACCGATGTCGCAGATGCATCTTTTTTTAAGAAAATACTATGGACTGACGAGTCGAAATTCGACAAAGACGGTCTTACAAACTACTACAATGCCCACTATTGGGCTTCTAAAGAGGAAGGCAACCTAAATAAAAAAAAGAACGAAAGGACCACAAACAAGATTCAGCTTAAATGTGTGGATGGGTATAATTTCAAATTATTTGGTTGGGCCATTCTTCCTGCCAGATAATTTGAATGGCAAGGAATATGACAATTTTTGCGGAACGATTTACCTAATTTGATGGATGACTCCTATCGAAAAACGTCCTAAGACAAAAAATAATTGATGCGGCTGACGAAATGAGGCGGCACCTCACAACCAGCGTTGTGAAAAGATATTTAAGAAAAAGAATGAGAATTTGTGTTAGAAATAGGGGCGACCATATAGAACATGAATTATAATTAATAAAAAATATTAAATTGCAAGGTTTTTTGTTTTATTTGTGTATTTTTCGTATTTTCACCTAGAACTAAAAATTTACCTTTTGCTACCCGAGCCCGCTTTAGGTGTCATTCTGTGTACAGTTTTCCTATTAAACTCCTAGTATTATACCTTTTTTGATAGCTAAAAAAGACGTAAAAGTTTTTAAAATAATTTGCAGAATAACTTCCATACATTTTTTTTTCTCTTTATTGATTTAAAGTAGGAAACACTTGGTAAAAATTCGTAATTTAGAAACATTAACAAGCCGCCATTTGAAACTGTTAGTAACTAGTTCAAATTTGTTTGATGATTTTTGATACCTGACATACAGACTAACTAAAAATAACCAAAAAATCGCACTCGAGAACCTCTAATAAAAAAAAAAAAATCGATATAAAAGCAAAAAAAACATGTTTTTTTTTAGAAAATCTTTAAACTTCAATATCTCGAAAAACGGTTAAGTTTAGGACATCTTGTCATAGAGTCAAATCGGTCAGAAACGACTTAAACTATAACGTCCTTAATTATCTAGGACGACTTTTTCTGTAACCCTATATATATATATATATATATATATATATATATATATATATATATATATGTATATATATATATATATATATATATATATATATATATATATATGTATATATATACATATATATATATATATATATATATATATATATATATATATATATATATATGTATATATACATATATATATATATATATATATATATATATATATATATATATATATATATATATATATATATATATATATATATTGCTTCACAGCTCTCGCATTAAAACTGTTCGTGTATCGAATACAGAGTATAGTTTTGAGAAGCTCATTTCTTGCTTCGTAGTAATATTTTTTTTTACTTTGTCATTGTTTTTTTTTTTTTGTATTTTTAAAAAGTTGACAATATTTGTTTGCTTATGGTCCGCAAAAAGGAGTCACGTTTATGTTCCTGAGATTATGAACGTTCAATCCTAATAAGGCGTTTTTTCTCTTGTTTTGGAAATCCTATCGCTACTGCTCCAGTTCTTTAACGCAACCCCCTAGTGACCACGACCTACCCTTTATATATATCATAATAATTAGGTTCATCTTAATAATTAATAGAATATAATCTTTTAATACCTGTGTTAAATTAAAATATAAATCCTTATAATTTCATAGGTCGGTAAACTCATACTTACAATGCAAGAATTTATTAAGTTCCTTTTTCCAGTATACAACGTTTCCTTTATCAGAATGCTTGTACCAGATTAATGTACTTTCTACGTTTACGTCTGGTGGCATCGGCCTGAATCCCAGTCCTGAAAACAAAATAATGGCAAAAAATCATTTATTTTATCTGCATTAAGAAATTCTATTGTTGTGTTAAAACTCGCTGTTTACATGTAGATGGCTTTTTTACTTAAACTTTACCACCAGATATCATTTATTGAGTACACTGGTATTTCTTTACAACCGGATTACGAGACGCGTTTTTATTAGTGTTCCGTACGGAACGGAACGGTGTAAAGAGGCGAAAACTTGAATACCTGGGCCACATAATGAACAACGAACAGTGCTATGGCCTACAACAACTGATACTCCAGGGAAAGGTGTATGGCAAGAGAGGTCCAGGACGACGACGAAATTCTTGGCTCCAGAATCTGAGAGTGTGGTTTTCCTAGCAACCACAGACCTTTTCCGTGCGACTGTCAACAAAGTCAGAATAGCTCTTTTGATCGCCAACATCCGAAACAGATAGACACCTTTAAAAGAAGACGGAATACTTATAAGATGACGTCCGTGTCTGTCCGTCTGTCTGTCTGTCACACCCGATTTTCTCCGAAACTATTTGTCATAGAAAGTTGAAATTTGGTAATAATATAGGAATTGATGGCCTAATCAGAGTCACGTAGTTTTGAAAGTTAAATCTTGACTCAAGGGGTTAGTTTTGAGGGGTGAAACCGGAAGTGAAAAAAATTTTTTTTTACTAGGTCATCGAGAGGGGTGTCAAATGAAAGCTTGTGAAAAAACGAGTAATATATATATATATATATATATATATATATATATATATATATATATATATTTAGTTGGGAATCTGGAATCTTTTGGCACAATGATACTACTCAGTATATATCACCACTACACCAAACACTTTATTTTTGCACTCGACGCGCGTTTCGCTAACCATGTTAGCTTCATCAGGCGTCAATCATCGCTCCTGATGAAGCTAACATGGTTAGCGAAACGCGCGTCGAGTGCAAAAATAAAGTGTTTGGTGT
>CM032447.1:236863207-237076496 GCA_019049505.1 Pachyrhynchus sulphureomaculatus | reverse complement strand
AAATTTATAAATATTGTAGGAAAAGCCCCTTTTAAAAAGAGCCGTTCGATGAGGTGGTGGAGATATAAGTCCACCAAATCTTAAATTCAACCTATAAACGTCTGTTCTATAAATAGTTTTATTTGTTAGATATTAGCAGTTTAGTTATTAACAACAAAAAGATGAAACATTACCAAAGAATGTAGTCTACGTCTATTCTGCATATTCAACCACCTAGCATCCTCTAATTTGTGACACGGACTGAAATTTTCTTATACCATAAATGAAACATAAACAGCTCCTCTGTCCTTTTTCAATCCTATTTAAGTTTACTTTATCTAAACACGGTCCATACATAATATCACAATAATTAAAGTGACTTAAAACAAGGGAATCTGCCAATTTTACCTTGAGAGATTCTTCCAAAAGATGTCGATGTGGGTAAAGCATTTTCGGTGACATATAGGCTCTTTGTATTATATGCCCTACGTGTTCTTTGAAACGGAAATCTGTATCTATTATAACACCTAAATTTTTTGAACTATTTTGCAATTCCAAACGTTGACCAGCAATGTTTATACTGATATCACGCTGCAAACGGCCCCTAAGTTTACCAAAAATCATGACAGATGATTTATCAGGGTTAATTAGCAAACCATGGCGCTCCGAAAACTCCACCAAAGCATTTAGGTCATTATTTACCATGGCTTCAGTCATTCTCCAATCACTAGACAAAAAGGAGTACAGCAGTTGAGTGTCATCGGCATAGAGATATGACTTGACATGCTTCAAACAAGAAATAAAATTATAAATTGTAAAAAGTAGAGGTTCCAATATGGAGCCCTGTGGCACGCCACGCTTCACCAATTCCCTCGATGACTGTCCCATGGACGTTTCAACGTACTGGAGTCTGTTGCTCAAATAATTTCCAACAAACCCAATAGCACTATTCGAAAAACCAACAAAATTTAGAACAGCTAACAGTAAGTCATGGCATACCATATCAAACGCCTTGGAATGGTCCAAAAGCACCAATATGGACGATTTCCCAACGTCCAAGGCTCTAAATATGTCATCCGTCAGACCTAATAAAGTTGTTGTACAGCTATACCCCTTTCTGAAACCCGACTGATTCATGGGTAAAACAAAGTTATTTTCTAGGAAAAATCTTATTTGCTTATCCATTATTTTTTCCAAAATTTTTGAAAGACAAGGTAAGATACTTATAGGATGTAGTTCATTAAAAGATTTAATATCATTATTTTTTAATAAAGGTGTAACTCGAGCTATTTTCCAGGTATCTGGAAATATCCCCTCCAAAATGCAACAATTCATTATATTAGTAAGGAAAGGTAAAATCCTGGTAAAACATAAGCACAACATTTCCAAACCTATAGAGTCCGAACCTGTAGTTAATAATATACTAAGTAATTGAGATTTTACTTCATCTGTAGTGACAGTAAAAAACTCAAATTTTTCTCCTATGTTTGTTTTCATGTTATTTAAATAATATTCTATTAAATTTGAATCCGTCTGTCCGTCATTTCTTGAGAATTGCAAAAAATGATCATTAATATCAGAAGGTCTATTTAAAGCATCCGGAAGATGCTTAGCTGTAGGTTTATTCACAATATCCAAGTTTCTCAGTCTTTGCCACAATATTCTGCTGTTACCGTTATTCGCGCAGAATGCTAAATATTTTATTTTTTCAGTTCTTATAGCGATGTTAGTTTGATTCCGTAACTGTTTATAATAGTTCCAATGTTCTTGATTTGTTGTTCTATTGTATTTATGAAACGCTCTATCTCTCAATCTAATCATAGTTTGTACAGTGTCTGTCAGCAAAACCGGTTTTTGTTTCTCTATTACAATGGGTTTTAAAGGAGCCAGAACATCAAAAATATTTAATATTAAAGTGTTCAAATATGAAAGTTTGTCATTAATGTCAACAATATACGCAATATCCTCAAATGGGGCATTTTCTAAAAAAATTCTTAATAAATCCCGATCGATATGTTTTAAATTTTTTATTATACAATGCTTTTTACTTTCTGCTACTAAATTAATATTAGGACAGCAATCCACAAACGCATGATCGGAAACCTGAGGGAAAATGTTTCGTTGAGGTAGTATATACTTTTTCATCTTTAGATATTAAAATTAAATTTATCAAACTACTCGTTTTATTCGTAACTCTAGTGGGTATGTTTATAATTTGTTGAAAGTTAAAAGTTTCTATACAAAAAATAAAATCCTAAACACTTTTTTTACACAAATCTAAAAAATTTAAATTAAAGTCACCGTCACAAAAAATACTGCTGCACTCCATTGAAAACGATGACGGAGAATCTTCAAAGTTATTCAGAAATTCACAAAATTGTCCCTTAGGAGGTCTATACAATGAACCTACAGCATATGAAATATTGTTAAAATTAAATTTAACCCTTAATTGTTCCAAATGGTCTGTCTGAATAAAATTTAAAACATCATAATTAAAATTATTCCTAAGGTACATGCTCACTCCGCCACCTCTTGCTACCATATCAGATCTAATAAAGATGTAGTTTGGAATTTGTACTTGATCATTTGAAATATTTTCATCCAACCATGTTTCCGACATACCTAAGATGTCATATTTTTCCTGCAATAATATACTTTTAACTTCAGAAAAAGGAGCCAATAGAGAACGTGCATTCAAGAATGCGGCATACCATTTCTTCATTAGCTGTCCATTCTTTTAGATTTCTAAGGCTTCTCTGACTATGCGTGTTTTTATAATATGAAATCGAGGCTATTTGTTTAGATCCCTCAAAATTGTTGTTGTGACCAGTATCATGATGGTGCAGAAAAAGAGCTGAAGTTGTTTGTTTCTAATACTTATTTTATGTTCTTGGATCCGGGTGGAGATTCTTCTGTTTGTTTGCCCTATGTACAATTTGTGGCAGTCTCCGCATGGGATGCTGTAAACTCCATAATTTTCTACTTTTCTCTTGTCCTTGGGGTTACCCAGGAGGTCTGCCGGAGTGTTTTGTGGTTTGTATGCTGTGCCTATATTGTGTTTCTTAAGACTCTTCCAATCTTATCTCCTTTCACATACGGTAATACGACTCTACTTTGGTTGAGATCTCTTTTTGTGTCCTTGTCTGTGGATGTCGCTGCCTTTCTATGCTCTCCCTGTGGACTGATCTTTGTATCCGTTTTGCTCCCTGTATAGATAAAAGTATAAACACACATGCACAGCAAGGATCTAAGATAAATATTGTGTTAATAATAGTCTATCCACCTATTTGAAGATCATTGGGCTTATACAAATGATAGTAGTTCTATTTTAAACAGAACCTTGATAGACAATGCGTTGTTCAATTTTCCTAATGATATAGAAGTTCACATTGTAGAAAGTTTGTTTAGTCATCACAAACAAATTTGTGTCCGAGTCCTAGATATTACTTTTTGAAAACTCCTTTGAGGGTATGTTGTGAAGTCACTGAGCATTGTATACCACAACAAAAATTTTTATTTGAAAACAAATCACGGTATGGAACACTAATTTCGCAAGTCCGACTTGCACTTGGCCCGTTATTTATAAACTAAAATAATATAAAAAACAAGTTTGTAATATAACTGATAAATTTTCAGAAATATTTTTTACAAAAATGTTTCAGGGATCCTTCAAATAATCAGCAATAATAATTTCCTATAATCTGTATAAATTGGCTCCTAGAAACTCCGACACGCCTCTGCTTAAAATTACATTTCTTATTACGTATTATTGAAATATTTCTTTAAGAAAAGGATTTAAGAATTAATTTTAGTCAAGTTTCCTAGACGCTGAAAAAATCGTCGAAAAGAAAGGCCAAAACAAATTATTAATTTTAGTTTTTTTTCCAAGTTTCCACATGAATTCTTCCAACGGTGGTGAGTTTTCTTCTTTGGTAAATAAAAAATTTAGAAATAAATATATTTCTAGTGGAAAACTTAGTCCCAGACAACATATTTTATTTCAAGATTCCTGAAGAGTTTCCAGTTCAGGTTAGTTCAGGTAAAAAATCTAGCAAGTACACTGTGTTTAGAAGTAGAGCCCCAAACACGGGAGTAGTACTCGACTGTTAGTTAACTTTAAGTTTTACTTAGCGCTGTCTAGTAAGAGAAATATTCTGATTTTCGTGAAGATTTTTTGGAATATATATCATATTATTTCGACGTTATATATCACCTATCTGATATTGGCTGAGCAGGTGATTATGCCTGTTTATGCACTTCACCACTAAGTATATACATATACCAGGTGTACAAGTATGAAATGCTGATTTTTTCTGAAAAAACATGTTAAATTCGGAAAATTGAAGTGAGAATGATAAAAAAGTGCTTTATTCAAAGTATGCATCATCGCTTGTTATACATTTTTCCCATCTTTCGGGCAATTTGTGAATACCACGCCAGTAAAAATCTTCCCCTTTGCTGTGAACCATTCATCGAGCCATTTTTTCACATCTTTGTACGAACCAAAGCGCTGCTCAGCAAGTGCGTGACCCATCGATGCAAACAAGTGGAAATCGGAAGGAGCCAAGTCTGGTGAGTAAGCCGCATGGAGTTTTTACAACCTTCATAACTTGGAGACAAAAAATTAAAGCTATAAATCTAGAAGGACATATTTTTCAATTTCTTTATTTAGGGGTAACTACCCCCCTATTATGGAGGTTAAAAGTGAGAAAATAAATAACTTTTTAACACAAAATAAAAAAAAAATATTTGTGAGATGTAACTCATGAAAACAGGTCAAGAATTTGATTGATTTTTGGGTTCTTGCTGTATTTTTTTTCGCTTCAATCAGCCATGTTTAATCAACACACGAAATTCTTTTTGTTCCATGGTTTTGCAAAAATCAAAAGTAGTGTCACTCAAATGGCTGTAACTCCAACCCAATAGACAAAATGTCATGAAAATTTTACACGAATCTTCTAAGAGTTGACACTAATTGGTAATTATATAATTTTATTGTTTGTGTAGCCATCTCTCGGAAAGTCTCGGAAAGTTTCACGCCATGTGTGTTCCAATTAGCAACTGGCTATCGCCAATGCCCAAGCCAAAATAAAATTTAAATAATCGGCTACATGCAACTCGGACTTGCGCAATTTGTGTTGTGTTGATGCTTTTGAAATAAAAATTTTTGTTACGGAGGTATAAAATGATCAGTGACTTCATAAAATACACCCCAAATAAGTTTTCGACAAAGTTTTTTTCCGATCTTTACTGAAAACTGATGACCTTGAAATTTTTGTTTTTATTATATACCAGATAAAATATTAATCTCGTGTTAATTTCCGCTCAATCTACACCCTGTGGAGAGTATTCCAGAATTTTTTCAAAATATTTTGATCAATACTTTTCGAGATAAGGGGGGGGACAGCGATATTTGGCAGTTTTTTTCACTTCCGGTTTAACCCCCCAAAACTAATCATTTAAATCAAAGTTTAACTTTCAAAACTACACGACTCTGATGGAGCCAATTCCTATATTAGTGCCAAATTTAAACTTTCTATGTTAAATAGTTTCGGAGAAAATCGGGTGTGAGAAAGTCAAATACAGTATTAATTTCAAAATTACGAGGTTGCAAGAAAAGTATTGGGTAAAATCCCTTTATCGATTTTTTAAGGTATATAAAATACTCCTTAAATAGAAAAGAATAATGTTAATTAAATAATACCTATATTACAATAACAAAAACATAACTTCATTAAAGATGTATGAAGTGCTCAAAACTATTTTTTTTTTTATTTTAGCAAAAATCGGTTTATTCTATCTGATTTTCTATGGGATGCTAGCTGCCCTAGTATCGATCTGCATGTGGGTGTTTCTTCCAAACATTGAATCCCAGAATACCAAAGTGGCAATTAGACCAGTCACTTATAGGAACAAATCCAGGATTAGGTTTCAGGCCGATGTCACTAAATAATAGTGAAAGTTCACTAATTTGGTTTGAGGGATCGAATAAGACGAATTATCAACCTTGGGTGGATAATTTACTACAGTTTTTAGATGGTAAGTAGCATATATGATATATATAGTTATACTCTACTACAGTAAGGGAAAAGCCATACCAAGAGATAGTAAATATCGTAAAATATCTTTAATATTTATAAAAAAGTGACAGATTATTTTTCTGAACAACACAATTTATATGTTGGTAGTTGACTGATGACGGGGGTAATCTGTCGAACGGTAATAAAATATTATGAACAATTCATTTTTCTTTTTATTTTTTTCTAATCCATATGACGGACATAATTTCAGAGTCCATTACTCTTAAGGTATACTTACAACATTTATCATCACTACACCAAAACCCTTTATTTTTGCGCTCGATGCGCATCTGCTAACAACGTTAGCGTTATCAAGAGCAATGATTGACTGAGTCAATCATCCCTTAGCAAAATGCACGTTAAGTGCAAAAATGAAATGTTTGGTGTAGTAGTGATAATTGTGTATTTTCAGTTTGCCAAAAATTCCAAAGTCCCAACGTAGACGTATTGTGGTGTTTTGCGCCAAGCAAGTATGGGATTTAATAAAATTGTGGGAAAATATGTTCTTTGATTTGTTTTCTTCTACTTGATCTGATTCAGAAAATTTGCGAATTACGCAATTTTACTGGTAGAATTGATAAATCCGAAATATTTATACTTCACCATACTGTCAAGAAAATCAAACCAACCTGATTTAAAAATCTAAACATTTTTTTATTTCTTATTTCGATTAAGATTTTGTATTCGACTCTTATTTACCCCAACAATATTAAGGTATACGTAACATAGATATTCTCTAAAAATGGTATAGCCAGCAGTTTGATTATTGATATTATTATTACATTACGCCATCTTATGTCACATTTGTATCCATGGCGTAGCCAAGTTTAAGAAATGGATGGGCATGTGGATACATGGGGGAAAACAGGATGGCTCTAAAAGCGGAGATGTTTATAAAGGAATAGACATCAAAAAGCATTTCGAGAGTGAGGTGCTTGTTAAAAGAACCCTCTTCACTGCAAATTTAAGCACTTAGGCCTTTTTGAATACATAAATTAAAGATCAATGTCTGGTGGAGGGGGGGCGGGAGCTAAATTTTTTTTACAAAAAAAAGATGTTTTGTAAAAACCCCCAATAGAAAAGGCTCGTTTCTAAGGTGGTGCTATTTTCTACAATCATAAAAGCAAGAGCTGCATATGCCCCCTGCCCTCCTCAACTACGCCACAAAGCTATATATAGAAAAAAATAGGTTGAGTAAAACTTTTAGAATCATATTCCATTTTGTATTTTCAAGTTATTCTGCATTTTTAATAGTAGATAGGCCCCAATTTTATTTGGAGTTCGACGCAAAACTAGTAATTGAAGTCCAATTACTCAACTCTAGTTGGAGAAATGATATAGCTACTACTGATATTTCCAAAACGCTCAGTTGAAGACATTTTCTATTGACATCAATTAAACCTGGAAATATGCTAACAAATTTAATGCAACTCCTCTTCTTCTTCCACATTTTTTGAAGCGAATCGCCTGTAAGATCTGGTTCATTTTCTTGTGATGTTGATTGCCATCGGGGTTCCCGGTGGGCTGCTACTCTCCGGTTTTCCGTTGCGAACTAATTTTTTAACGTCCACCATTCGAGTTACATGTTCATCCCAGACACGTTTTCTGGTTCTCACCCATTGTACCACGTCCCCAACGTTACATTTCTCTCTGATATCAGTGTTTCTTTGTCGATCCCATATTTATAATCCTGCGATTGTTCTGAGAGTCTTGTCACGGTGTTTTCTACTCTAGCCTCAGCTTCATAAGTTACCATATCATCGGTCTGACGTAGGTTTTGCATATCCTGGATTTACAGTCGATGGTTAGATGTTTATTTCTCCAGATTACTTGTTTTACCATAAATGTCCCGAGATAGTGGCTGCTTTGTTGTAACTCTTGTGGTTAATTGCAATTCTTAAAAACCGTTTTTCTTCCAAAGGGCAAAGAAAGCTGATCAACTATATATAGAAGCAGACACTAGAATTTGACTTAACACGTAGGCTGATTTTTAGGAAGTACCAACCTTCAAACGATACTTTAAAATTTCATGATATTTCGACGATTAGTTTACAAGTTAACAGTGGTTTTAGTAACGCTACGTTTGATATTTTCAAAACGATGGAAAAAAATCGAATTTTCATGTGTTGATTCAACATTGTTTTTTTGTCGGGAAAAAAAATACCGTTCAAGCAAAGCAATGGCTTGATAAGTGTTACGGGGACTCTGCCTCTGGAAAATCACTCATTATTTATTTATATGCTGAATTTAAACGCGGTCGTACAGACACAAATGATGCTGAACGCTCTGGACGCCCAAATGAGGTAGTTACACCGGAAAACTTTTAAAAAATCCACAACATTTTTTTGAATGTCCGTAAAGTGAAATTGCGTGAGATAACTGACACCCTAAAGATATCAAAACAACGTGTTGGTCATATTTTGCATGAACATTTAGGCATAAGAAAGCTCTGTTCAAAATGGGTACAGCGTTTGCTCACAGCGGACCAAAAACAACAACGTGTCGATGATTCTGAACGCTGTTTGGACCTATTTAAGCGCAATAAAAAGGATTTTTTCATGTGATATGTGACAATGGATGAAACATGGATCTACCACTACACACTGGAATCAAATCCGCGCTGAGCTAAGTGGACAGCAGCCGGTGAAAGCCCCCCGAAGCGACCGAAGACACAACAGTTGGCTGGGAAGGTTTTGATCTCTGTATTTCGGGATGCGCATGGAATAATTTTCATCGACAATGCTCAGAAGGAAAAAACCATTAATACCGAATATGGGTGCGTTTGAAGGCAGAAATCTTAAAAAAAAACAGCCCCAAATGAACAAGAAAAAAGTGTTCTTTCATCAAGACAATGCACCATGTCACAAGTCAGTGGTTACGATGGCAAAATTGCATGGATTGAAGTTCGAATTGCCTCCTTATCCATCGTATTCTCCAGATTTGGCCTCCAGCGACTGTTATCTATTCGCAGACCTAAAAAAAATGCTCGCGGGAAAGAGATTTGGCTCCAGGGAAGAAGTTATCGCCGAAACTAAGGCCTATTTTGAAGACGAACACAAATCCTTCTACAAGAAAGGTATAGAATTGTCATAAAAGCGTTAGGCTCTTGAAAGAGACTATGTTGAAGAATAAAGTCGAATTTTGCAAAAAAGATGTGTTTTAAGTAGCTAGACCAAAAACTTTTCAGCCTACGTGTTATAATTGTAATTAAATTATATGGAAAAATATTTATTGTAGAAATTTAGTATTGTGGTCAGATAATTAGGACTAATATCTCAAAATATATTTTTTTTATTTTGGTTATTATTTTCCAAGCAAAATTGCGAAAGGTAGTGGGCAAATAAAGACTTGTTCACATTCAGACTGGCCATCAGGGGATGAAGTTTGTGAAGTCGACGTTCGAGAGTGGGGACAATGCAACAAAGATGAATTCTTCGACTACCACAGGTATTAAAAAAATGCATTATTACAAAAAGATAACTTAGTGACATTTCGGCTATTAAAGTCCTTAACATTAACCCGATGTCCGAGTAGATGCTACATGGGCTGAAAAATCCGAGACTTTTGAAGAAAAAACAAAATTTTTGCAAAAATCTGTTTTAAATAAGCTTCAGTTTCCCATTCAACTTCATTTGAGCCAAATCTCTTTCCTTGGAGCTATCTTTTTAAATTTGGAAAGATGTATGATTGCTGGGGGCCAGATCTGGTAAATATGGCGGGAAACAATTGGTCCAATTTTTACGATCGATTTTATGGACTTGTGAACTGGTGCAATCTTGGTGAAACAACATTTTTTTCTTGATTTGGCCATTCAAGCGATCCAATAAACCAACCTTCTCAAGATAGTCAATCAGTATAAGTCCATGTGCATCCCAAAAAATACTTCCCAATCTTTTCCAACTGATGTTTGTATGTTTGGACGTTTCGGTCGGCTTTCAGGCGGTTTTAGCCACTTTACACACTAACTGTTGACTCAGGCGTGTGGTGGTAGATTGTCCATTGTTATAGACCGACGAAAAACCTCCTCTGGACTACGCTGAAACAATGCCAAATAGCGTTCTAAATCTTCGACACGTTGATGTTTTTGAGCAATCGGGAGAGTGCACAATACCCATCGGGCACATAGCTTTTTCATATGAAAATATTCATGCAAAATATCCCTCACGCGTTCTTTTGGTATCTTCACGATATCAGCTGTCTCTCTTACCTTCTGCTTCATTTGGACGTCCGGAACGTGGTGCATCATCCGTGCTTGTACGATCGTATTTACGTTCACTAAACCATCGACATATAGTTGCTATCGATGAAGCAGATAATACTTCTCAAGCCATTCTTGGGATCTGGTTCTATTTTTTTGTCCCATCAAAAAGCATTGTTTAATCAAAACACGAGATTATTTTTGTCCCATCGTTTTGAAAAAAATCAAATTATACTACCATCTCTCGGAAAGTCTCGGGATTTTTCAGTCTATCTAGTAATGCGAGCAAACGCCGCACTGTGATTGGGCAAGAACATGCTAGCGGGACAATATTCATGACGTAATTTCCAGGAACCACTGATAACGACTTATAAACAACCCCCCCCCCCCATTTAACGAAGGTCATTTTCATTTGCAAATCAGTTGCATTTTATGCACACTTGTGATAACATATTTTAAAATTGGTAGCAAAGTGAAACGAGTTTTTTGTGATGGAATATTCTGTTGAAGGTATGTACTCTATTATGACTTATATTTTTTATAAAAAATATGTATACTTTTGGTGTAATATCAATTTGTAAATGTATAGATAAATCCAGCATATTTTACATTAATTGTAAACTTTAAAAGTAGCAACTTTTTTTTATCCACATATATCCACCTAGATTTTTTTCTATATGTAATACCTAAAACATTCAGGCACAGATTCATATATATTATAGACCCCGAAAAGGCCCGAAAGTAAAATTATTTTATTTTTTTCAGAACGAGTCGTGACTATGACGAAAAATGGAGTTTTTTGAAGAATGGCTAAAACATGACAAAACTGAACGAAACAGTGGCATTTTTTATTATATAAATGACAAATTCAATATGTCTGATGTTTCTGACGATTCTCTAAAACGACTCAAAATGAAAATATCAAGCCTTTCAGCAAAATTCAATCAAAAGTGGACTTCTTTAAAGTGTAACAAAGAAAAGATTGGTTAGAGGGATCCGGAATCGAAATAAAGATGTGTATTAACCAGCCGTGCACTTCAACATCATCAGCGGCTCTTTCCGTAGGGCGACCCAGAAAATCATTTGAAGACTCATCAACGAAAACGAAGAGACGGAGAGTAGAAGATCTTTTGGAATCGCGAAGTGCAAGTGAGCTTATTACAGCAGCTGAGTTAGCTACTCGAAAAGAAGGGCATCGAAGTGTTGCTAAACAGATCCATAACGTCGCGGTCAGTGAAACTAGAGAAAAGAGTAAGTGTTCTGAACAAAGTCGGCAGTTAACACCAGACGAAGCTTTAGCTTATTATGTGGACTCGAAATCGACTTCTCACTCATATAAACAAACAAGAAAATGGTCAATGAAAGCGGGACATCAAGTGTATCCATCGGTTTATAGTTTAGGTAAGTCCAAAGCTTCTTGTTGTCCTTCTGACGAATATATTTCTGTGACTGAATCTCGAGCTGAAATTAAACTTCACGCGATTTTGGATAAAAACGGCTAAACGATTAGTTAAAGGTCAGACGGAAGCCATTAGAAGTGTGTTACCTCGTTCATATTATACGTTGGTAAGCAAATGGGGCTGTGATGGGAGTTCGGGGCATAGCACGTAGAAGCAGAAATTTGAGAACACTGCTACAGACGAATTTTTGTTCGTATACTCATTTGTCCCTTTGAGACTGCTTGATGGCGAAACTGTGATCTGGCAAAATCCAAGACCTTCCACTACTTTATATTGCCGTCCTATTAAGTTTATTCTTGCCAAGGAGACAAAAGAGTTTACGAAAGAAGAAACTTCTAAAATTTTAGATGAAGTAAGTCAGCTTCTTCCAACATTATGTAACGTTGCTGGATCTCAAATCTCTGTTAAAAACACGATTTGTTGTTGACAATGACTGATGGCAAAGTGTGCAATGCCTTAACAGACACAAGTTCAACACAAAAGTGTTATATTTGCGGTGCCACCCCCCCCGTCTACTATGAACGAGGAGTCAAAGAAATATCCCAGCAACGAAGAACGCCTTGCATTTGGTTTATCTACTTTACATGCATGGATCCGCACGTTTGAATTTTTGCTTCACATCAGCTATCGTTTAGAAATAAAAAAGTGGCAAGTCAGGGGAGATAACGACAAAGCTATTGTGAAGCAACGCTCCCAAGAGATACAAAAAGTGTTTAAAGATCGTATGGGTCTCATTGTAGATAAACCAAAACCTGGGTATGGTAACACAAACGTTGGAAACACAGCACGTAGATTTTTTTCCAAAGCTGAATTGAGCAGCGAAATTACAGGATTAGACGTAAACCTTATTTGTAGATTTCATGTAATTTTAAGAACTTTGTCATCGAGATATGACATAAATTATATAGAATTCGAAAAGTTTTGTGTTGATACTAGAAAATTATACCTTGATCTGTATTCGTGGTATTCCATGCCCGTTACTGTGCATAAAATTCTTGTACACAGCGCGGAAGTTATAAAGTCTTTTCTTCTTCCCATTGGACAACTCTCCGAAGAAGCCCAGGAGGCAAGAAATAAAGACTGTCGTAGATTCCATGAACGGCACACCAGGAAGCAGTCACGTATTGCCACAAATACAGATCTTTTTAGAATGCTTTTAATTACGTCTGATCCTGTTATCAACTCGTATAGAGAATTACCGCGAAGAAAATTTACTTCTTTGCCGTCGGAGGTTTCTGCAGTTGATTATCCCACCTTCATTGCCATCGGAAACACCATCAGTAAGTCATCATCACGAATTAAATGAGGAGGATTATTTACTCTCTGAATATTCTACTGAATGGGAGAGCGGTGATGACGACTCATCTGATAGTGATTAGTAGGTTTAAGTATTTTTTTATTGTAATTATTATTCTTATTTTATTGTGTGTTGTAGTTGCTTATAATTCATGCCTTAGTATATAAGTTATTTAATATTATATTTCTTTTACTTATACATCTTGTTATTGTAAATAATTGATATATAGATACTGTTATTGTACTAATTTATTTTAAAAGAAATAATATTTTGTAAATTAATAAATGTGGGTACTATCATTATGATTTTTTATTTTTTTCCTAGAAATTTCTTTGTAAACAAACATGATTGTGCTTTTCACACATAATGAGTAGGTAGATGTATGTAGCTAATTAAAGAACAATTAGCGACAATAGTGAACAAATGAGACACATTAGTAAACCACTTCCGTCTTGCAGCTACATATTTCAATTAATACCCATACAATACACATTTTTCAACTGTTTTTTTTTTTCTTAAAATAGCTTAAGATACCTGGAATATACATAAACAATTGAAATAAGTGAAGAAATAATATTGTCCCGCTAGCTTGTACTAGTCGAGACACTGTGCGCCGGCTCGATCGGGCCTAGCGAGTTTAAATCAAATGTCAAAATTGTGATGACCAATACAGTACACAATACAGAACTGATTATTAAAAAAAAAGCAGACAAAAATTTTCGTATAACTTACGGACTAATTTTGGAGCAACATTCCTATTAAACATAGTGTTTTCATAATATTTCTTTTTGTAGGAGTTCGCCGTGTATATTCTTGAAATTAAATAAAATCTATGGCTGGACCCCGGATTATTATATCTTTGATCACGAACTTCCAGACGAGATGCCAAAACAGCTTAAAGAACACATTAAAAGTATCAATAACACAAGAGATGTAAGTAAGGTCACGTAATTTTGAAGTCCTACGTGTATAATATCTACCTTATTTTATTCCTTCTGTGTTTAAAAATTCCTACATACAGATTACCAGAGACCGCGAATATGGTTCAACCTTCTTAATGTTCCGTATGGAACACTTATGGGATCACTTCATTGACCGTCTGTCTGTCTGTCATACCCGATTTTGTCCGAAACTATTTAATGTATAAAGTTGAAATTTGGCACAAATGTAGGAATTGATGGTCCACTCAGAGCTATGTGGTTTTGAAAGTTAAATTTTGACAAAAACTAACTCCGTCAAATCGGAAGTAAAAAAAAAATACCGGTCATCGATCGGGGTGTCAAATGAAAGTAATACTTGCTCACACTTTTTTTTATATTATTTTTAAAAAAATGGAAAATCACTATCCCCCCACCCTATCTCAAAAAGTACTGATCAAAAAATTTTGAAAAAATTCTGGAATTGTCTTCATAAAGTGTAGATTAAGCGAAAATTATCACGAATGCATAATGTTTGGTAATTTATTTGATATAAAAAAAACTATGTGCCTTGAGAACATGGTGGAGGTTTTTTTAATATACTTTTCAGTAAATTACTGCTACCGAGTCGCGCGTCGCTCCTGTACCGAGACAAAATAATTTTATTTTATTTGTTTATAACTAAACAAATATTTAGGTAGTAAATATTTGTTTTACACTTTTATTACTAGATTCTAGAGTGAGTTAGATTGATTTATTGGCTATTAGGTATGGTAATCCAGGGCAATTAGTCATTAAAAATGAAAAATGACGATACCCAGCTATAATGAACGGATTTGAATGATTTTTTTAGGTCTCTTATGCCATAAACTACAAAGTTTACCTATTGAAAATTACCACAATTTTAAAAATCCATTCATTTAAAAAAAAAAATAAAATTTTTTAAAAAAAATTTTTTAAAAATACAATTATCGGAATTTTTAAATATTTCTTTTAAGAAAATAATGAATATTATAGTTTTCGAGGGCGTTTATAAAAGAATTTGTAAAAAAATGACACTTTTTAAAATTAATTTGGAGATAACAGAAGCTCCAAAAAGTAAGATAAATAGCAGAAACGTTAAATAAAACAAATATGTCAACATTAAAACATTAAAATCTGCATTATCATGTACAAATTGAACAAATGTACCCGGTTTTATTTTCGGTGAACCACTAAAAGCTGCCGAAGTTTCGTACAATTGTGCTTCTTTATATGAACTACAGACTCCCGGAGAGTTACAGATATGTATTTTTTTTTTGAACCAAATTTTCGATGAAGTGTTACTGATAATGCTATTTGAAGAGGAAATATAAATGATCGAGGACATACTACAGACATTATTGCACAAGCTATTGAGGTACATTTAGCTTCATAAAAAATTACATTCTCAGGTTTACTTTTTTATCAGATAGAATAATTTCTGATAATTGCGTACAACAACCGTTCGAATACGTCTGCTGATAATTTCACCAGCAGCTTTTAAAATCCTATATTCTTCATCTGTTTTATTTTCTTCTCTCTGATTATACCAGGCGTTTAAGAGGATTTCATGGTATTTTTTTCTCAACCAAATTATCATTTTTTGCACCAAATTTACTTGAGATAACAATATCATCTTTGTACTTTGATAATAATTGTGTTTTAATAATTTTCAGTTTTTTCATCTGGAATGTATCCCGATGTTAAAATGTTTTTTAACGCCTGCATAGAAAACTGGCAGTCTTCATTCTCTTCTAAGTACTGATATATTTGCTTCATTACTGCAACCAATAATAATACTTGTGGATGTATCTTTTTTCCTTCTTCAGGTACCATAGCAACTAAATTTCTAAATGCGAGGTAACAATCACCATCGTGCATTCATTGCTACCAAATCCATCACACCGGATATTCTCTTGTGAATTTCTCGGTAATTTCTTTCTTCTTTTAATAGCTCCAAAATTGTTGATTTTATCTCTGTATTGCTAACCAAATCTAAAATTTTTCTCTGGCCTTTTTCTTTTTCCTCACTAGCTTCCTTGCCACATATGAAACAAATTGTTTTCCAGTCGAAGCCACATGATGATAAACTTCACAATCTTTTTTGTGAAGAAGAGAAATTTACTTGTTTTCCTTGCTTTTTATAGGCTTCGGGGTATTTTTTATTAATATACTTCTGCCGACATGATGTATGAGCATATACAACTTCACACGTATTTAAATATTGTAATAATCCACCGTTTCTCTCTTCAAAGTTTGTCTTAAAGTTCCCAATCCTCTTTTAATTTCAACAATAGGACTTACATTCTAACATTCATTTTTTCCTAGATTTTAAGACCATGTAATGTTACTGATTTTTGGCTTTATAATGTACTTCTTTTCATTTTTGTATCGAGCAGTGTATTACACTGGAATTCCTAGCCGCTCGTTATATAGTGTGCAGTGCGGGTTTCCGACCGAATCTATCGAATTCATAGTACGCCCGGGATTGGTCAAATGTTTGTTTCCGGAGGTTGGTTCCGGCGTCGCCATTTTAGAGACGTAGTTCTCACGGCTTATTTAAGGGTCCGGAGAACGCACATCTTGGCTTACTTCCACCGAGCCGCCAAGAGGCTTACTTCCACCGAGCCGCCAAGGGGCTTACTTCGACCGAGCCGCCAAGAAGGCTGATTCTCATCAAGCCGCAGTAGAGGCTTCTGGCAATATTTTCGAGAGCCAAGTTAAGCACGAGTTTTTTACCGTTAAGCCGTAGTGGGCTTTGTGTGTTTTCTACATGGAGTAGCCAAAGTAGGCTCTTCTCATAAGTGATGGAATTTGTGAAATCGGTTTTGTGTTTCATTGAAGGCCTAGAAGCCCGTAGGAAAACCGTAAGTCACCAGAACATACATCAATAGATCTATTCCCCGCAAATAAGTGTTTTAACATCAATTTGAACTGATAAATCGTGAAGTGAATATCACGACTCTTCGATTTCGGGTGTAGTAAAGTTTTAGAAGTAAAATGTCTGATTTAGGAACTCTACTTTTAATAACTAATTTTTAGGCTAGAATTTTTGTAATTCTTAAAACTGCAAAGGTTAGAACTTTTATTTTAAATCATTAATAAATTTTCTTTTTGGGGATTAAAGCTAGTGTTTCACTGTACACCTATCTTTCTTTTCAGGATAAGGACGGTTGTACCAAACTGATTTTTTTATTTAACAACTGTACACCATTTCAGTATTTTTTCATTTTTTTAGCTGAAGTTAGATCCTTTCTATTTTAAAATGAATGGTGCCCAAAATTCGTACAACTAAAGCTTTTTAAAAATAAAAAATAATTCCAAAAAGACGTACAACAATTATCTCTTACCCATATTTCTCTACCAAGGAAAACTGAGCTAGTGTTTGTTTAATTTCTTTAGTTCTTTTAAAATCATTATTCACTCAATACCTTCTCAGAAATTAAAGCGGGGCTGCAAGAAAATTGCGCCCAAGCGTGGGACAAACAACTTTTCACAGGGTACAAAAAATGACGTCACAAAGTGCGGGCAAGTTCACATCTTACAAAATTTTTTGTAGCATTGGAGCATTGCTCTGAGATCCAAGTTTTTCACAAAGAAAATAAAAATTTTCTTCAACATCTACTGAATCACATAATTAATAATAATCTGCAACAAGAAATATAATATTCGAAAAATTGATAAACAGAAAGTCGAAAACGAAAAAGATAAAGCAAATAAAACATTTACCTAACAGTTATAAAAAAAAAACAATTATTTTTTATTAAAATAAAATAAATGTTATCACTGTAGCGACACACTTTGCACATAGACATAGGCACAATAATATTCTATTTTTGGAACAGATAAACACCTGTGACTTGCTACCTCCACTATACTTGCTTCCCCACCCTACTCCCTCTTCTATACCTGCAATACCTACTTTCAAGGACGTTTACTGTCCCGTTGTATACTTTATCTTCTTCTTCTCTTCTTCCACGTACTGTAGGCCTCAGGCCTGTAGTTTCCAACTCATCAGTTTTCTTGAGATGTTGATGTCCCTGATTCGAGCCATCTCTTTGGAGGTCTTCCCAGGGGTCGTCATGTCCGCGCGATTCTCGCAAATCTCTCCTCAGACATTCTCTCCACGTGATCTCTCCAAGCTCTTCTGCGTTTACGTCCCCATCTGATTATGTCTTCCACTTCGCATTCATGTCTTATGTCTGTGTTTCTTTTCCTATGTCTTAGTGTGTATTCTGAAAAGTATTTTCATCTCTGTTGTTCGAAGAATGCTTTTTGTTCTTTTATTGTCTGCTCTTGTTTCCATAGCGTATGTTAGTGTGGGTCCAAAACGTGTTTTGTATATCCTTACTTTTTCCTTTTTATTCATAAAGGCATTGTTCCAGATGATGTCCCGAAGTACGCCTGATATTCGGCTGGCTTTGTTTGCTTGGTCCTTCACTTTATTTGTTCTATTTTGGCATGAGGTGATTTGTATGCCTAGGTAGCTAATGACATGACTTGTTCTATGGTTTCGTTTTCCAGAGCAAGTTTGCATCTTATTGACTCTTTAGACATAACGAGGGTTTTGGTTTTTATGGTGGATACCTGCATGTTGAGGGCATTAGCTTTTGTGTAGAATGAGGGCAGAAACCGCTGTTGTAAATCGTCTTCGTTCTCTGCCACAATCACAGCGTTCTGTACATAACAGACAATGTTGATTTTACCCGTTGTAAGTGAATATCCTTCCTCCATACGTCTGCTGATAATTTCACCAGCAGCTTTTAAAATCCTATATTCTTCATCTGTTTTATTTTCTTCTCTCTGATTATACCAGGCGTTTAAGAGGATTTCATGGTATTTTTTTCTCAACCAAATTATCATTTTTGCACCAAATTTACTTGAGATAACAATATCATCTTCGTACTTTGATATTAATTGTGTTTTAATAATTTTCAGTTTTTTCATCTGGAATGTATCCCGATGTTAAAATGTTTTTTAACGCCTGCATAGAAAACTGGCAGTCTTCATTCTCTTCTAAGTACTGATATATTTGCTTCATTACTGCAACCAATAATAATACTTGTGGATGTATCTTTTTTCCTTCTTCAGGTACCTTAGCAACTAAATTTCTAAATGCGAGGTAACAATCACCATCGTGCATTCATTGCTACCAAATCCATCACACCGGATATTCTCTTTGTGAATTTCTCGGTAATTTCTTTCTTCTTCTTTTAATAGCTCCAAAATTCTTGATTTTATCTCTGTATTGCTAACCAAATCTAAAATTTTTCTCTGGCCTTTTTATTTTTCCTCACTAGCTTCCTTGCCACATATGAAACAAATTGTTTTCCAGTCGAAGCCACATGATGATAAACTTCACAATCTTTTTTGTGAAGGAGAGAAATTTACTTGTTTTCCTTGCTTTTTATAGGCTTCGAGGTATTTTTTATTAATATAACACATGGGCTGAAAAGTCCCGGGCCTAACAAAGAAAACACGGTTTTTACCGGCGAGCATTTTTTTCAGGTCTGCGAACAGCCAGTAGTCGCTGGGAGCCAAATCTGACGAATACGGTGGATGTGGGAGCAATTCGAAGTTCAATTCATGTAGTTTTGCCATTGTTTTGATTGACTTGTGACACAGTGCGTTGTCTTGATGAAACAAAATTTTTTTCTTTGCCACATGCGGTCGTTTCTTTGCAATTTCGGCCTTCAAACGCTCCAATAACGCTATATAATATTCACTGTTGATGGTATTTCCTTTCTCAAGATAGTCGATGAATATTACACCACGCACATCCCAAAATACCGAGGCCATAACCTTTCCAGCCGATTGTTGTGCTTTCGGGCGCTTTGGACGAGGTTCACCAGTTGCTGTCCACTCAGATGACGATCGTTTTGATTCCGGAGTGAAGTGATGGATCCATGTTTCATCCATTGTCACATATCGACGCAAAAATTCCGGTTTGTTACGTTTAAACATGGCCAAACACTGCTCAGAATCATCAACACGTTCTTGTTTTTGATCAACAGTGAGCAAACGCGGCACCCACTTTGAACAGAGCTTTCTCATAGTCAAATGCTCATGCAATATAAAGCCAACACGTTCTTTTGATATGTTTACGATGTCAGCTAACTCACGCAACTTCACTTTTCGATCATTCAAAACGATTTTATGGATTTTTTTGATGTTTTCTGGTGTTACCGCCTCATTTGGACGTCCACTGCGTTCTGCATCATCGGTGTCTCTACGACCACGTTTGAAGTCAGCAAACCAACGTTTTTATTGTTGTTTCTGATGGAGCGGAGTCCCCATAACACTTTTCAAGCCATTGCTTCGCTTGAACGGTATTTTTTCCCATCAAGAAGCAGTGTAAAATTAAAACACGAAATTGTTTTTGATCCATTGTTTTGAAAATAACAAAAGTAGCGTCACTCTTAGCACAATAACTCACAAACTAATAAATAGAATATCATGAAATTTTAACAGCTGTCTTTTGAAGGTTAGTATTAACTGAAAAAAAAAAAAAGGTGACTGCAATAAAACTAGCGCCATCTATGTGTTAGGCCCGGGACTTTTCAGTCCATGTGTTACTTCTGCCGACATGATGTATGAGCATATACAACTTCACACGTATTTAAATATTGTAATAATCCACCGTTTCTCTCTCTCAAAAGTTTGTCTTAAAGTTCCCAATCCTCTTTTAATTTCAACAATAGGACTTACATCAGCATTGCTCTGAGATCCAAGTTTTTCACAAAGAAAATAAACATTTTCTTCAACATCTACTGAATCACATAATTAATAATAATCTGCAACAAGAAATATAATATTCGAAAAAATTGATAAACAGAAAGTCGAAAACGAAAAAGATAAAGCAAATAAAACATTTACCTAACAGTTATAAAAAAAAAAACAATTATTTTTTATTAAAATAAAATAAATATTATCACTGTAGCGACACACTTTGCACATAGACATAGGCACAATAATATTCTATTTTCGGAACAGATAAACACCTGTGACTTGCTACCTCCACTATACTTGCTTCCCCACCCTGCTCCCTCTTCTATACCTGCAATACCTACTTTCAAGGACGTTTACTGTCCCGTTGTATACTTTATCTTCTTCTTCTCTTCTTCCACGTACTGTAGGCCTCAGGCCTGTAGTTTCCAACTCATCAGTTTTCTTGAGATGTTGATGTCCCTGATTCGAGCCATCTCTTTGGAGGTCTTCCCAGGGGTCGTCATGTCCGCGCGATTCTCGCAAATCTCTCCTCAGACATTCTCTCCACGTGATCTCTCCAAGCTCTTCTGCGTTTACGTCCCCATCTGATTATGTCTTCCACTTCTCATTCATGTCTTAACATATGTCTGTGTTTCTTTTCCTATGTCTTAGTGTGTATTTGAAAAGTATTTTCATCTCTGTTGTTCGAAGAATGCTTTTTGTTCTTTTATTGTCTGCTCTTGTTTCCATAGCGTATGTTAGTGTGGGTCTGACACATGTTTTGTATATCCTTACTTTTGCCTTTTTATTCATAAAGGCATTGTTCCAGATGATGTCCCGAAGTGCCCCTGATATTCGGCTGGCTTTGTTTGCTTGGTCCTTCACTTCATTTGTTCTATTTTGGCATGAGGTGATTTGTATGCCTAGGTAGCTAAATGACATGACTTGTTCTATTGTTTCGTTTTCCAGAACAAGTTTGCATCTTATTGACTCTTTAGATATAACGAGGGTTTTGGTTTTTGTGGTGGATACCTGCATGTTGAGGGCTTTAGCTTTTGTGTAGAATGAGGGCAGAAACCGCTGTTGTAAATCGTCTTCGTTCTCTGCCACAATCACAGCGGCCTCTACATAACAGACAATGTTGATTTTACCCGTTGTAAGTGAGTATCCTTCCTCCATGTCTCTGATTTGGGTTATTATCTCGTCCATTATTTATTAAGCTGAACAGTTGCTGGCTTAAAGAGTCCCCCTGTCGGATTCCGGTTGGCGTTTGTATTTCCTCTGTCAGTCTTTGATTAACTAAGATCTGAGTGCCTGTATTGTGGTTTAGTTGTTTTATGATGTCTATTATGTTTTTTGGCACATGTTTTCTTTTTAGGATATCAACTACGTGTTTTAGTCTTACTCTGTCAAATGCTTTAGTGAGGTCTATATAGTATTCTATGGCCTTCTCCACTACTTGTCTGACTATGAAGATGGCATCTACGGTTGACCTATTTTTTCTGAAGCCTTGTTTTTCTTCCGATATGTTACATGCTCACTTATTATTGCTTCTATGATCTTTATAAAGAACTTCATGGTTGAGCTTAACAGAGTTATACCTCTATAGTTTTCTGGTAATTTCTTGTCTCCTTTCTTGAATATAGGAATGGTTATGCTTTTTCTCCATTCATTAGGGACTTCTTTGGTCGATAATATTTTATTGAATAGCTTTGTAAGTTCTGCCATTAATTGTTACCCTCCATATTTCATTAGCTCATTTGGTATGTTATCTAGCCCGGGTGCTTTCCAATTTTTAATCTTTTTTACGTGTTCTATCGTCATTTCACCTGGTATCTCTAAGGTTCTTCGATTTTCTCATCTTCCTCCTCATCCTCGTCTTCTCTTTCGGCTGCATCTACGTACAACTGCTCAAAGTAGATTTTCCAGCGTGCCTCATCGATTTGTTATGTTTGTGTGTACTCCACGACTTCGAGTTTATTTCTTCTTATCATTCTCTACACTTTCTTTTGTGCTCTGTATAGGTCATGTTCCATTTCGGAGGTGAATCCTTCCCAAAAGTTTCGTTTTATTTCTCTAATTTCTGCGTTGACTCTGTTTCTTGTTTGGGTGTAATTGTTCTTTTCTTCTGATGTTTCGTTGTTCCTGTATCTCAAGTATGCCTCCCGTTTCTCCTTAGCCAGTACTTTCACTTCCGATGTATACCATTGTTTGTTTCGAGGGTTCTTATCTACTCCTACTTTTCTTCGGCCCAACGCCTCAACAGCTGCATCAGTAATATTTGTCTTTATTTTTTTCCAGCAGTTTTCTGTGTCGTCATGTTCTTTAATGTTGTTTGTTTCGATTTTTTGTGTTAGTCGAGTCTGATACAGTGCTTTTGTCATTGGGTCTCTCATGGACTCTATCTTGATTTTTTCTTGGATCGTGTTTTTTGGTATCTTCTTCTTCTGTATGTTTATTCGCAGTTTACAAACGACAAAAAGTGGTCGGATCCTATATTTGCTGAGGTCAGGCTTCTTGTGTCTAGTATTTGGGTTGGGTGTATGGCTCTATTTGATATTATATATATCAACTAGCCGGGCCCGCGGCTCCGCTCGTGTGGACTTGATTCACTACTATCGTCACTGCTTATTCCTTATGTTACCCAACGTAATAAAATATCTCCCATTATTTCTCCTTATCTCCCAATATTTCTCCTTATTTCCCATTATCTCTACATAATTTCCATTATCTAGGCTTATCTCTGCTCATCTCCCATTATTTCTCCTTATCTCCCATTATTTCTCCTTACCTCCCATTATCTCACCTTATTTCCCATTATCTAGGCTTATCTCGACTTATCTCCCATTATTTCTTCTTATCTCCCATTATTTCTCCTTATCTCCCATTATCTCACCATAACTCCCATTATCTAGACTTATCTCTGCTTATATCCCCTTATCTCTCCTTATCTCCCATTATTTATACTTATCTCCCATTATCTCACCTTATCTCCCATTATCAAGGCTTATCTCGACTTATCTCCCATTATTTCTCCTATCTCCCATTATCTCACCTTATCTCCCATTATCTAGGCTTATATCGAATTATATAGAACATATGTATAAATTTATAAAAACACGTAAATCGGATAAAGTGATTCTCGAGTGATAAGCGCACTAACGGACAGACAGACAGACAGAGAGACGTTGCATTTTATATATATTGTATTCTTTGCTACATGATATTGTTCCATATTTAATGCTTTAGGGAGTCTATTGCAAGAGAACGCGCTAGCGGCAAACTTTTCTCCGACTTGATTCACTATTATCGTCACTGCTTATTCCTTATGTCACCTAATAAAATATATCCTATAACCTGGCCAGAGAACATACGTATGTTTAAAAAAAAAAGCACGTAAATCGGATAAGTGGTTCTCCAGTGATAAGCACACTGACGGACGGACAGATAGATAGACAGACAGACGGACAGAGAGACATTGCATTTTATGTATATTATAGATATTCTCTGCTACATAATATTGTTCCATATTTAATGGTTTGGACTGTGTATTGCAAGAGAACGCGCTAGCGGCAAACTTTGTCCGACTTCATTTACTATTATTGTCACTGCTCATTCCTTATGCTACCTATCGTAATAAAATATAGGCTATAACCTGGCCGGAGAACATATGTATGTTTAAAAAAAAAAGTACGAAAATCGGATAAGTGGTTCTCTAGTGATAAGGGCACTAACGGACAGACAGATAGACGAAGATACGTTGCATTTTATATATATTATAGATGTAATAAAATATATAGCTATAACCTGGTCAGAGAATATATGTATGAATTTAAAAAATCACGTAAATCGGATAAGTGGTTCTCGAGGGATAAGCGCATTAACTGACAGACAGACAGACAGACAGACAGACAAACATTGCATTTTATATATATTATAGATATAGATTATTATTATTATTATATAACCTAGCCAAAGAATATATATATAAATTTAAAAAAAAGACAGGTAAATCGGATAAGTGGTTCCCGCGTGATAAACGCACTAATGGACAGACAGACCGACAGAGAGACATTGCATTTTATATATATTATAGATTATACATTACAGATATTCTTTGCTACATAATATTGTTCCATATTTATTGGTTTAGGCTGTGTATTGCAAAGGCACGCGCTAGCGGCAAACTTATTTCCGACATCATTCACTATTTTACGTTACTGCTCGTTCCTTATGCTACCTATCGTAATAAAATATAGCCTATAACCTGGCCAGAGAACATATGTATGGTTTAAAAAAAAAAGTACGTAAATCGGATAAGTGGTTCTTCAGTGATAGGCGCACTAACGGACAGACAGACAGACAGATAGACGTTGCATTTTATATATCTTATAGATATAGTATACTTTATATAGAAATTAAATAATTCTGGAGAGAAAATATAACTATAGGTGTACAAAGAATTTACTATACTAGAAATAATGTCATTTTCATGGGAATATCCTTAAAAAAAAAAAAAAAATATTAGCGGAAACTTTCAAAGGGTAAACTTTTGACTTTAAGAAATTTAAAAACTCCTGAAACATTCATATCCATTCGCTATAGTTGGGTTCCGAGATATAAACCTAATTGCACTGGACTAAAGATGATAGAACAATTATATATTATTGACTAAGAAAAAACGTGAAAATACATACTGGATCTTAAGATATATACATGTCAGGGACTTAATTAACTTAGTCTAGGTAAGGATTTTATTTTATATTAAAAGCAATCACCGTACGGAACATTAATTGCGCAAGTTCGACTTGCACTTGGCCGATTTTCTTTTCAATGAGTATCATGTTTGAATTTTTACCAATTGGTGGAATGTTTCAATACAAATTCAGCTATTATATATTTTTATTGACGTCTTTTGGATTAATTTTGTTGAATTTATCAGGTTCCGTTAAAGCTAGTTATAAAAATAGCGCACGTACAGAGACAATCGCATATCCCGCCTATAACGGACCATGTCCCTAAAGCGTTAGAGAAGTGATGTGTGTGCGGAAAAAGCGATTCCCGTTAGTCCTGAATTGCTGTAATTTGTACTCGGTGAGACGGACAACTTTCTTCTGAATAGAATCCAACAAATGCAGTGTGCGTTTGGGATCAGAGCCCTAAACATAGAATCAGTACAGAATTAACAGTTGTTGTGGAGTGTAATACCTTCTAGGCAAGATGTTTAGAAGCAGCATCTTCTTTGCAGTCTTCATCGAACTAAGGCTTGCCATTGTAAAGGGATTTCTTCGAAAAAGGAATGTAAGCTTCCATACCACCCAAAATAACATCGAAAACCTCCTTAGCATAGTCAGATGGGTCATTAGATCTTAAACAAACGTGTAATCAAGGGAAAGGTCGAAAATATTCCTATTTAGCAGATTTATAGTGCTAAATCTTGCACAGTTTAGACGTCTCTCTGTCACTGATCAGTCACTGACTCGATGTCGAAAGCAGTTTATGATCGGAAGAACCTAACTGCGTATTTACAGTGACGGTGTGAATCTCTGGATTGGTGGTTAAAACCAGATTAAGAAGACTGGCGAACTCTCCGTCTCGATCAGAAACCCGTCGTGGTTTATTGATAAGCTGATCAGAGCCACAACTGATTAAGAATGATTCGACTTCACTGCCTTGTTCGTCCGTCGTATTTGATTACTTAAACCAGTTGATGTTGTAGTCATTAAAGCCGCCTAGGAAGGCAATTTCTCGACTTGGACAATTATAATTGTATGTAGGCTAATGTGGTATGGAAGACTGGAAGATAGCCGAAAGATTGGTGCGAAGTTGCATTTTTACTCTTGCATAAGAAAGGATCCCCTTTGGATTGCAACAACTATAGAAAAATCGTTCTGGTATCACACGTTGCTAAAGTATTTCTCTGAATCCTAAAACCTCACAAACAGGCTTCATTCCACTGAAAGGGACTAGAGAACAAATTGTCAACATACTGCAGATAATAAAAAAAGTCAGGGAATTCCTAATAACAGCCTATGTCTGTTTAATAACACTTAGGGGTCATGAAACGAATAAATGGCTAAGAGAGAAACCAAGGTCCATGATGTAATCCTTAGAATGGCAGAACTGAAATGGAAGTGGGCCGGCCACGTAGTAAGAAGCCAAGAAGACAAGTGAAATGGCAGGATCATACTATGGAGACCATGAAGTGCAGCACGCCCTGAGATGTGCTGGGGCGACGATATACAACGTATAGCAGGGCTGAGTTGATACAGCATTGCAAAGCATAGGACTATACCTTAAGGGTATAGGTCTAAATCTGTTTTATACACTACTCTAAAGCTTTGGACTGCAGACAATGGGACAAACTCTGATCGATTTTAATTAGCATGGGAAAAAAGCTAGATAACCTAAGATATGCGAATGATACTGTTATACTTGCAACTTCAATACAAGACCCAGAATCAATTATAGAGCGCCTGGAAATCACTAGTAAAAACTATGGATTGACAATTAATAGAGCGAGAACCAAAGTAATGATCACTAGGAATAAAAATTTAAACAAATGTTTAAGATCACCACTTATGTTTATTATTGCTTACAATTGTTTCGAAACACTATATCTTCTTCTGGAGCACGATGTAAATTAACTAACAAAGTATGTTTCAGAATACATAGTTTACCTAATTACAAGTACTAAATTCATTAACAATAGTTACCTTAATACTTTTTTTTTTTTTTTTTTTTTTTTTATGGGTCTAGCACACGCGCTGCAGGGAAGTCCCTAAAGCGCTCCAGGAGCGGCACGAGTGCGGAAAAAAAAAGCGATTCACGTTGTTCTTGAATCGCTGTAAATTGTACTCGGTGGGAAACACAGCGCTGGGCAAATTATTCCAAAGGGATGACGTTCTCCATATAAAAGATTGCTTGAAAAGCGTTGTACGCGGAGTAACAAGCTGAACCTCATACGGATGCGAAGAACAAGTTCAATAAAGGAGACCCTCCCCCATCTAATTGATCGTTGAGTAATAGACCTGAGAATTTTTTCTGATTAATTCCTACCTGTTCTAAACAATTCAGTAATTTTCCTTTCTTTACGTTATGCAAAATTTTGAAATCTTCAATGAATGTATGATTTTCCTTTGTTAAATGTTTGGCGTAATGAGATTTGTTATTTTTCATTCTAAGGCTATGTTTATGTTCGTTTATTCTTTTATAAAAGGGTCTGCCTGGTTGTCCTACGTTTTATTGCAAGTGCCACAGCATAATTCGTAAACCCCCGATTTATTTTCTTTTTTTGTTTTACTTTTATTATTTTTAATATGTCGAGATAATGTGTTATTTGTACGGAAAGCGATATTTACATGATTTCTATGGAAAAAATTTTGAATTTTATTAGTTAATTTTCCGGTATAGGTGAGTGTATGAAATTTTTCTTTGTTTAGTTGTTTGTACGGTTACACCAGTCTTATTGCTTTTTTAAATTGTTTTTTCATTAAAATATTATCTACGAAATCGCTACTGTATCCATTGTTTATACTAATTTGTTTTGTAATATGTAATTCTTTCTGAAAATTTTCTTCCGTTAATGGTGTATTTAGTAGTCTATGGATGAAACTATTATAAGCCGAGATTTTATGTGTGAACGGATGGTTAGAATTAGCGTGGATAGTTATATCTGAGTATGTTGGTTTATGGAAGATTTCAAAATCGTGTTTATTCATTTTGTTTGATATTTTTAAATCTAGGAAATTAATCGATTTATTTGTTTCTATTTCTGTTGTAAAAGTAATATTATAATGAAGTTGGTTAATATAATCTAGAAAAAGTTTTAATTGTCGATCTGTGCCTGTAAAGCAAGTCAATATATCATCTACATACCGGTACCAATAAAGGACATTTTTAAAAATATGAGAATTATGATTTGTTCTTCTAAATGATCCATGAAAATTTCAGATAAAATTGGACTAAGACGGTTTCCCATTATTAAACCTTTCTCACTTATGTAAATGTTATCGTTAAATTCAAAATAATTCTGATCTAAGCACAATGTTAAGATATCTAATATTTGTTGTTTAATTATTAGGTTAACATTATTTTTATTGAGTAATCTTTGGACCAAATTTATAGCGTCTGATGGTGGTATACTAGGAAAAAGATTTTGTACATCAAATGATATAAATCTGGAGTTACTTGGTATAATTAACGGATTAATTTTTGCTATCAATTCATTACTATTTTTAATACTATATTTAGGTGTGAATTTACAATATTTTGTCAAAACCTCAATCAAAGCTGGCGCTGTTATGTGTGAAACTACACGACGAATTGGTGAGTTATTTTTATGTAATTTAATAAGAGAATATAGTTTTGGAACTTGAGTGTTTGATGTACAAAATATTTTTCCTAGTATACCACCATCAGACGCTATAAATTTGGTCCAAAGATTACTCAATAAAAATAATGTTAACTCAATAATTAAACAAGAAATATTAGATATCTTAACATTGTGCTTAGATCAGAATTATTTCGAATTTAACGATAACATTTACATAAGTAAGAAAGGTTTTATAATGGGAAACCCTCTTAGTCCAATTTTATCTGAAATTTTCATGGACCATTTAGAAGAACAAATCAGTAATTCTCATCTTTTTACAAATTTATTTTATTGGTACCGGTATGTAGATGATATATTGACTTGCTTTACAGGCACAGATCGACAATTAAAACTTTTTCTAGATTATATTAACCAACTTCATAATAATATTGCGTACAACAGAAATAGAAACAAATAAATCGATTAATTTCCTAGATTTAAAAATATCAAACAAAAGAAATAAACACGATTTTGAAATCTTCCATAAACCAACATACTCAGATACAGTAATACCCCGCTTTACGCGAGGGATACGTTCCGAAAAAAATCGCGTTAACTGAAATTCGCGTATATCGAGGTTTATGATTAAACATAGTCAAAATTTAATACAAAAAAATACAAATCATTTTAATCAATCACTTTAATTCTAAGAACACTTTATGCAATACATACTCTTATTTTTTACGGAAAAATACATCTATTGTCTTTTGGGTAACGTTTTGTTTACGTTCTTGTAAAATACGTTCATAACACCCAACACTGTTTTTAATTGTTTGACACACGGTCAAGACACGGTCATCATTATTGTCTATACTCTGCAATATGTCCAAACCTGAATAAATTTTTGAAAGTGCATTTTGTATTTCCCCTGAAGATAAAACTTTCTCTTCTACTTGTTCTTCCTCATCGTAGATAGGATTATTCTGTAACTCGATCAGATCTTCATTGCTAATAGGATCGTCGTGCGTTGCTACAAGTTCTACGAGATCTTCTACCGTGACATCTTCAAGTTCAGACCCCTCAATCATTGCAGCAATGTCTTCAAGCACTTGTCTCTGCATCTGGACAATTCTTCTAGGTGCTTCCACTACATCTGGCCAAAGATTACGCCACACCCCATTCATACAACTCATTTTAACTTCCTTCCAAGCCTCTTCTATGTTGTGAATAGACTTCATAATGTTGTATGACTTCCACCACTCTCGCATAGACTGTCTTCCTTCCCCGTCAGTTTCATGAATTAGTTGGCTAAAAGTGCGGCGATGGTAATAAGCTTTGAAGTTTGCTATTGCTCCCTGGTCCATAGGTTGTAATATTGACGTAGTGTTTGGTGGAAGGAACTTTACGTACACTTTTAAGTCTCTGGGCGTATCAAGTGAGGTTGGATGTCCTGGGGCATTGTCTAAGAGTAATATAACTTTAGGTTCAAGCCCATTTCTGTCACAGTATGATTTGACTGATGGGCAAAAACTATTAGAATACCATTCTTGAAAAATTTCCCGTGTAACCCACGCCTTTCTGTTTGATCGCCACACAACTGGTAGACTTGTCTTGTCTGTGCCTCGCATTGCACGGGGTGCTTCTGAATGGTACACTAGTAAAGGTTTCAGTTTGAAATCACCAGTGGCATTACCACCCAGCAGAAGTGTTAGTCGATCTTTCGCAGCTTTGAAACCACTGGCTTGACGTTCTTCCTTAGAAATGAATGTTCGAGATGGCATTTTTTTTTCCAGTAAAGTGCGGTCTCATCAACATTGAAGATGAGACAAGCAGGAATTTTCTCTCGTCTAACGAAGTCTTGAAACTTGTCTGGAAACTCAGCTGCAGCTTGAATGTCCGCGCTGGCCGCCTCGCCTGTTATGTGGATATTGTGAAGATTAGAACGCTGCTTGAACCGATGGAACCAGCCTCTGCTGGCAGCAAAAGTCGGAGTGGCACTCCCTTCTCCTTCTTTTGTTTTCAGCATCTCATACAAAGATTTTGCTTTTGTGCATATGAGATCTTGACTTAGTGGTGTGTTCTTCTTATTCAAATCTTCGATCCAGACTGACAGTAATTTCTCCATTCTTTCTAAGATAGATGATCTCGAACGAGAAAGTTTTGTTGCACTTATAGGTGTTGAACCTTCGCTGGAGATTTTAATTTTTTCCCGATTTTTATAAATCGTTCTCACAGTCGATTCTGAGAGTCCAAAATCTCTCCCAACAATTGTTGCTTTGCCTCCATTTTCCATTCTTCTTAACACTTTCATCTTCAATTCCAAAGTGACGCTTTTACGCTCTTTTTTCTTTACAGGCGGCATTTTTAACGTAGGGTTAAATTATGTATGTATGTATCTCCAATAAATATTAAAACAAAAACTGCCAGCCGACCGAACTAACATTACGGAACAAATGAACACACGAAACGAACGAGGAAATCCCCATAGAACAAAGTCGAAGGACAGGGAATTCCCAATTCTTCAAAGAGAATATTCAAAGAAAGCGGGGATCCCCCCGCGACCATAGAGAAGTTAATGACTACATGAACGCGAAATTTGAAATTCGCGTTATAGTGAAACCGCGCGTAACGGGGTCGCGCTAAGCGGGGTATTACTGTATAACTATACACGCTAATTCTAACCACCCGTTCACACATAAAATCTCGGCTTATAATAGTTTCATCCATAGACTAATAAATACACCATTAACGGAAGAAACTTTTCAGAAAGAATTACATATTATAAAACAAATTAGTAGAAACAATGGATACAGAAGCGATTTCGTAGATAATATTTTAATGAAAAAATAATTTTAAAAAAAGCAATAGGACTGGTGTACCCGTACAAACAACTAAACAAAGAAAAATTTCGTACACTCACTTATACCGAAAAATTAACTAATAAAATTCAAAATTTTTTCCATAGAAATCATGTAAATATCGCTTTCCGTACAAATAACACATTATCTCGACATATTAAAAATAATAAAAGTAAAACAAAAAAAGAAAATAAATCGGGGGTTTACGAATTATGCTGTGGCACTTGCAATAAAACGTATATAGGACAAACAGGCAGACCCTTTTATAAAAGAATAAACGAACATAAACATAGCTTTAGAATGAAAAATAACAAATCTCATTACGCCAAACATTTAACAGAGGAAAATCATACATTCAATAAAGATTTCAAAATTTTGCATAACGGAAAGAAAGGAAAATTACTGAACTGTTTAGAACAGGTAGAAATTAATCAGAAAAAATCCTCAGGTCTATTACTCAACGATCAATTAGATGGGGAGGGTCTCCTTTATTGAACTTGTTCTAGGTGTTAAGGTAAATATTGTTAATGAATTTAGTACTTGTAATTAGGTAAACTATGTATTCTGAAACATACTTTGTGAGTTAATTTACATCGTGCTCCAGAAGAAGACACAGTGTGTCGAAACAATTGTCAGCAATAATAAACATAAGTGGTGATCTTAAACATTTGTTTCAGTTTTTATTCCTGGTTATTATGGCTCTCCATCAAGTAACGGCCAAGTCAATGCAGTAAAGTAATGATCGTTAGTAATAATGAAGATCTGTCACACATAAATGAAATTGCTGGTTTCACTGTTGTGGACCATTTCAACTATTTGGGATCTCTCATAACTAACAATGGTGGCTGTGGAACGGAAGTAAGAAGACGTTTGGTTATGGCTAGAAACTCGATGATTAAACTCACTAAGGTCTGGAAAGATCCAGCTGTCACAAAAAACACAAAGTTAAGATTGCAGATCCAGCTTTATATTTCCCATAGCAACTTACGCATCGGAAACATAGACCATTAAACAAGCTGACAAAAGACGAATCGATGCGTTTGAAATGTGGGCATATCGAAGACCGTACTAATGTATCTATTCTTGAAGAACTTAGTATAAATGACCGACTTTCAAATAGAATTAATAGACATTACCTGAACTATTTTGGTCACATTATGAGGAAAGTGAATGCCATGGAAAACCTTATAATAACGGGAAAGGTAGAAGATCAAGGGGACGGTCTCCAACAAGATGGACCGACTAAGGAAGATCTCTCCTTGGTATGGATATGCAGGTGTCATGTCACGTTGATCGAAGTGTCTGGAGAATAACTGTTAAGGCAGCAACTGCCTATCGTCACTGATACTCTTATTGGGGTGAAAGGACTGAGAGAGAGAGATATAGGCTAAAATTTGAAAAAAATATTGATTCAGTAGATTCTCGCGTCGATTTCGACATTTCTATATGTTGTACTGTGCCTTTTTTTTAACATTTCGATTATTTTGTCATCTCTCCAGAATTAAAAGTAAAGATAAAATTTATTTTTTTTTTATTTTCAGAGAAAAAAAATGTCTGGGTATCATGTGAAGGAGAAACACCTGCCGATAAAGAATATATTGGAAGTACAACATATTATCCAAAAGCTTTCCAGGGATTTCCTGGTTATTATTTCCCATATTTAAATAGAGAAGGATATTTAAGTCCGCTGGTAGCTGTTAGATTTGAGAGGCCAGTGCGTAAGTAACAAAAGGAATTCGATATTATATTTTATTGATATACTAGGGTGAATTTAAAAGTCTTGTAAAAAACGAGGTAAATAAAATTTTTTTGCAAAAACAAAAATTTATTTCTCAACATAATGTCCATTGAGCTCAATATATTTGGTCCAGAAAAATTTCAATTTTTTAATTCCCCCAGAAAAAAAAATTGTTTCAAACTATGCATTGTGTGTTACAGGATAGATAACCTCTTCATTTACAGCTTTATCCATTTCTACGAAACGTGTAACACCGATCACTTACGACAGCTGACAACAAACAAATAGGCGAATCATGCTTCCCAACAGTCCTGCCGCTTAATAAAATTTCTCACCATTTTAAAGGAATTTACCAGACTTCACATTCCATCCTCGTAAACTGCTTAAAAAAATATAAACTGACATAAATTGAAAATTTCCTTAAAAAAGGGGCTATGTGCTTCCTGTAATTTACATCCTCCAAGCTGCGCTATATGCGTTCTTGGGAGTCAGTTGATGCCCACTGAAGATCCCCCAAGTAATTATAAGATTACTCAAAACATAAGCCTGAACAGAAAGTAAAGCCACAGTAAATATAAAACACAGTAGCAACGCTCAAGAAAATTTTTAGGTCCCGTTTGTTATCACTAATGCGCCCCCTAACATACCAACAACATGGCTGCCAGCGCGTTTGCGGTTTATGTTTATATCTGGATTTCAAAGAGAATCTTTTTATAACGTGCTCCAAAATTCATTATTAATAATTTTCCAATACGTAAATGACTCGTTTGACGTTATAATTGAAAATAATTATAAAAAAAGGTGTCAAGAGAAAATTTTTGTTAGTGCAGTAAAAATCTGTGTAGTTACGGCTTGGTTAGTGCTTGTAAAAATATATGTGGTATCTCCAAAGGAGTTAGTTTTTTTAGATTTCCCAAAGATCCTAAAAACGTAATTAATTCATAATTCTTCATTTCTGTTATGCAATGTATGTATGTATATATATATATATATATATATATATATATATATATATATATATATATATATATATATATATATATATATATATAGTTTTACCTATTTATTTTTATTCTTTTGCTTAGTTAAAATATTACTTATTTCTAATATTAATTAATTACAATTATCGGTTTTGTTGTGTTATTCTTATTATTAAATGTTTTGGTTTTATTATTTGCATTTAAATATTTATTTAATAAATAGGTTTCTTATTTCCTGAAAATAATATATAAATCCAATTGGCGTTAGATAGTTCTGTTAGAAGTATGTTGGCAAAAAATCTGTAATGTGCAACTAGGTTAAATAAAAAATATGTGTTCCTATCTTAATTTCGGCGATATTGATCATTATTTAAAGAGAAAATTCTGTAACTGAATGTAACACTTAGACTCACGAAAATGGCACGAGAAATGGATAGTCTTAAATTCTTTCCAAAGTGAGATAAAACGGACAAATAAAATTTGCTAGTATATCCGCCATGGCTTCCTAAGTCTAAGAATTTAAATCCGTTTTTGCTGGTCACCTATCAACCTATGATACATCGTTGGAAAGAGAATTTTAAAACGAATTGAAATTGATAAAAAAATATGCAGAGTTCCATTAAAAATAAGAAAGTTTCAATCATCTAGTGGTTAAAATATTTCTTAAGTGATAAAAAAAGCCTAATAAGGTCCCATTCTGGTATCTAAAAATGCAAATATGTAACTTTCAAAATAAAAATATTACAGGATGTTACATGTTGGCTGTGTCACCCGGTATATATATATACATATATATATATATATATATATATATATATATATATATATATATATATATATATATATATATATATATATAATATATATATATATATATATATATATATATATATATATATATATATATATATATATATATATATATATATATATATATATATATATATATATATATATATATATATATATATATATATATATATATATATATATATATATATATATATATATATATATATATATATATATGTATATACGCACGCAAAGGGCGTGATAAAAGTTCACACAATGTTCATTAAGCCAATATTTCGGTCCTTGGTTGGGACCTTCTTCAGGGCAACAACTGTAAAGGAGAAATAGTCTATTAACTGAGCAAAAATTAAATTATTCAAATTTTTATTATTACACAGCCCCACAAAAAAAAAAGTGGGGTATACTTTTGATGCGATATATCAGATCCGTAGTATTTTTGCCCGCTGATCACGAATCTGACGTCAGAATATCGCCATCACATCTCAATTTTTTTCTAACTTCAAAAATAATTAAAAATTAGTAAAAATTAAGAAAAATATACTCCTAAAAAATTGATTCAAGCTTTTTCATGAATCCAAAGATGTATTAATATGTATTCGGACACGCTAAGCTAATATTCATCGGTTGGATTAAGCCATACAGTTCTGTTTTCTTTCTAACCTCAATAAATCAGACAGATATAGTGCTTCTCGAATGCAAAAACGAATTCAAATTAAAATTCAACCGATTCTTACCAAATTTGGTACACGGGGGTTTTTTGGGTTGCTGATCATGAATCTGAGGTCGGATTTGCAAAATTCAAAATGGCGGATCCAAGATGGCGGACAAAATTTTTGAAAACCAACCGATTCCTACCAAATTTGGTATACAGTTGGGGAATCCTCAAACCTGATACTCTTAAACCCTAAACCCTGAAACCTTAGACTCCCACACCCTGTAACCTCAAAAAATAGACCTCAATAACCCTGTAACTTTAAAAATGAGACCCAATAAACTCAAAACCAGGACTTTTAAACCATATACTCTCAAATAGTAGACCCTTAAGCCCTAGAATTGCGAAGGTTAGACCCGCGCCTAACTTTCCTTTTTTTGGCTGTATCTTGTTCTTTTTTCCGCGAATGACCTATTCAAAGGCTTTCTGCCCAAACGCTTTTGAGGACTTGTTTCTTTTTTTAGCGACCAGCAATAGTCCGCTAGCACTGTAGTCACCAAGATTATTTGGGAAATCATCGATGTGCGAGTCCAGGAAATATAATTTTAGATTCATTAAGCAATCTAATGTTTGAAAATTTTTTACCATTTTCTCGACTATTTCTTTGTACTTGGGACTTTTATTATTTCCCAAAAAGTTTGTTGCGACTTCTTTAAAACTAAGCCAAGCAGCTTTTTCAACTTTATTCATTTTAGTAACAAATAATGAATCTTGAAACAATTTTCTTATTTGTGGCCCGTCAAATACGCCTGCCTTAATTTTAGCTTCAGAAAATTTCGGAAATTTTTTATGCAAATATTTGAAACATGGGCCGTTTGTATCTAATGCTCTCGTGAATTGCTTCATAAGTCCAAGCTTAATGTGAAGCGGGGGAATAAGAACTTTTCCTGGATCTACCAATGGTAGAAACAATACATTATTTTCACCAGGAGTGAACGATTCTCTTGTTGACCAAATTTTTTTCTTATAATGACGTTCCCTGTCTCTGCTATTCTACAGACAATTATAACAGGGATAAAGTGTAAACCCTGACTGTTGGCCAATTGTTACAATTTTCAGATCTCCACAAATTTTCCAGTTATGATCAGCATATTTTATTTTTATCAAAAGCTGCTTCATTTTCTCATATTGCTCTTCCATAACTGTGGAATGAGCAATCGGAATGGGAGCGTAAACGTTGGTATTATGCAGCAAAACTGCCTTAATGCTCCGTTTAGGAGAATCAATGAACAGTCTCCATTCTTCAGGATCGTATGAGTTATTTTGAAATTCATCCATTAGACCTTTTACATCGGTACAATGTGAAAGTGACAATTCCTCGTCCATTGTGAAATATTTTCGAAATTCTTCATCTCTGTTTCTATAATAAGAAATCGTAGCTTCTGGCTTAAGTAAATGTCTTTTCTTTAAAAAGGAAGCAAGATGCTCTGAACCATCTTTGGATAAGCCTAAATCTCTGACTAGATCACTAAGTTCTGACTGTGATACGAGTATTGATTCTGGTTTACGGTTGTATGGTAGAAATTCTTTATCTGTGTCACTAGTATATGATAGGTTGTCACTAGAACATTCATTAGTAACAGTGTTTGAATCTTTTTCGACAGTCTCAATGTTTTCGGCATGAACTGATAAGGTGAAATCATTTGTTTCCATAACATCAGCGTCAAGTGGTTCAGGAGGCCGAATTAGTTTAGTTGGTCTTGTTACTGTCGAAACATCGTTATAAGTAATAGTGCTTTTATTTTTTCGGTTATGCCTAGATACAACATTCATACAAAAGTAGCCATCATTTTCACTGTATGGTCTATTCCATATTGCTGGTCTGGAATATTTAATCGCCTTCTTATTGATTTACAACATTATTTTGCAAGAACTGCAAATGATGTGGCGAACCCAATCTGTATCCTGGTGCTGTATTTCAATGTTAAAACAATCCTTATATAAGGTTTTAATCTTATCCGTTATCGGTGACCCCATTTTACTCAATACGTGTTAACAGCAAATATAACAAAATGAATCACTGTTTTTATTGCACTTATGAAAAGTCCTTGTACCATGAGACCGTTTTCTTGTAGCATTATACTCTACATGAGCCAAGTCACCCACACATGAAGAGCTACGGTCGCTGGATGACGACGGCTGCGGGCCCGCTTTCCCACCCTGACCAACCGCCGATACTGGGTTTCCGAGTCCCTGCATCGTAATTCTCTTTCTTCTACCTGCCATGACGGCATCTAAGCCGTTATCCAGGGACTCTGCCGGCTAGTGGAGTAACACCGTTGCCCACCGTCACCACGTGGAGGTGCCCTGGTTGCAGGTAGAAGAATAAAAATCGACCGATGAATTTTCTCGGCGTTCAAAATGGCGCGAAAACATCTGCCATCTTGAGTTTTGCAAATCCAACCTCAGATTCGTGATCAGCGACCCAAAAAATCCCCGTGTACCAAATTTGGTAAGGATCGGTTGAATTTTAATTTGAATTCGTTTTTGCATTCGAGAAGCACTATATCTGTCTGATTTATTGAGGTTAGAAAGAAAACAGAACTGTATGGCTTAATCCAACCGATGAATATTAGCTTAGCGTGTCCGAATACATATTAATACATCTTTGGATTCATGAAAAAGCTTGAATCAATTTTTTAGGAGTATATTTTTCTTAATTTTTACTAATTTTTACCTATTTTTGGAGGTTAGAAAAAAAATTGAGATGTGATGGCGATATTCTGACGTCAGATTCGTGATCAGCTACGGATCTGATATATCGCATCAAAAGTATACCCCACTTTTTTTTTGTGGGGCTGTGTTATTATTATTAATAAACTTATATAGAAGTACAATGAATTATAAGATGTAATATAAAAAAAAAATCAAATGAATAGTGAGAAGTAAAGTTAAGATGAATGGCCATAATTAAATTGTAACATAGAAACGACTAACAATCCATTAAAATAAACACTATAAACCAATACATAACGTTAAAAAGATCAAATTTATAATAGGGATGTGTTTGAAAACCCTGGATGCTGAAAACATTTTTAATTATTAATTAATTCACCCGAACCAACCACCTGTAGCCGGCGCCATGTACAAAATGATTGACATACCACTGACAAAAGATAGTTGACAGAGATAAGGCACTTTTTTGAAAACTGTCTAAGTATTTTGATTCTTATTTCGAGTCTATACAACGGTTATCACCACTTACACTAACATTTAATTTTTGCACACGGCGCGCATTCTGCGAACCATATTACTAGGGAAATCGAATATAAACGAGACTTTTTTTAACATCCTTTTTTATTTACTTAACGAAAACAACCACACATATTATTTTTCTACATTAACTCTTTTTTGAAAATGCACTGTTCCCAGCACATCGGAAGTTTTTTTATGCCGTCATCGTAAAATGAAGAAGGTCATGTCGGGAATCAATTGCGTACGAAGACCACACTCTCTTTTTCCAATTTTATAATCTTTGATTAAAAATATTTTCGTTGATAACCGTGTTTTCAGGCCAGAAAAAAAACAAAACCTGTTAAATAAGTCCATCATGACAAAATATATTTTCTTGTAAGTATTATTGGAAGTATTTGTTATAAAAAAAGAGTAAATTTGTAACAATTTTTTTTGTTTTATACATTTGGGCGTAGTTTTCTTAATTAATTTTAAGTTCACCAATACATCAAGGAAATACACGCGGAAAACACGAAAGGACGATACCACAACACAGCAAACATAAAACACAGTAGCGACAGTCCGAGTCGACACCTTTGATCTCAAGAGGTTCGAGTTTGTAATGATTACATGACCTGTGGCCATATTGCTGGTACGATGCCCACGAGTTTTTGAAATATTCAAATTCCTTCTTTCAAGAAAAATCCTATTCTGTAGAATAAAAATGAATTTTACTGATTGAAAGGAAGAAAAAAACGAGAAAGAGAGAGAAAAAAGTTTTCTTTTTCAAGTCCTTATTAAAACAGATACACAAAAAAGGCAAAAAATACAAGGAAAAAAATACATTTGGCTTCAACGGTTTTTGCACGTTATTCATTTAAATATCTCATTGTTGAATTTATATTTCTCAACTATTAGAGATATTGCCCGGGGGGAAAGATGTTCATTTTAAAGATATATCTTTGCACACCTTCAGCTTCGCGCGTATAATGTCGGCAGTCGTGCTTTTTATATTTCAGTAAAACTCAGTAATCTGGAGAGAAAATAATTATAATTATCATTTTAAGATGAGATCGTTTTTTCTTCTGAACTTAAAATTGAAGTGAAACACACTTTTTGCTCCATTTTATCATTAGTTAAATCTAATATAATAATTTTCATACAACTAATCACTTTTCGTGCCAATATACTTATATAAAAAAATTAAATCCGTACACTGATTTATTCAAATTCACTGGAGAATTACTACTTTTGCATGCCCAGATTGAGTTTTGAAAATTTGGTTAGCGAATTTTAGCAGATAATATAACTTAACTCTAGCAAACATTCTGCCCTGAATTCAGAAAAAGAAGTACAAGTGGAATAACATAAACCAATATTTAACAATAATAAAACATCGACTGTTTTACAAATAAAATATCATATATCTTTAATACGAAAACACAATTATCATAATCTTTATATAAAACATAATAGAAATAAATTATGACTAAATTACCTTTTAGGATCTTTGGAAAATCTAAAAAAACTAACTCCTTTGGAGATACCACATGTATTATTACAAGCACTAACCGCACAACGAAAACTTCCTCTTGACATCGTTTTTATAATTATTTTCAGTTATAACGTCAAACGAGTCATTTACTTATTGGAAAATTACACAGGCCAACATCTTTCAAACCATGAGACCAGACTATACTGGTGCATTGAATCCAAATCCAATCTCAGAATTGCTGCATCACATCAGGTTTTAGAGATATCCTAACCTAAAAATGCAAAAAATACGGGTTTTCGTTGTATTCGAGATTATATTACACCGCGAATTAATTTTTCTCCACAAAACTCGTTGCTGCATCTAAAAGTACTACTCTTCCCCTTCAAAATGCATTTTGAATTTTTCAGATATTTTATTTCTTCTCGGAGAAATCGTCCGTTGAAATTGGCCTTGTTACAATCATACCAAAAAAAGTTGATCCGACAGGCGACAGTAGTGTAATTATGTGATTTATGGGACGCTAAATCCGAATTCATTGTCGGATTAACCCCATCGAGTCATGGTTTGTCCCTAACTTAAAAAAATTTAAAATGGCGGATCCGTTATGACGAGTCGAAATTCTGTAGAGTCTAAATTACTATCGAGAATTTTTCGAACAAACGTTGTGTTTTTTTGCTAGAGAAACATGATGCCGTCATAAATAATATAGACTACCATTTAAAAAATCAAAGTTGGCCTTGAAATGACCTTCAAAATGATCTTCCAAGGTCATCATAATTATATCATTTTCTTGCCCCTTCAAGAGTCTTCAACTTTTGTCTGAAAGTTTTTTTACTAAAAGCCTGATACCTTAAAATGGGACACCATGTATGATAACAGATAAACAATGTTGCTCCGAGAAGAAATAAAATATCTGAAAAATTCAAAATGCATTTCGATGAGTTTGGTGGAGAAAAATTAATTCGCCGTGTGATATAATCCCGAATATAGCGATAAACCGTGGTTTTTGCATTTTTAGGTTAGGATATGGCGAAAACCTGATGTAACAGAGCAATTCTGAGGTCGGATTCGAGTTGGGCGCACCAAGAATCTTTGAGAAAGTATACTCTGATCTCAGGGTCTTGAGTGTCATCCAATTTTGTCGGTTTTAATTGTTAATAATGGATTTTGGAGCACTTTATAAAAAGATTCTCCTTCAAATCTAGATGTAAACACAACCCGCGACCGCGCTGACAGCCATATTGTTTGTATGATAGGGGACGTATGCGTGATAAAACACAGGACCTAAAAATTTTCTTGAGCGTCGCTACTGTGTTTTATGTTTACTGTGACAACGTTTTATTTATTGAAATTAAATTTTATATTGTATACTTAGCAATATAGTAATTATTGGTGTATGTGAACATCTTCCACCTTGGATAGTTATTATATGTTTTTTTCTTTGATAAATAATTATTTTTAAAGCACTGTGCCTCATATTTTATTATTATTTATTTCTCTAGCTTCAGATACTTTTTAAATTGAAAAAGGACTCTTTTTTAAATTATTTACAATACAAAATAAGACTACTTTTACTTTTAAGCATAGCAATATTGCGATGCGCCTGAGTTATCAAAATCCAGGTCAATTGTGTTAGACATGTCTCTTTATTATAATTTGTGGCGTACATGTTGAAAAAATCATAAAATCAGTTTGCTCAGTGATTATTGAGAAGCGCAATTGCTGTTGAGACAAGGATAGATTTTACCAGTTTCAATATATTAAACAATTTACATAACATCCTGTATATATACATATACACTACCGTCATAAAGTATTTGTCCACCTAGTTATTTCAGTCCCAAGACAACAAAAACCCAGATAATATATATTTTTTAATTTTAATAAATTATTATTTATTTTCACATTATTTACAGTCTAGAAAATTAGAAAAATATTCATGATTTTCCAGGATTTTTCTCATCTATGTGACCTCCTTTGTTTTTAATTACCGCTTTACAGAGTTTCTGCGTTCTGTCCAGTAATTTCTTCAGAGTTTCTTCGGTTATTTTAACCCATTCTGCTTGTAAAAGTTCCCACAAGGGATTTTCTAATGTTGGATTGAGTTTTCGATCACACCTGTCCAAATGGGGTTCGAGTTCGCTGATTGTGGAGGCCAAGTCATCACTTCCAGGACGTCATCGGATTTCCATTTGTCCAAAAGTTCTCTAATTTATTTAGCAGAATGTTTAAGGTCGTTGTCATGCTGGAAAATAAATTTCCCCTGAAAAATATCTCTTCCAGAAGGAACCATGTGAGTTAGCAAAATTTCTTGATACTGTTCTTTTTGCATGATTCCAATAACTCCAAACCATTACTGAACTTCTACCATGTTTTACTGTAGGCAACTGTCAAGCTTCCAACGTCCTCTCTCCAGCTGACCGCCGCACGTAAACTCATCGAATGAACTGAAAATTTCGAATTTGGATTCGTCGCTTCAAAGGACGAAATTCCATTGTTCTGATGTCCAATTTTCATGTTCTCGGGCCCATTGTAATCGTTTACGTTTATTCACTTGCCTAAGAAGTGGTTTCCTCACTGCAACTCTCCCGTGTAGTCCACCTTCTGCTAACCTGTTCTCCACGGTTGTCACACTGATAAGGATGGGCCGCTCCAGGTTTACTTCAGCCGTAATTTCTGGTGCGGTTAAGCGGCAATTACGTCTGCTGGACATTGTTTATAGCTCTGAGCGGGAGTCGTTTTTCGAGGCCTTCCTGAACGTTTTTGGTTGGGAATTCCATGTCCCGCGGAAATTTTTTTTACGATGTAGTCCACCGTTCTTCTTAGCATCCGCATATCACTTGCGATTTGTCGACTCGAGTTGCTATTTTGATGTCTCGTAATTATCACAGCCCGATTTTCAACAAAACAATTGAGCCTGTATCAATGACAAAGTACTGTTTGCGAATGGTTAAATCCAATTTATCTAAACAATTTTATGATGGACACTTGTTAAGAACAATTAGATTTACCTAATATAATAAAGGGATTTAATTAGGTTAAATGAGGGTAGTTTATATATATACACACACATATATATATATATATATATATATATATATATATATATATATATATATATATATATATATATATATATATATATATATATTAGAGTGACCGGATCTCATAGGGGGGGGGGGAAATGTCGGAATCTTGTTCGTCTGGACCCCACAAAACGATTCCCCTTTCCAGATATTGAGATAGCCGAAATTTGAGCTCGATTAAACGACGTTAACCCGTGCCGCTCGTCGCTCAAAGTTTGAAAAAATCCAAATTTTTGGCCAAAAAAGCCATGGAGCCATAACTCCAGAACGGTAAATAATAGAAACACGCTTAATATCTCAAAAGAAAGCTAATGTTGTTCTTCAAAATTTATATTCTATACATAATTGTTGTTATTTTAAGTCAAACCGAGTTACAACAGCCTTTAGCCCCAAAAACGTGACCTGGTACCACTAGGAGCATACTTCATATATTTTGTTATTAAGTGATAAATTTTGCTTTTTTTTTTTTGGTATATTTTTGAGTTTAAAGTAGAAATATAATAAAAAAACAAGATATGCTGATAAGTCTAATGACATTTTTTATTTTAAAATATAAAAATTAGGTATATAATACATACAAAACAGACACAGAAAAGATACAGACGTAGTACCTACATGAGTTGATAATTTTACATAGTTATCTAATCGATTCTAGAGCTTTTGTCAAAGTAGTTTTTGAAACGTCAGGATATAATGCTCGGCATTTACTTACAACTTGCAGGACATATTGCTTTTGGTCTTCATCTTTTGTCAGAAGGTCGTTAAAGTCGGTTATTAATTTAACACCACGCTCAGCCATATCATTAACTACTTTTAATGTTTTGACAATTTTCAATCCTTCTTGGAAGTCATTATTTTGAGGCCAGGTGTTTGGATGTTGTCTTAGGAAATCTGTTTTTTTATATTAAATTGGTCAAAGAATGTAAACGTTTCTTTGGTAAGTAAATTTACCAATCCTCCATCAACTACCTCTTTTAAGTTTTCTTTCCTAACTTTTGGATTTACAACCCTAGCGTGCTATGATGGTTCATCTGTGCTACTGAGCAATTTATTAGCCATTAACAACTTTTCATCGTCTGTAATGGTGGGATCAAAAAACGATAATCCCACCAACTTTGCATTCAAATACCACAAATGGTTCGAAAATTTGGTCAGGGCTATTTCTGCAATGTCCTAGTCTAACAGACTATGCAAAATACCTAAATCTTGCTTTGGTGCAAGTCCTGCAATGTCCTAGTCTAACAGACTATGCAAAATACCTAAATCTTGCTTTGGTGCAAGATGAGCTTTTGGAGCATTGAACCAAGCTTTACAATAAATTTTGACTAGGAAAAACAGAAATGGCACGCACAGAACTTTCTTCTTCTTTAGACATCTTAAATTGACGACGAAAAATGAACATTTTTAAGCAGTAAATAGCCTTTGCCATCCACCTAGCGTGATGAATGGCTCCTGGAGTTCTAAAACCCACAACACTGCTGTCTAGTGATCCAACAAATACGAGAACCAACTGCAATAGCTCCTTGTAGTCATCTCTGGGGTGGCCCTCAGTTAATTTGGTCTCGAATTCAGCAGTAACATTTGCAATTACTTCTGGAGTTAGCTGCTTTTGTATTAGATTGTCACTGATACCTGTGTCGTATTTTCCTTTGTCTATCTTGGGCCACGCAGTGAGGAATCTCTTGAAAATGTCTGGATGAGGTCCAGTGGTTGATCCCATTTTTGTGTCGAATACGCCTCTTAACAGAATTTCCAAGATATGGTGAAGGCAAGCTAGGTATAACAATTCTCTTCCTAACATTTGCTCCAATATGACGCACGCTCCTTTGAGTCTTCCCGTGTTGGATGCTGTAGTGTCGAAGCACATCGCCTTGACGGTGTTGAGAAGACCCCATTCATGTAGGCATTCATATACGGCTACGGCTTGCTCCTCTCCAGAGCTGTTTGCTGTTACAGGAACTCCCAGCAGCTGTTCCTTTTCGCCATATGAAATAGCTATTCGCTCACATTGTTCATTTTTTAAAACACCCGGTAAAAGTTTACCGTCCCAATGGACAACCACGGGCTCTTTTTCAAGAATGTTTACTTTATCAAAAATTTTTTTATTATATTGTTCTCTGAACATTTGCCTTCTATCATGTAATAAAGTTTTCGAGACTTTGTACTCAAGATGGTCAAGGTTTAGTGCTTCTAGAGTAGCTATTAAAATTGTCGTGGCATTTCTGTCGGATACCTTACTTCGGTCTAATAAAATGGATAATTTCATGTTTAAAATCTCTTTAACGCGCCTTGCAAATGAAACTTTCATCCTCTTGATCTCAGATGGTCCTGGATCTTCTGCAGCTTCTTCAGGGATGTCCATTTCCTCCAAGCTCCTCTTCAGTGTCTTAAAATATCTTCACTAGATAATTGTTCGATCTAACCAGCTCAAAGGCACTTTAGAAACTAAACTGAATAAATAAAAGGTCGGTTGTACGCTGAAGTAAAATCACCATCCCTAAAATAGAAATTAGATTCACCCTCCTTTTTACCTGTCAAACGGGTCTTTCTTTGGTAAACTAGTCAGGTAATCCCCATATAATAAAAGATTAAATTTGAACAAAAGGCTCTTTATGTTTGAAAATTGAGTTCCAAAATACTTTTTAACAAAAAAAATGTTAATTCCGAGACACATTATGTAAAAACCCGTAAAATTCTTAGAATACTCCCAAACTGGCTCCTACTGGTACCAGGTCACGTTTTTGGGGCTAAAGGCTGTTGTAACTCGGTTTGACTTAAAATAACAACAATTATGTATAGAATATAAATTTTGAAGAACAACATTAGCTTTCTTTTGAGATATTAAGCGTGTTTCTATTACTTACCGTTCTGGAGTTATGGCTCCATATGTCAGCTTTTTGGCCAAAAATTTGGATTTTTTCAAAGTTTGAGCGACGAGCGGCACGGGTTAACGTCGTTTAATCGAGCTCAAATTTCGGCTATCTCAATATCTGGAAAGGGGAATCGTTTTGTGGGGACCAGACGAACAAAATTCCGACATCGATTTTTTGCGGTCACCCTAATATATATATATATATATATATATATATATATATATATATATATATATATATATATATATATATATGTATATATATATATATATATATATATATATATATATATATATATATATATATATATATATATATATATATATATATATATATATATATATATATACATATATATATAATATATATATATATATATATATATATATATATATATATATATATATATATATATATATATATATATATATATATATATATATATATATATATATATATATATATATATATATATATATATGAATCAATATAAACCACTAAAATTGGATAAAGTTAATTTTTCAGCAGTTTCTCGGCTCCACAGCCAAACTACGATCGACGGAGAAAGAGAACAAAATTTATCGCAGTACTAGCGTAAAGAATAAATAAATCTGGAATGTGTATGCGCTGGGCGTTGACTAGTGGAGATAGTGTCTGTGGCACTCATACTCCGTTTTATGGTTTTTGGAAATTTTTTCGAAGAAAATTAGAAGAAATTTAGTAAAAAGAAATTTTGAAACCAGTTTAGACTTTTTTATTTTAAGGCACGTATTTGAGTGTTTATTGCGGCTGTATTATTACAGGAGCGTTTACGTTCCTGTGTCGTGTGATGTTAAAGTCGGGATTGGGATTTATAGGGAAGTTGTTCTGGAAGATGGGATTTGACATGTCTGGAAGTTTGGCGTAAATAGTACGATGTCGTTTGTCTATAAATTCGTCTATTCGTTCGATTTTTAAGTCCTTGTGTATGTCTGTTCCCCTTATGTACCAAGGGGCGTTTATTATGCGTCTAAGTATTTTGTTCTGATATGTCTGTAGTCGTTTTTTGTTTGTCATTGCTGTATGGCACCAGGCGTTGCTGCCATACAACATAGCTGGTCTGATTGTTTGTTTGTAAAGTAGCGTTTTGTTTTTCAGGTTTAGTTTGCTTTTTCTGTTTAGTAAAGGGTATAGTTTACTGTAGTGTCTGTTTGTTTTGTGTATTTTGTCTGTGACGTGTTGTTTCCAGGACAGTTTTTTATCGAAAGTGATCCCCAAATATTTTAGGGTGTCTCCGCAAACTATTTGGCGATCATGTAACGTGACTGGATCTGGTTTTCTGCGTTTGTCTGTAAAGAGTATTGCTTGGGTTTTTTCTGAATTAGCTTTGATTTTCCAAAGCATCATCCAGTTTTGTATTTCGTTTGTTTGTCGTTGTAGATGTATTTTTTAGTCGTCTTAGGTTTCTGACAGTGTCGTCTGCATATATTGAAAGGGATGTGTGAGGAATTTTTGGGATGTCAGCTGTGAAAATATTATATATAATTGGTGCTAGGGGGGTGCCTTGGGGCACACCTGCTTCGACATTTCTTATTTGGGAAAGGGACTGATAGGCTTTTGCGAAAAATTTTCGGTTTCTAAGATAAGAACCGATGAACTTTATGAAATTAAGATTTATTTGGAAAGTATGGTGCATTTTGTAGATGAGCCCAAGATGCCATACCTTATCGAAAGCTTTCTGCACGTCTAGAGCGATCAGCCCCGTAGAGCTTCTTTGCTGTAGAGCTAGCGAAATGCAATCGACTAGTCTGACAAGTTGGTGTTCGGTAGAGTGGCTAGCTCTGAACCCGAACTGCTCGTCAGGGATGATGTTTTGTTCCTGAAGGATGTCTAGTAGCCGAGATAGGGAGATTTTCTCCGCTATCTTGGCTATGGAAGATAAAAGGCTGATTGGTCTCCAGTTTTGGGGAAAAGTGAGATTTTAGTCTTTTTAGAACAAATAAATTTGCACCTCTGCTGATATAAGTGTAACTTGGAAGGCGTACCTGCCCTCTAACGGGGCCACAAATCAATAGAAGAATTTTTCAAGGAATTGCTAACATTTATCGCTTGCCATTACTTTATAAGGCTTTACCGCAAGTTTATAAGAACCAATTTAAACGACGTAAATTGAACAAAGTCCATTTTTCAGAAGTATTTGACTATTGTCCATCTGTCAATCTATCTCGAGGCGCATTTCGCCGTATTACGGGTCTTCAGCCGCGTTAGGACAATCCTTTATCAATCTGGGGCCTTAAACAGCCCCCGACAGAAGGCGGGTACATCAGCCAGAGGCACAATTTTTTTTTTATCTTACCCATTCGGTTTGCTAGTAGTGCGATAAGTATTTTAAGTTTTGCTCTCTTTCTCTGTCGATCTTAGGTCATAGGAGTCATAATACGGCGAAACACGTTCTTTAATGGATTGACGGATGAGAGAACAGTTAAAAGCTGCTGAAAATGAAAAAAAAATTAAGCTTACATCAACCAGGGGTAAATTTGTTGTATCTACCCTGACGATGCTACCATACTTCTTATCAAAACTAACGGAAATTATAATTTTTTTTAATTTTAGCTGGAATCATCATAAACGTAGAATGTAGAGCATGGGCGAAAAATATCAAATACAGTCGAGCGGACAGAACTGGCTCGGTGCATTTTGAACTTCTTATAGATTAAGACCAGAAGCGTTTAGGTCTACAATTTTTAGAAGATTTTTAGATCTGATTCTAGCCAAATTTGGTTCGAAACCATTCCAGACTGTTAGGAATATGCAGACAATGATAATAAATGTTTATAATAAATGATTTTTTACTCTTGTGAATTACGATGTGTAAATTATAATTTTTAATAACAAATGTATTTTGAAAAGACTAATTTCAACAAGTTAGGGATAGATTAGTTTAAAAAAAAGGCTGTTTTCTTAAGTCAACAATAGCTTTCAAAACAGTTGCGTGTGTTTATTATTATTATTTCAATTGTCCAAGAAAATTACAAAAAACTGTTTCTAATTAATAATTGTTAGTATTCATTCTTCTTGTGTTTTTTTTTATTATTATTACAGGGAAAAAAATAGATATGACTGTTTTTTTATAAACGAAGAAATTTTAAAGTTTAAAGTCAAATTTTTTGATTCTAAAAATATATTTAAAAAAGTTTGATGTGTGAAGGTCGTAAGAATACATCGTTAGGTTTTACTAAGGGTATTTTTTTGGCATTCTTCTGCCCTGGTATAAGGGTTTATTATCTCCACTGTCCCATCCACAAATAAAATAGCAGTATTTTGTATAACCAAGCTGTAACCCTAAGAGAAGAGCAACGACTTTTAAATCTCCACAAGTCTTCCATTCATATTCATCATATTGAATCTCTTCCAAAATAAATCTCATGTGTTTGTATTACTTTTTCATATTGGCAGCATGAGCTATTGGTGTGCAGGGATGTTTATTTCCGTTATGTAATGGTACAGCCTTCAAACTCATGTTTAGCGAGTCAATAAATAAACGCCACTCCTCCGAATTGTATTCCAGACTCAATATATTCATTATAGCATTAATATTACAGAATACTAAATCATCCTCCTGTGAGAAGAAACTTTTTACCTCTTCGCCACGATGCTGAAAGTAACATGTTCTTGTTTTTGGTTGCAACAAATTCCAACCCTTCAATCGCGATTCTAGAAGTCTGACAAATTTAAATCGCGTACTAAATTACTGAGATCTCCTTGTGTTAGTCAACGTGGTTCGTTTAATGAGGAAGTGGTTTGAAAAACAGGATCAACCGCAACCTTGTCTACTTGGATGAATTCAACACTTAGGTCGGAGCTTTCAGATGGTTCTGGTATAGGCAATTCTTTGCTGTAAGAAATCTGTTTTTTTGAAGAAGGTAGGTCCAGATACGTAACTTTATTTTTAACCCTAATAGTGATTTCTCTTGTATCGCTTTTTTTTATTATGGGCATTTGAAACTTCCTGTGCTTGTAGTGGTGTGCTTGATTGTTGCAGGCAAACCAGGGAGCTCCTGTTATGATACGTAAGGTTTTGTTTTGAACTGTCTGGACTTTGGCTCGATGCTTTTCAGACATCTGGCACCATGTCTGACAGCCGTACGTAAGCCCGGCTCTGATAATCATTTTGTAAATTTTTGTATCGTTTAGGCAAAAATAACAAAAACTTGTAACGCTTAGGCAAAAAATAACAATCAGATTAATGGTCCCTGGGTTCCACGCAAATTATGGGAATTCCGAAATTATTTATTTATTTATTTGTTTATTTATTTATTTATTTATTTACTGTCACAGGCCCAACAAAATAATTAATTAATAGGGCCGATCATACAATTATTAAACAATACTAATACATATCACAAAATGCTTAATTATACAAACAATAAACAAACTACAATTTCACATATGCTTACAGCGATTAAAGTAAATTTAGACAGATACAGACGAATTCCCTCTGAGACATGGACAGATCACATGCTCTATATACCTTATTATAAGCAGCGCATATCTTATAAATGGGAGAAATATACAATATATTTGTGTGAGCAGTAGGAAGATAGAAGAAGTTTTCAGTCCGATGAGCTAGTCTGGGCACAACAAAATTCAGTTCCTCCAGCAGCAGTGGACATTAAATTACACCATTTACAAGTTTATACAGAAACATCACCATACCCATATTTCTACGTTTCTCTAAGGTCATATAAGTAAATCTCTCTAACAAAATATCAATCTCTATACCTACCGGTGGATACACCCCATCAACTTTCCTAGCCAAAAACTTTAAAAACCTCCTCTGAACCGTTTCCAAAGCCACAACCCACCTATTATACAATGGTGCCCAGATAATAGACCCATACTCAAGCCTACTTTTGACCAATGTATTGAATAATGTTGAAAAAGGTTTCAATATTTCGAAAAGACCCACCATTTCTAATTATGAATCCCATCATTTTCATCGCTTCTGAAACCATCTTGACAATATGCTGATTGAAGGTCAACCTAGAGTCCAGAATAATCCCCAGGTCTTTGGCTGTCTCCACTCTCTGCAACTCTATATTACCTATACTGTAATTATAGTTCACTGGAGATTCTTTACGGCTTACTGTCATTACAGAACATTTGTTTGCATTTAGCCATATCCCATTTTTGTCACGCCACGCCCGCAATGCCTCAACACTATTCTGCAGTCGTTCACAGTCGCCACCAGACTCAACTGACACATACAATTGCAGCTCATCCGCAAACATCTGGTATTCCACATCAATGACCTCCTGAATGTCATTTATAAACATAAGGAACAATAGCGGTCCCAAGTTTGACCCCTGTGAAACACCGGACTCTGCACGAAACGAATGTGACCTAAAACCATTATACTGAACATACTGGAATCTTTCCACCAGATATGTCCTGAAGAAACTAACAAAATTCGGCGTGAAGCCGAAATCAATCATCTTTCCCAGAAGCACACCATGATCTATTCTGTCAAACGCCTTCGAGAAGTCAGTAAACACTACATGCAACAGATGTGAGGAATCCACGCTTTGTCCTGTTGCCCCACAGGAAAAAATTTCAATACTCCTTACGACACTAAATTTGTAAATATTGGCTGTTAAAATTTGCATTTTTAACTTACGAACCCTACCCCGACCTGTGTTGAAACGGATGTTTTATTATATAACAGTGGTAATTTTCTTACGATTGTTTTGAAAAACGTAGAACCACTAATTAAAAATATAACGAATATTTTTTCTGTAAAAAAAAATTATACCAAGCGGTATTCGTTTTTTTTTATGCAAAATGTTGAAAGTGCGTTTCTTTTGTTCGTTTTTCATTTTTCCTCGCATAACTTGATAAATAAAAGCTCGCAACTTGGCAAACGTCGCACTGTACAGTTGTCATATTTACTTTTGAACTTTGAATAAAGCCCTTCCCTTTTGAAATCACTCAATTTTTTCATATCTAAATCATATCAAAGATATGTACTTGCTAATGCTATATTTATTTTTCAGCAGTTTCTTTTCTTAACAAATGTCGCGAAGTCATTATTTATGCACAATTAAAAATCTCCAATATAAACGAAACCTCTAAAAATACTCCAAAAACATTAAAACCTAACATAAACAACTCGGGGATCATAGTAAGAACGTAACGTTTCCAGATCCGAAAAACGACGCAGTGGGATTATTTCTGTATTTCTGCGCATACATAGGACGGGACGAAAGAACACACTGCGCCTCAACTATTTTTTATTGTACTCATGTAGTTGACATAGGAGGGATCTTTCTGTTGAGCACGACTGCACCTTGAGAACGTCCTTAACTATGTAACCACAGGTCTTCTGGTGCTTTTTATGTGATTTCAATAACGGTAACTAAACATTAATAATTGCACAAGTAAAAAAAAAAACGGTTACCGAAAGTCTAGTTACGAACATATCGGTAAATTTTAGAAAAAATCAGGTGTATTCTTGAAACAAAAATTTTGCTCATATTGAGAATTTAGATTTCTGTAGGTATTGTGCACGGGTATTTCCAGTGCTAAAATTTTAATAGAAGAAACAAGACTGCGCTAATTTGTCACTTGCTTAGGTGCTAAAAGATGCGTATTCTAGCGAAAAATCTAATGATACAAATAAACAGACATATCTAGTTTTTTCCCTGTGCCTTCCTGTAAATGTATTATAAATATAAAATTTTCCATTTCCTTTGTTAATTGTTATGTTACAGCAAAACTTTTTCTTTTTATTGTAAATACATATAGTTTATAACTTTCTGTTTGAGTTGTATTCAAGCAATAATTGTAATTTTTAACGTTTTTTAGTTGTTTAAAGTTAATTTAATAAACAGCCAAAGTATATTTCGGTAAAAATTTGTGTTTTATTCAAAAATTCATACGTTAATGTTTTAGCGATTAATGGGCCAAAAATAAAAGCCAATATAGCACACATACTGCAAGGAAATTCTTAAGGTGCTACAGGAGCGAAGCGTGTGCTGAAAAAGCTATTTATGTTGGTCCTGGATTACTGTAAATTGTATTCCGGTGGAAACGCAGTCCTGGCAAATTATTCAAAAGGGATGAAGTTCTCCATATAAAAGACAGCTTGAAAACAGTTGTACGAGGCGTGACAAGCTAACCTCGTACGGATATGATGTATTAGGGCGACGTATTTTTCTGGCATGCCCCACTATAGGATGAATTAAACTGGCTACATTTGTCGAGCACTTTACACTCAAGTCACCAATCGTACTTCGATGTTTCAAGGAATCAAGGTTGCTGCCCAGGTCTATAAGGAGTGTGAATTAATTTTGAGGGATTTTTTAAAAGAGAGCGTAACTGTTGCTATAATCGTGGTGAAGCGCCATCTTTAGACTTTAATTTTTAGTATATGTTATTTTACTGAAATGGAAACATTTTTTTTTGAGCATTGATTATGTCGAATTACTTGCCAACAAAACATCATTTGAGAGAAGCCTTACTTTTCTTGTTTAATTCGAAGAAAAGAGCTGCTGAAAGTCATCGAATACTGTCGGAAACCTATGGTGATTATATTCTTCGATAAAAATATATGAGTTCTGATTTCAACGTTTTGAAAACGGTGATGTCGACACGGAAGACAAAGAATGTCCAGGCTAACCGAAAAAGTTTAAAGATGAAGAATTGGAGGCATTACTCGATGAAGACTCTTGCCAAATTGAAAAAGAACTTGCAGAATCATTAGAAGTTGATCGCACAACCATTTCCAAACGCTTACATGCATTGGAAATGATTCAAGAGCAAGGTGCCGTACGAATTGAAACCGAGAGACGTTAAAAGGCAATTTTCCGCATGGTGAACGACTGCTTCAACGGCATAATCGGACAGGTTTCTTGCAACATATCGTAACTGGTGATAAAAAATGGATAGGCTACGATAATCCAAAGCACAAAAAATTATCCTCGCCAAAGCCGAATATTGATAGCTTATGCTGTGTATCTGGTGGGATCAGCTGAGTGTAGTGTATTATGAACTGCTCCAATTTAACGAAACTATTACTGAGGAACGTTACCGACAACAATTGATGCAAATGAGCCGAACGTTGAAGGAATAACGACCGCAATATGCCAAAAGACACGACAAAGTGATTTTACAACATGACATCGCTGGGCCACATGTTGCAAAACCCGTCAAGGAACCGCTAGAAGCGCTTGGATGGGATGTCCCACCTCACCCGCCGTACTCAACAGACATTGCTCCTTCTGATTATCACTTGTTCCGACCGATAACGCACGGCTTGTCTGAACATCGCTTCCATTCTTATAGATACCAAAAAATGGGTCGATTCGTGAATAGCCTAAAAAGACGAGTCGTTCTTTCATCGTGATATTCATATGCTGCCCCAAAGATGGGAGAGAGTAGTAACTAGCGATGAACAATACTTTGAATAAACAATTTGTAACCATCTTTTAACAATAAGGCGATATTTTGATCGAAAAAAATTCCAATACTTACTGAAAAACACCCTGTATAACTGATATTCAGCAGTATTATATATAGAGTTAGTTTTCTCTATCCTATGGTTCGCTTAATCAAGATTGATTTTTTTTATGGGTCTAGCACACCTGCTGCAGGGAAGTCCCTAAAAGCGCTACAGGAGCGACATATGTGCGGAAAAAGCGATTCACGTTGTTCTTGAATCGCTGTAAATTGTAGTCGGTGGGAAACACGGTCCTGGGCAAATTATTCCAAAGGGATGATGTTCTTCATATAAAAGACTGCTTGAAAAGTGTTGAAAAAGGAGTAACAAGCTGAAGCCATACGGATGTGAAGTATTAGCGCGACGTGTATTTCTAACATGCACCGTTCTGGGAGGAATTAAGCGGGCTACATCCTTCGAACACTTTCCATGAAAATACTTGTAGAATAGGCTCAAGTCGCCAACCGTTCTTCGAGGTTCCAGCGAATGAAGGCCGCCGGTCAGTTCCGGGTCTCTAATCAAACCAGCAGCTCTTCTCTGAATAGAATCCAACAAATGCAGCGTATGTTTAGGAGCGGAGCCCCAAACATGGGAGTAGTATTCCATAGTTGGTCGAATTTGAACTTTGTAAAGAATTAACAGTTGTTGTGGAGTGTAAAGCTTTCTGGTTCGAAACAATATTCCCAACTTTTGAGAAGCTCTCCTTGTCAAGCCTGCAAGATGTTCATGCCAGAACATATTTGCTCCCAAATTAACGCCCAACAAATTGAGTGACGATGCTAGAGAAATGGAGTGCCCCGACATAACCATGTTGGGTTCAGCAACGTTAACTTTTTTAGAAAAAAACTGCGGCCTGGGTTTTTCTAGCGTTAAATTCCGCTTGGTTACTGTCACCCCAAGATAGAATTTCTTCCAGGTCTTTGTTAAGTTAAATGACTTTCTGCTATCTGCGGAGATTCGTCCAAGTAGCCGTTGTCCGAGCGTTCTACGTGAATGAAGAGATAAGCGTACTGTCACCTGCAAAGCTGTAGATTGGCTTCCCGGTCTTTTCCAGCAGATCGTTAATGTAAATGAGAAAAAGAGTAGGAGACAGTATGGGGCCCTGGGCATACCGGCGTTGATAGTGAAGGTGTTAGAAAGAAATCCGTCGACTGCCACTCGGAAAGAACGCTCTCTGAGGAAACATGAGAGCCACAAACAGAACTTTACAAGAGCGTAGCTTAGCCAACAGTCCATCGTGCCAAACACGGTCGAATGCCTTGGATATGTCAAAAGCAACCGCTCGAGATTCTCCAAAGTGTTCAATTGTGTTGTTCCAAACATGTGTTACATAAGTCAGAAGATCTCCTGTTGATCTATGTTTACGAAAGCCATATTGGTGATCACTAATAATGTTGAATCCTTTAAGATATTTTAGAAGATGCTGATTGATAGCCTTTTCCATGACTTTCGATATTATTGAAAGCAGTGCGACTGGTCGGTAGTTACTTGGCAAGGTCTTCTTGCCTTTTTTGGGTATCAACTGAACTGTGGCACATTTTCAGCAGGAAGGAAATATTTCCTTTCTGTAGGATAGGTTGACAAGTCTACAGAAAACTGGTGTTAGTTCCATCATGGCAGGTATTCCGTCAACATCAGAAGCTTTTTTAGTGTCTAGCTTCATTAAAATAAGTTTTATGATACGCTATCTAAAGACAATATCGGGCATCCTTGACTGCACTATGGGAATAGTAGGTGGTGTTTTTCCTTAGACATCGACAGTAGAATGTGAAGCAAAGAGTTCAGCCAATAAGTTCGCCTTCTCATCAGGTGTTGTTGTAAGTGGTGGTATGGTGGATTTGGTGAAATTCTCACTAACTGCCTTAGCGACTGACCAAAAGGACCTGGAATTGTTGGGACAAGCGAGAAGTTTGTTTCTAATTGGTTGATTGTGTGCCTTCTTGATTTCGTCGATAGTTTCTTTGCATCTGTTCCGGACACGAACAAAGGTGTTTACGATTTATGAGGTTAGGATTTTCACGCCATTGACGCTGGGCAAGATGTTTAGAAGCAACAGCTTCTTTGCATTTTCGGTCAAACCAGGGTTTGCCGTTGGAAGGACATTTCTTCGAAAATCATCTTCGAAAAAGGGATGTTAGCTTCCATACCAGCCAAAATAACATCGGAAACCTCCCTGGCGCAGTTAGATGGGTCGTCGGATCGAAAACAAACGTCTAACCAAGGGAAAAGTTCGAAAATATTCCATCAATCCAATCAAGATTGATCTAACTTTTTCAATATCACTGAATATTGTATATATCCTTCCTGTACCTTTTAACCTGATTTCATTACAAATTTAATATTGACAGCAGCCGATGTTTGAACTTTCAAAGTAAATGAAGAAATAAGCGTACTGTCATCTGCAAAGCTGTAGATTGGATTCCTGGTCCTTTCCAGCAGATCATTTCTGTATAGAAGTAGTAGACAGCATGGAGCCTTGCGGCACACCAGCGTTGGTAGTGAAGGTATCTTGATTTTTTAGATTACAGCACCATTTTTAACCGACTTCAAAAAAGGAGGAGATTCTCAATCCGACGCGTATGTTTTTTTTTAAGGTGTGTTCCCGTATAACTCTGGCAAATATGTTCCGATTTGGATGATCATTTTTTTTATTTGAGTGCACATTCAAGATGGTCCCATATAGATTTTATTGAAATCGGGTTTGTAGTTTCTGAAAAAGGCCTGAAAAACTTAAATTTCTGTAAAACACCGATAACTCTGGCAAATATATATCGATTTGGATGATTCTTTTTAGTGTTCCGTGCGGAACACGTATGGGATCACTTCGGTGTCCGTCTGTCACACCCGACTTTCTCCGAAACTATTTGACATAAAAAAGTTGAAATATGGCACAAATATAGGAATTTATGGCCCTATAAGAGCCGTGTAGTTTTGAAAGTTAAATTTTGACTGAAAGGGTTAGTTTTGGGATTGAAATCGGAAGCGGAAACAAAAACTTACCAGGTCGTCGAGTGAACGAAAGCTTGTGAAAACATGAGTTCAAAAAATATATATGATATAATACACGCGCAAATTGTTCTTCATAATATTTAAAAAAAAAACCTTCAAAAATCGATGTCCACCCCCCTTATCTCGAAAAGTACTGATCAAAATATTTTGAAAAAATTCTGGAACTTTCTCCATAAAGTGTAGATTGAGTGAGTTGTCAACAAAGATAGGAAACAAACTTTATTGAAAACTCATTTAGGGTGTGTTTTGTGAAGTCACTGATCATTTTATACCTCCGTAACAAAATTGTTTATTTCAAAAGCAGTCAATGTACGGAACGCTAATTGCAGTCCAAGTGCAAGTCCGACTTGCACTTGGCCGTTTTTTTTTTATTCAAGAGAGTACACATTCGAGATGGTCCCATATAAATTTTATTGAAATCAGAATAATGGTAGTATTCTGCAGGACGTAGTTATAAAAGACATAAATAGGAGAATTAGTTCTTAAAACTAATAGATAACAAAATTATGCGCTAACTTTACCTTGAAAAAAACTACTATTAAAAAAACTAAAAATATAAACTTTTTAACAAAAAAAAAACGACTGCAAAAAACCACCACAAAAAATTTTGCCACTTTTTATTTAGACGTTACATCATTGTTATAAAAATATAAACAAAATTAATGTCAAAAAACTCTCCAGACACTCAAGAATTACATTGAAAAAAAACACGTTATAATCAGCCGCATTTTATCAAGCTATCTATTGCTCACTAAACTGAAAACAAATGAATAATTTTCGGCCATACTTAATAATCTGTCACTTGTTGCTAGTAATTTTGCTGTGTGTTTTAAAGTAGTATTAATAACCGGTCAAGTTGGACATGCACAATTTGTCTTTCGTACCGTGATTGCCTTGAAAATTTTTTTTTTAGACTTCACAAAACACACCCCCAATGAGTTTTCCACAAAGTTTGTTTCTGATATTTGTTGATATTAATGGCCTGGAATTTTTTTTTTATATACCAGACAAATTATCAAAAGTAATGAACTCGTGATAATTTTCATTTCAATCTACACCTTGTAGAGAATATTACAGAATGTTTTCAACATTTTTTGATCAATACTTTTTGAGATAAGGGAGTATAACAATTTTTGGCAATTTTTTAAAAATACTACAAAGAAAAGTTTGAACAAGTATTACATCATATATATTTTTGAACCTCTTGTTTTTACAAGCTTTCATTTGACACCCTACTCGATGACCTGGTAAAAAAAAAAAAATTTCCCTTCCGATTGCCTCCCCAAAACTAACCCCTTAAGTCAAAATTTAACTTTCAAAACTACACGGCTCTGATGGGGCCATCAATTCCTATATGAGTGCCAAATTTCAACTTTCTATGTCAGATCGTTTCGGAGAAAATTGAATGTGACAGAAGAACAAACACCGAAGTGATCTTATAAATGTTCCTTACGGAACACTAAAAATAAAACATAAAATACCTCTAAGACAAGATATTGCTTTAATGTAACAATCCAGTTATTAATTCCGTGTAAACAAATCCTACAAATGTTAAAAATAGCTATTATTTATTATTGTAATTTCTTTATAAAAAGATAACTTTTGAAGTCGGTGCCAAATTTTTGTGTCAGTGTAAACAATTATTACCTTAGTAATAATATTAACACCTAATTAGATAAAAATTGACATTAACACAAAACACTGGCGCCGACTTCAGAAGTTATCTTTTATAAAGAAATCATAATAATAAATAATAGCTGTTTTTAACATTTGTAGGATTTGTTTATACGGAATTAATAACTGAATTGTCAAATTAAACCAATATCTTATCTTAGAGGTATTTTACAACTGTTTCAAAAACATTATTGTTTACTTTATAGTGGAAACATTTTGTATCCTGGTTCCTAAAAAGTTTTTATCAGAGAAATAGAGTTAAAATGATTAACTCTATATACTATATTTCTTGCATAACTTTGCCCTTCGTCCTATTGTACGATACTCTATTTGGCAATACTCACCCCTTTTTACAGAAGGTCCAGCTACTTAAAACCCTTCAGGATAATAGGTGTTAAAAACTGACCAGAGTTGGCTTAAGAATCAGTTGAAAATATATTAAACCCGTAAAGCGTGGTAACCTAACTTAATAGACAAGGCGAAATCGGCGCCATCGTTGGAAAAAATTTTCTAATTGAATTTTTTTTTTTCATAACCTTCTCCAGGAGATGCCCCTGAAAGAGGATCAACATGTTGCCGGGCGGTAACCTGGTCCGACACAAATTTTTTTTAAACAAAGTCCAAAAATTGAAATTTTCGCCCCGGTAAATTGGACCATTTTGAACAAAAAATGTCTCTTGTGAATTTTCTCTAAAATGCGCCGTTTTCGAGATATCGGCGATTTTAGGTGCGAGAAAACGCGAAAATGGCCACTTTCACCTCCCAATATATCGGGTCAAAAATTAAAATTTTCAATGTTGCCAAGTGTCCAAATTAAAGTTGAAATATTGCAATATCTTTATTTTTAAACATTGTTTTTTAACAGTTAACAAATTGCGTTCGAGCGCCCGCGGCCGCATCGAAACTGTATACATAGATATATACGCAACGCCCGTACGTAGGCGCGAATATATTTATTCAAAACTGTGATACAAAAATTCCAAAAAATATTAAAACTTTAATGATGAATACAAATAATAAGTTTCAATTGGTTCAATATTTATCTAATAATGCTGTAAATTACGTTGCATTAAGTCACACTCAACAATTAATAATATCAGGTGGATTCTATAACATTGAAAAGTGCTATTGTATACAGGGAAATAATATACATGAAATTATTGAGTTAGAAAACAATCACTTAGAGGCTGATACAAGGATATTTTGTCATGCTCGATATATGTTACCTTATAATTCTGAAATAATAATTCATTCCGTTGATACCGACGTTTTTATATTAGCAATTCCTTATTGGAGCTTTTTCAAATTAATTGGTTGTACAGGATTGTATTTTAAAGTAGTTGGTCAGAAGCCAAGATTATTGTCTTGTAATGTAGCTGCTGAATATTTAACTAGTCAAGTTTGTCAAGTTTTGCCTGCTTTACATGCGTTTACAGGCTGTGATACTACTAGTAAAGTAGGTACTAAAAGTAAAGCTTTAGATTTAGTCTTTGATTTAGATACTCAAAATGCATTAACCCCACTTGGTACTGGCTTACAATTAAATGCCATGGAATTCAATGCATTAGAAAAATTGTATTTGAAAATTTTGAATAAAGCTGGAGAAACAGCAGATAATGCTAGACAAATAATTTTAGAACGTTCTTGTGGGATGGGTATTAATTTTGGAAAAATTCCATGTACATCCGATGCTTTAAAATTGCACATTTCACGAGCTTCACTACAAACGTACATATGGAAAATGTCATTGTATTCTCGGTATCGACATTTAGATGCAACAGAATTTGGTTACACTATAGAAACAGGTGAATTGTTACCCAAATTCATGTTAAAAAATTCGATACCAGATTCGTTAATTAGGCAATGTAAATGTACAAAAAATTGTAAAACTAATGCATGTAATTGCAAAAGCAACAACGTAAGTTGTATACTCATGTGTGGGTGTAATTTAAATATTTGCGAAAATTCTATTAAATATATATAAGTTATATTTCATAAAATTGTTTTAATTCTTCTACCATCCTAATCGAATATTGAATTTTTATTTATATTCATTTGTTATAATAATTAAATTTGATATAACAATTACTCTTTAATAAATAAATATTTTTTACATACTTTTCAAATATATTAATTTTAATAAGAAATCAAGAAACAACGCTTTATAGAGCATCGCATTGCGTATACAGTTCCGTGCGCCTACGTACGGCGTTGCGTATATATCTATGTATACAGTTTCGATGCAACCGCGGGCGCTCGAACGCAATTTGTTAACTGTTAAAAAACAATATTTAAAAAATGAAGATATTGCAATATTTCCTACGGTAATTTGTAGAGGAGATCTCAAACTTTAATTTGGACACTTGGCAACATTGAAAATTTTAATTTTTGACCCCGATATTGGGAGGTGAAAGTGGCCATTTTCGCGTTTTCCTCGCACCTAAAATCGCCGATAACTCGAAAACGGCGCATTTTAGAGAAAATTCACAAGAGACATTTTTTGTTCAAAATGGTCCAATTTACCTAAAAAAACTTGTTCAAATTTCAATTTTTGGACTTTGTTTAAAAAAATTTGTTTAAACAAATTCGGACCAGGTTACCGCCCGGCAACATGTTGATCTTCTTTCAGGGGCATCTCCTGGAGAAGGTTATGAAAAAAAAATTCAATTAGAAAATTTTTTTCCAACGATGGCGCCGATTTCGCCTTGTCTATAAAGGCATTTTAAACTTTGAAGGAAAAAGAAGTCATAAAGTATACAGAACTGAGTATTGAGTACTCATAGTCGGTCCTTTAACAACGAAATAAGGAGAAAAGATCACTCTAAGAAAAGGTTTTATAAGTTCCTTCCCTAAATACATCTATTTCCGACACCTCAAGTGGTTTTCTTTTAACCTCTATTTCTCTGCACCCCAAATCAGGTTACTTTTAATAAACATTTCATTAATATTAGTAGTTAGTGTTTAAAAAAAAAACTGTACGAGAGCGGGTCGATAAATGAACGGTCGATAAAAAGAACGAGAAATTCTCAAAAACCCACCACAGCGTGGATGTTACGTTGTGGGTCGGCGTTCAGACTTTTAAGAAATGCTATACCTTTCAGCCCAATTTGTCGATTCTCTAAAAGCATTTCATGCATTACCTCAATATTTTCTCGAGTAGACACCGCAGCGGGTCTTCCAGCATGATGTCGGTACTTCCTCTAATGAAATCCACAACTCAATTTTTGGTAGTAGCGTAGGAAGGACATTATTTCTTTAATGTATTAGGTATATCGTCATAAATTTCTTTAGTGAACAGCCTTTTCAAAAAGCATTCATCACAAATCAATATTCGATTTTACTAAATTCATAATTTTGTCAGTCATATACTCCTTTAAAAATTCACTATACGTAGCGTAATTAAATTTGGACTAGCAAACGAGTACTATATAGTGCGTTGATTCCCAACCGGCGCACATTGGGACCGAATGCCGAAAAGGTGGCCATAAGTCACTAAAATGAATGTTCGATTGAGGGACTTTTCAGGCTCTAGGTATGTGGGTTGGTACCTGCCCTATTCGAAACGACCGGTTATAATTTATTTTTTATTTATGGATCTAGTACACGTGCTGCAGGGAAGTCCCTAAAGCGCTCCAGAAGCGGCATGTGTACAGAAAAAGCGATTCACGTTGTTCTTGAATCGCTGTAAATTGTACTCGGTGGCAAACACAGCGCTGGGCAAATTATTCCAACCGGATGACGTTCTCCATATAAAAAACTGCTTGAAAAACGTTGTACGCGGAGTAACAAGCTGAACCTTATACGGATGTGAAGCACCAGCGCGACGTGTATTTCTAACATGCACCACTTTGGGAGGAATTAAGCGGGCTACATCCTTCGAACACTTTCCATGAAAATATTTGTAGAACAGACTCAAGTCGCCAACCGTTCTTCGATGTTCCAGAGAATCAAGGCCGCCGATCAATTCCGGCTCTTCTCTGAACAGAATCCAACAAATGCAGTGTATGTTTAGGAGCGGAGCCCCAAACGTGGGAGCAGTATTCCATAGTTGGTCGAATTTGAGCTTTGTAAAGAATTAACAGTTGTTGTGGGGTGTAAAGCTTTCTGGTTCGAAATAATATTCCCAAATTTAAGAAGCTCTCCGTGCTATGCCTGCAACATGTTCATGCCAGGGCATATTGGCTCCCAAACTAACGCCCAACAAATTGAGAGACGATGTTAGGGGAATGGAGTGCCCCGACATAACCATGTCGGGTTCAGCAACGTTAACTTTTTTAGAAAAAACTACCGCCTGGGTTTTTGTAGCGTTAAATTCCACTTGGTTACTGTCACCCCAAGATCGAATTTCTTCCAGATCTTTGTTAAGTTGAACGATCTCCTGCTATCTGCGGATATTCGCCTGAGCAGCCGATGTTCGAGCGTTCAAGGTGAATAAAGAGACAAGCGTACTGTCATCTGCAAAGCTGCAGATTGGATTTCCGGTATTTTCCAGCAGATCGTTAATGTACTCGTAAATGAGAAAGATAGTAGGAGACAGTATGGAGCCCTGGGGCACACCGGCGTTGATAGTGAAGGTGTTGATAATCAAGTGTGTACAGATGGCTCTTAACACATACCGAGCAGGCCAAATTCTGAGCTTGTTCTGTTTGAGTGAGACAGGCAGATTCAATTGCGCTCAAATGTTTTGTATTTGAAGTTAATTTAATTTCGTGAAATGGATTCTCCGAATAAAAGTGAGTACACTTAAACGATATAAATTGATTACAATAAAATTTGGTTATCATTTAATTATTGTAACGTTTAAAACATCACTTTTTTAGAACTTTTAGTTTCAAACGTCAAAATTAAAATATACATAAGTTAAAAGTCCCACGACATCCCACTGTCAAACCAATTTTATCGTGTTTTCTAACTATTTTTTAATAATATAGAAGCAAAATCAGCTGCCCACACTTGCCTATTTTTTTTTTTAAATAAATTTTATGTAGAAAAGATCAACCGAAACAAGGATACGAAAGTACAAGTGACGGAAATACTGCGCGTCGTTTCTTCGAAAATTCGACAATTACGGCAACAATAACTGGACTAGACGAGTCGTCAATTAAGAGATTTTACGTTGTATTACAAGTTATGGTATTACTTGCGGCTTCGATATTGATGTTCCGAGATATGAGGAATACTGCCTAGAAACAGCTCGTTTATATGTAAGTTTATATCCCTGGTTGTCAACGACAGTTCACAAGATTTTGATTCACAGCGGACGCATTATTCAAGCTTCGATTTTATCAATCGGACAAATGTCTGAAGAGGCCCAAGAATTTTGTAACAAATTTATAAAAAAATATCGGCAGGACTTTGCGCGAAAATGTAATCGTGTTAAGAATATGGAAGATGTATTTCAGAGGCTTTTGGTATCATCAGATCCGCTAATATCAAGCCTGCCGAAATTACCAGCGAAAAAATTGAAAACGTTGGACTCTGAAGCTGTACAACTGCTAAAAGCTCCCAGTTCTGAGATTCAGAGCAGTGATGATGAGTCAACACTTTCATCAGATGAAGAATATTGATGTTTTCTTGTAATAACATTTTTATATAGTTTACATTGTCATTATATATTAAAAACAAACAGTATAAACATTAACTAATTTTTTTCAAACTGCCATATTGGATCCTCCATTTTGTTTCTCACTTTTTTAATCAGAGACATCGAAAAGCCTTATAGTCGAAATTTCATGAAAATATGACAAGAATTATCATTTTTGTCCGCCTATCAGATCCGCCATTTTGTTTTTTACATTTTTAACTTCAGATTCGTCATCAGCAACCTCGAAGAGCCCTATAGTCGAAATTTCATGAAAATCTGCCAATTTTTATCAATTTTGGTCGCCGTATTGGAGCTGCCATTTTGTTATTTACACTCAAAAAACCAGATATGCAAATTTTCATATAATTCGAATAACACCTTCATATTTTGGCCACCTTTTCGGGTTTTGGTTCCTAAGTGCGGCGGGTCACGACCCACAAGGGGGTCGCCTTGGCTTTTTTTGGGGGTCGCCGATTATCAATTTTAAAAACTAAAATTAAATTTTAAAGTTTGAAGTTTAAAATGTTAATAATTTATTTACGGTTGGGAAAACACGAGATATACGACGTAATCAGCTAATTTGTTTTCGATAGGCACGCATAGAAACATACAGACTTTTCTATTATCTACCGTTTTGGTAAACAAAAAACATTAAATAATGTTAATTCAAAATTTTTTAACATTTTTCTAAGTTATTTTGAAGTAGTTTATTTTCCAGATATCAACGTCATGGAAAAAAAAAAAAGCAAATATTTGAAAAACTATTTAAAATTTGGATTTTCAACTGTTATTAATAACGGCATAGAGAAGCCACAGTGTGTTTTATGTAATGCTGTTCTTAGTACTGAATCTATGAGATCCTCAAAGCACAAACGTCACTTAGAAACAAGACATTCCGAACATATTACAAAAGGACTTTTTTAAACGACATGCCCATTAAACGACTTTTTTAAACAGCATGTCCGACTAGGACGTTTCAACAACAAAGCTAAGCTGTAGTTCAGGTATCATATGAAGTTGCTCTGGAAATTGCCAAAAATAAAAAACCTCATACAATTGCGGAAACCCTCATCAAACACTGTTTTATTAAAGTCGGTTAGCTAATTCTTGGAGAAGCGAGTGAGGTTAAAATGCATTCCTTGTTCAACAACACAATTCAGAGACGCATTTCAGAGATGTCCATAAAAGTAATGGAACAAATTTTATCTGACATAAAGGCATCTCCTGTATTTTCCTTTCAACTTGACGAGTCTACCGATGTTAGTGCATGTTCCTAGTTACTTGTTTTCGTGAGATATATTCACTTCGAGGACATCAAAGAAGAGTTTCTGTTTTGTAAAGCTCTAAAAATTACTACGAAAGGTGAAGACTTCATGAAGATGATAAGTTCATTCTTTGAAAGTAGTGACTTACAATGGAAAAAATTGTGTGGAGTATGTACCGACGGAGCACCAGCCATGCTTGGATCGAGGTCGGGCTTTCAGTCAAAAGTTAAAGAGCTTGCACCCCAAGCAAAGCGATTTGCCTTTGTTACCAAGACTCTTTCAAAGCCTTTGCAAGAAGTGTTCGACCCTTTGGTGACAATTGTCAATTATATAAAATCTAGTGCTCTCAATACTCGTCTGTTCACGAAAACATGAACTCTGATCACGAAGTTCTTCTTTTCTACATTGCTGTTCATTGGTTATCAAAAGAAAATGTTGTTTGCCAAATCTTCGAATTGAAAAACATAAAACAGTTCTTAGAAATGAAGGGAAAATACGAGTTTGTGACACACTTTAATGATGAGACCTGGATCTAAAGAGTAGGTTATTTATCTGATATCTTAAATCATCTAACCAAGTTAAATTTGTATCTGCAGGATAAGGAAACACATTATTTACTTCAGAGATAATATCCAGACGTTCGTGTTAGAGCTGCAAAACTGGCGCCGTAAAATAAAACTTGGAGATTTTACCATTTTTGAACACCTTTGCACCAAGACTGAAGAATCGGAGACGGGAATTGTAGATAATGTAACCACCTTCAAGCCTTTGAATCTGACACACAACATTATTTCCCGGAGTTCTCTGAACAAGAAGCTGCATTAGTATGAAATCCATTTCATGTATTTTTGGATGTTACCGATATTCTCGATGAAGTGCAGGATTAATTTTTGGAGCTGCGAAATGACTCCTCACCGCATAATTTATTTCAGGAAAAATTGTTACCTCAATTTTAGTGTGCTATGCGCAATTTGTATCTTGAAGTTTCCATGCTGTCTTTTTGAATATTAGTGCCATTTGCTCCTACTTATCTCTACGAAAGCGGATTTTCAACTCTTCAGCAGATCAAGACAAAAGCCAGGAATAAGCTAGACGTTCAACCAAGAATTGTTAAGCTGATCCAAACTCAATTATCACATTAATCATTAATACTTAATAATTAATACTTTATAAAAAATATCACTGTTAAATCCTAAAATATATTTTTTCAAACCCCTTATTTTTTATTTTATTGATCCAATATGGCGGATGGGAAAGGGGGGGGGGGGGGGGGAGGGGGGGGGGGGGAGGGGTCGCGAACATTGCTAAAAAATCTAAAAAGGGTCGCGTTTAAAAAAGGTTGGGAACCACTGATCTAGTGCAATCGCATTTGTAATAATTGGCTTGAAACCTTGATTCTTCTCCTGTGACTTGTCCTTTACATTTCATTTCAGTCATTCTTGCAAATTCTTCGATATAGACTACTTATGATACTGTGGTTATAGCAATTCTTTCCTCTCAAATACGTATTGAATTGTCATATTTATTCTATAACTTAACTTGGCTTACAGTTCTTAAACTTACTCGTTTTATATCGAAAAGCTACAGTAATTACGTTTATTATTTTTCGTTGTCTTAAGTAACATTTGACCGATATGAGTTTATTTTTATATTTAAACTCGGTATAATGGTTTACTTACTTATAATTTATACCAAATAGAATGCAAGTGACACGGAGATGGTCGACTTTAAAGTCAGTCTTATTCTTGGAAAGGTCAAAAGCCTTAATACGGCCCCACTTTTTCAAATATTTTTCTTTAACAATAGCATAAATCCAACCCTGTATACGACGACGCATTGCGTTTCGCAAAATGCTCGAGTAATTGCCGATCCCCTTATTTTGTAACGCATTTCACCCCTCGTTATACCGGGATTTGTGTGCAAACCTGTAGTGTATATACAGTAGTCAACATGGCAGATGAAAATCTAGAAAATAATGTTTTTCTCAAGTCACCACAACTTACTCCATGGGAATCTTTTCGAAATTTTTTGTGGAACGCGGAATCTAGGAAGTTTCTTGGACGTACTGGAACAAACTGGGGTAAGTCAAAAAGATTTCGTTGTTTTGTTTATGTTTACTTTATTGTTTAAGAAGGTTAGTTTTTGCAATGTCTTTAAATTTTTTATGAATAATACAGAAAATACAATCCAAATTTTTTTTTTAAATGTGTAGTAGCTGTTTAGTAATTTTATTAGATAGAATGACCTATATAATAGACAATTTTTGCAAATGACTTAGACGTATTTATAGTCGAACCTAACATCCCAATGAACCTAGTTGATCGCAGAATTACATTGTAAATCCTAGTTCAGGTTTGGGTATCTTCTTAAGAATCGACTTTACATATGAACTACATAATATTAAGATTACTGCTATAGTATAGATATTTTTCCAAGTGAAAATTGAAAGTAATCGCAACACCCTTTAATCATTTCTAATTTTTATGAAAATATTTGACACTATCCAACTAAAGGAAACGATTTAATTCACAACAACACATAGGATTTTAATGTTTTTTATAAAATAATAATAAATATTGTAAACAATGTCAATTTCATTTATTCTCTAATTAAATTCGTAAATTCATTCTCGTCATCTCTGAATGTTTGAGTGGTGCAAACATATATATATATTTATATATATATATATATATATATATATATATATATATATATATATATATGAAAAAAATATCAGCGAAATATAGAGTTTTTCTTTAACAACAAATAAGTATTTTATTCAAGACCGCTTTCCCGAAATCTCTACACGTTCTTATATATATATATATATATATATATATATATATATATATATATATATATATTTATAAATATATATATATAATATATATATATATATATATATATATATATATATATATATATATATATATATATATTTATATATATATATATATATATATATATATATATATATATATATATATATATATATATATATCTATAATATATATAAAATGCAATGTCTCTCTGTCTGTCTGTCTGTCTGTCCGTTAGTGACCTTATCACTGGAGAACCACTTATCCGATTTACGTACTTTTTTTTTTTTAAAACATACATATGTTCTCTGGCCAGGTTATAGGCTATAATTTTATTACGATAGGTAGCACAAGGAATGAGCAGTGACATTAATAGTAAATGAAGTCGGAAAAAAGTTTATCGCTAGCGCGTTCCCTTGCAATACACAGTGTAAACCATTAAATATGGAACAATATTATGTAGTAGAGAATATCTAGAATCTATAATATATATAAAATGCAATGTCTCTCTGTCTGTCTGTCTGTCCACTGGTGCGTTTATCACGCGAGAACCACTCCGATTTACGTCTTTTCTTAAATTCATACATATACTCTTTGGCCAGGTTATATAATAATAATAATAAACTATACCTATAATATAAACAAATTTCAACCTCTCTCTGTCTGTCTGTCTGTCCGTTAGTGCGTTTATCCCTCGAGAACCACTTATCCGATTTACGTGATTGTTTAAATTCGTACATATGTTCTCTGACCAGGTTTTAGATATATATTTTACTAGCCGGGTCCGCGGCTCCGCTCGCGTGGACTTGATTCACTACTATCGTCACTGCTTATTCCTTATGTTTACCCAACGTAATAAAATATCTCCCATTATTTCTCTTCATCTCCCAATATTTCTCCTTATTTCCCATTATCTCTACATAATTTCCATTATCTAGGCTTATCTCTGCTCATCTCCCATTATTTCTCCTTATCTCCCATTATTTCTCCTTATCTCCCATTATCTCACCTTATTTCCCATTATCTAGGCTTATCTCGACTTATCTCCCATTATTTCTCCTTATCTCCCATTATTTCTCCTTATCTCCCATTATTTCTCCTTATCTTCCATTATCTCACCATAACTCCCATTATTTAGACTTATCTCTGCTTATCTCCCATTATCTCTCCTTATCTTCCATTATTTATACTTATCTCCCATTATCTCACCTTATCTCCCATTATCGAGGCTTATCTCGACTTATCTCCCATTATTTCTCCTTATCTCCAATTATCTCACCTTATCTCCCATTATCTAGGCTTATATCGAATCATATAGAACATATGTATAAATTTATAAAAACACGTAAATCGGATAAGTGGTTCTCGAGTGATAAGCGCACTAACGGACAGACAGACAGAGAGACGTTGCATTTTATATATATTGTATTCTTTGCTACATGATATTGTTCCATATTTAATGCTTTAGGGAGTGTATTGCAAGAGAACGCGCTAGGGGCAAACTTTTCTCCGACTTAATTCACTATTATCGTCACTGCTTATTCCTTATGTCACCTAATAAAATGTAGCCTATAACCTGGCCAGAGAACATACGTATGGTTAAAAAAAGCACGTAAATCGGATAAGTAGTTCTGCAGTGATAAGCACACTAACGGACGGACAGACAGACAGACAGACGGACAGAGAGACATTGCATTTTATATATATTATAGATATTCTCTGCTACATAATATTGTTCCATACTTAATGATTTGGACTGTGTATTGCAAGAGAACGCGCTAGCGGCAAACTTTGTCCGACTTCATTTACTATTAATGTCACTGCTCATTATTTATGCTACCTATCGTAATAAAATATAGCCTATAACCTGGCCGGAGAAGATATGTATGTTTAAAAAAAAAAGTACGAAAATCGGATAAGTGATTCTCCAGTGATAAGCGCACTAACGGACAGACAGACAGACAGAATACGTTGCATTTTATATATATTATAGATGTAATAAAATATATACCTATAACCTGGTCAGAGAACATATGTATGAATTTAAAAAATCACGTAAATCGGATAAGTGGTTCTCGAGGGAAAAGCGCATTAACGGACAGACAGACAGACAGACAAACATTGCATTTTATATATATTATAGATATAGATTATTTTTATTATTATAAAACCTGGCCAAAGAATATATGCATGAATTTAAAAAAACACAGGTAAATCCGACAAGTGGTTCCTGCGTGATAAACGCACTAATGGACAGACAGACAGACAGAGAGACATTGCATTTTATATATATTATAGATTATACATATACAGATACATAATATTGTTCCATATTTAATGGTTTAGGCTGTGTATTACAAAGGCACGCGCTAACGGCAAATTTATTTGCGACATCATTCACTATTTTACGTCACTGCTCATTCTTTATGTTACCTATCGTAATAAAATATAGCCTATAACCTGGCCAGAGAACGTATGTATGTTTTAAAAAAAAAGTACGTAAATCGGATAAGTGGTTTTTCAGTGATAGGCGCACTAACGGACAGACAGACAGACAGACAGAGAGACGTTGCATTTTATATATATTATAGATGTAATGAAATATATATCTAAAACCTGGTCAGAGAACATATGTACGAATTTAAACAATCACGTAAATCGGATAAGTGGTTCTCGAGGGATAAACGCACTAACGGACAGACAGACAGACAGAGAGAGGTTGCAATTTGTTTATATTATAGGTATAGATTATTATTATTATTATATAACCTGGCCAAAGAATATATGTATGAATTTAAAAAAAGACGTAAATCGGATAAGTGGTTCTCGCGTGATAAACGCACCTGTGGACAGACAGACAGACAGAGAGACATTGCATTTTATATATTAGAGATTCTAGATATTCTCTACTACATAATATTGTTCTATACTTAATGGTTTAGACTGTGTATTGCAAGGGAACGCGCTAGCGATAAACTTTTTTCCGACTTCATTCACTATTATCGTCACTGCTCATTCCTTATGCTACCTATCGTAATAAAATATAGCCATATAACCTGGCCAGAGAACATATGTATGTTTTTAAAAAAAAAGTACGTAAATCGGATAAGTGGTTCTCCAGTGATAAGTTCACTAACGGACAGACAGACAGACAGACAGAGAGACGTTGCATTTTATATATATTATAGATTACATCTATATAATATATATAAAATGCAACGTCTCTCTGTCTGTCTGTCTGTCCGTTAGTGCGCCTATCACTGAAGAACCACTTATCCGATTTACGTACTTTTTTTTTTAAAACAAACATATGTTCTCTGGCCAGGTTATAGGCTATATTTTATTACGATAGGTAGCATAAGAAATGAGCAGTGACGTAAAATAGTGAATGATGTCGGAAATAAATTTGCCGCTAGCGTGTGCCTTTGCAATACACAGCCTAAACCATTAAATATGGAACAATATTATGTAGCAAAGGATATCTGTAATGTATAATCTATAATATATATAAAATGCAATGTCTCTCTGTCTGTCTGTCTGTCCATTAGTGCGTTTATCACGCGGGAATCACTTATCCGATTTACCTGTCTTTTTAGTGTTCCGTACGGAACACTTATAAGATCACTTCGGTGTCTGTCCGTCTGTCTGTCCGTCTGTCCGTCTGTCCGTCTGTCACACCCGATTTTCTCCGAAACTATTTGTCATAGAAAGTTGAAATTTGGTAGCAATATAGGAATTGATGGCCTCATCAGAGCCATGTAGTTTTGAAAATTAAATTTTGACTTAAGGGGTTAGTTTTGGGGGGTGAAATCGGAAATGAAAAAAAAAATTTTTTACTAGCTAATCGAGTGGGGTGTCAAATGAAAGCTTGTGAAAACACGAGTAAAAAATATATATATAATGTAATACTTGCGCTCACTTTTCTTTGTATTATTTTTAAAAAATCGCGAAAAAAATCGCTGTCCACCACCCGCCTTATCTCGGAAAGTACTTATCAAAAAATTTTGAAAAAATTCTGAAATATTCTCCACGGGGTGTAGATTGAACGAAAATTATCACGAGTGCATTACGTGTAATAATTTATCTGTTATATAAAAAAAAAACAGAAATTTCAAGGTCATCAATTTTCAGTGAAGATTGGAATAAACTTTGTTGAAAACTTATTTGGGGTGTATTTTGTGAAGTCACTGATCATTTTATATCACCCTAACATAAATTTTGACTTAAGGGATTCGTTTTGAGTGGTGAAATCGGAAGTGAAAAAAAAATTTTTTTACCAGGTCATCGAGTGTGGTGTCAAATGAAAGCTTGTGAAAACACGAGTAAAAAATATATATATAATGTAATACTTGCGCACAGTTTTCTTCGTATTACTTTTAAAAAATCGTGAAAAATCGCTGTCCCCTACCTTATCTCGAAAAGTACTGATCAAAAAATTTTGAAAAAATCCTGGAATATTCTCCTCGGGGTATAGATTGAACGAAAATTATCATTACCTTTAATAATTTATCTGGTATAGAAAAAAACCAATATTTCAAGGTCACCAGTTTTCAGTAAAGATTGGAAACAAACTTTGTTGAAAACTCATTTGGGGTGTATTTTGTGAAGTCACTGATCATTTTATACCACCCTAACAAAACTTTTTATTTCAAAAACAATCAACGTACGGAACACTAATTGTGCAAGTTCAACTTGCACTTGACCGGTTATTTTAAATTCATACATATATTCTTCGGCCATATATATAATAATAATAATAATCTATATCTATAATATATATAAAATGCAATGTTTTTTTTTCTGTCTGTCTGTCTGTTAATGCGCTTATGCATAGAGAACCACGTATCCGATTTACGTGATTTTTTAAATTCACACATATGTTGTCTGACCAGGTTATAGGTATATATTTTATTACATCTATAATATATATAAAATGCAACGTATCTCTAGCTGTCTGTCTGTCCATTAGTGCGCTTATCACTGGAGAACCACTTATCCGATTTTCGTACTTTTTTTTTTTTAAACATACATATGTTCTCCGGACAGGTTATAGGCTATATTTTATTACGATAGGTAGCATAAGGAATGAGCAGTGACAATAATAGTAAATGAAGTCGGACAAAGTTTGCCGCTAGCGCGTTCTCTTGCAATACACAGTCCAAACCATTAAATATGGAACAATATTATGTAGCACAGAATATCTATAATATATATAAAATGCAATGTCTCTCTGTCCGTCTGTCTGTCTGTCTGTCTGTCCGTCCGTTAGTGTGCTTATCACTGGAGAACCACTTATCCTATTTACGTGCTTTTTTTTTTAAACACGTTCTCTGGTCAGGTTATAGGATATATTTTATTAGGTGACATAAGGAATAAGCAGTGACGATAATAGTGAATCAAGTCGGAGAAAAGTTTGCCGCTAGCGCGTTCTCTTGCAATACACTCCCTAATGCATTAAATATGGAACAATATCATGTAGCAAAGAATACAATATATATAAAATGTCTGTCCGTTAGTGCGCTTATCACTCGAGAACCACTTATCCGATTTACGTGTTTTTATAAATTTATACATATGTTCTATATAATTCGATATAAGCCCCGATAATGGGAGATAAGGTGAGATAATGGGAGATAAGTATAAATAATGGGAAATAAGGAGAGATAATGGGAGATAAGGAGAAATAATGGGAGATAAGTCGAGATAAGCCTAGATAATGGGAAATAAGGTGAGATAATGGGAGATAAGGAAAAATAATGGGAAATAAGGAGAAATAATGGGAGATGAGCAGAGATAAGCCTAGATAATGGAAATTATGTAGAGATAATGGGAAATAAGAAGAAATATTGGGAGATAAGGAGACATATTGGGAGATATTTTATTATGTTGGGTAACATAAGGAATAAGCAGTGACGATAGTAGTGAATCAAGTCCACGCGAGCGGAGCCGCGGGGCCCGGCTAGTATATATATATATATATATATAATATATATATATATATATATATATATAAATATATATATATATATATATATGTATAATATATATATATATATACGACGCTGGTTTGAAAAGTCCGTGCAAAAATAAAAACTACTTATGTATATATATATATATATATATATATATATATATATATAATATATATATATATATATATATATATATATATATCTATATATGTATGTAGTAATGGTTTTTCGGGTATCCCGTGTTAGCTTGAAGTCCCTTGATGGACGGTTTCGCTGACGTTTCGATGGAATCTCATCCATCTTTTTCAAAGCGTTGATCACTGGTCGGTGTTTGGCGTTGAATGTCGAGACTGGCCCTGAGTGCGACGGTTTTATGTACTCGGGAGTGTTTCTATTGGTCGGACGGATCTGGCCAATAGAGGCTCGACTTTGGCTGCGCGTTGTCGGTCCTGTGGTTCTTTGTAATGTTTGTGTTGGTGAAGTAACATATGGTTGAATTATTGTTTCTCTTGGTTGGACTTGGTACTGGGATAGAATATGTTTCCAAGAGTTCGGTAAACGTTGGCTATCATCCCGATTATTTAAGTTGTTGGGCCTCTTTTCTATTTCTATGGCTTCTTTGATTACCCTAGTGGATAGGTTATTACTTTTTTGTAAGGTTCTGGTTTTGTCAAAATCGATTTTGTGGCCGGTATTGTGTGCATGTTGTGCTAGAGAGGAGGTGGTGGATTTTTGTTTTACGGCGTTTTTGTGCTCGTCTCTTCTGGCACTAATTTTCCTGTTTGTTTGGCCTATGTATGAAAGACCGCAGTCCTGACACGGAATTTCATATACGCCTTGGTCTTGGTCTATATATGTATATATATATATACATATATATATACATATATATACCTATATATATATATATATATATATATATATATATATATATATATATATATATATATATATATACATATATATATATATATATATATATATATATATATATATATATATATATATATAGGTATATATATATATATATATATATATATATATAGATATATATATATATATATATATATATATATATATATATATATATATATATATATATATAATATATATATATATATATATATATATATATATATATATATATATATATACATATATATATATATATATATATATATATATATATATACATATATATATATATATATATATATATATATATATATATATATATATATATATATTTATATATATATATATTTATATATATATATATATATATATATATATATATATATATATATGTGCATTTTCAAAAAATTTTTTCTTTGGTGAAATTTTCATTTTAATTACATATTTTATATTTTTCGTATCTCGCAAAAAGGGAACCTGACCAGTACATTTCGGTCTATGTCGAATCACGTTTTGGTAGGCCAACATTTTTTAATTGAGAATATCGTTTCACCCACTTGCTAACGAATGTCCTCTACTTGTCCATATACTTAGCAGCCGCTGTAGGCGTAATTTTGGGACTTTTCAGCACTCATGTTCAATAATGTACTATGTAACAATAAATAAGATTAGCAATGAATTTTTTTTTTCCACACAGCTTGTTTGTAGGGGTGCCAACAATAACCTAAAAAAAGGAATTTCTTTTACCGACTTTAGGAGTTTATATATATATAAATATATATATATATATATATATATATATATATATATATATATATATATATAAAAATATATCCCTCATGGGAGCCTGTAACCCCTAAAGAGAGCGTCCTCAACTGGCTGATTGAGGAAAGCCTTCTAGAGATAGGTGGTAGGAGAGAAATGCAATGCCTCCCGAGGACCAAACAGACACTGCAGCGTCTGACTCACGGTGGGGGCGGCTGCAAACAGCGACGGTTCCTCAGGTTAGAGGCGGTTGAATCCTACATTCACCAAGGCGTCTGGCCAACGTGGTGTTTTTTAGGGCCCTCTCAGATTGATGGATACAAACAAACACAAAAGACCTGGGACTGGCCCCAGTGGTTCGACTAACCCTGACCAAGGCAGCTGCCAGACGAGTTACCGAACAGGGGGTACTAAGAATCCCTGGATTAGATCAGGTTGCCAACTACGTATAGATACTTACAATGCTAGTTCATAAGGAAACGAGGAAAGGCTGATTGAATTAGAGTACGAGCTCGACAAGATAAAATTGGACGTCCTAGGAATATCGGAAGTAAGAAAGAAAGGAAACGACTGCTTAAGGAGGCTAAATTCGAGACAAAAAAACAATACCGGAGGCGTAGGGATCCTGGTTCACAAAGGCTTAACTCCTAAAATACAGACACTGAAAGCAATATCAGACAAGGTAATATCCACCATCATAAGAAGTATTTGCAACAAAACTATAAAAATAATCTAAATTGACGCAAGTAGCCACGATCACGACCAGGTCGAAGCATTGTATGAAGAAATATCACAAGGCCTGACAGAAACTAGAATGAAAAGAGGTACACACAGCGAATCAAAATATATTGGCCCATTTGGACTTGGTACTAGGAATGAGAAATAAGATGCTGGCTAACTACTTAGAAAAACAACAACTCTACGCACTGAACACCTTATTTAAAAAAAGACCGAAAAAAAGTGAACCTGGATGAGCCCAGATGAACAAAGTTAAGAATAAGATAGACTACGTGCTAACATACCACAAGCACATAATCCAATATGTCTATGTCTTTAGTTCCTTCGCAACTGGTAGTGATTACAAACTAGTAAGGTGCAAAATCATTATAAATGGAAAACTAGAAAGATCCAGGAGACTTAGTAACAAACAAAAACCATTAGGTCTGAGCTCACTAACGGTACACAAGGAAGACTATAAGAGACAACTAACAACAATTAACAAAGGGATCATCACAGCTTCATGAGAATATAAATTAAATGAATGGAAGACTTACAAAATTGATAAAAGAAACGGCAGCAAACCACATGACATTAAAGGAACAAAGAAAAGATAAATTGACACAAAAAAAACAAAACAACTACTGGAGAAACGGAGAGAACTAATCTACACACGGTCAGACAACTGATAAGAAAAGTAACTGAATACAATATCACACATGGATGGCACTTGTCGACTTCCGAAAAACTTTTGACACATTGGAATACTGGGCATACTGACAAAAATCAATGAACAATCAAAACTGAAAGTGAGATTACACGAGGATACCAAGGAAGTAAAAATAAAGAGAAGTGTTAGACCACCCAAAATATTCATCCTGGTACTAGAAGATACCTTTAAAAGCCTTCACTGGGAAAACAGGGAACTTAATATATCCGGAGAAATACTCAACAACTTAAGATTGGCTGATGACATCGCAGCTTTTGCCGAAAATGAAATCGAATTGAAAGAAATGCTCCAAGAATTACAAACTGAAGCAAAAAAGGTTTATTTAGAGATGAACATCACAAAAACTAAATTCCTGACGAACGAACAAACAACCATCGCTGACGCAATATAACACGAGTAACAAGTGGAAAGGGTGGATTCATATGTTTGAGACAGGAAGTTACAATCGGAAAAGTTAATCAAGAACTGGAAGTCAATCGAAGGATACGGCTGGGATGGGCAGTTTACAGTAAAATGAAGCAAGTCTTTCAGTTCAAACAAAACTTTAAAACTTAAAAGTAAAGTATATAACGAATGTATTCTACCAGTAACATATGGTAGCGAAACTTGGGTTCTGACACGAAAAGTTATTAGAAAATAGCAAGTTCATCAGAGAGCAATTGAAAGGAAAATCATAGGTATATTATTTAGGGGGAGGATAAGGAAAAAAAACCATGGATATCTTCCCTCAAGTGGCTGGTCATGTGGCCAGAAATGCTGATAACTGGAGCGGAAAAGTAACCAGATTGAGACTATGGAGAGAGAAAAGTACTGGCAGACCTCAACAACGTTGGTATGACGATATTAAAAAAATCAACGGTTGGTATCAAATTGCTCAAAATAGCGGCATATGGTAGCACATGAGAGTGGCCTATATCCAAAGGATAGAGAATGGCTAGAGGAAGAAGAAGAGGAAGATATATATATATATATATATATATATATATATATATATATATATATATATATATATATATATATATATATATATATAACACCGCAGATATTTTTTCGAATTTTTATGTTATTATATGAAACTGTTTTCAATTAAATTGTAATGTTTCCTAACTAATGACAAACGGTTACCAAAAACCATTCCTGACTCAAGTGCATTAATGACAATAAAATCTCTTCGTTAAATAAAGTTTCTTAACCAAAGATGGTTTTAGATTAATTTAAAGTGGTCCTAACCAATAAAAATAAAAACTATTGATTCTGCATCTATGCAACGTCAACATTTGCGCAAGTTGTGTATTTAGGTCACAATAGGATTGATGCAAGAAACATACGAGGTCACCCACATACATTAAATCTTATTTTTGTTCCTGCTAAGGCTATCACGCAACCTTCTTCGCTCTCGTTTTTTTGCTCTTTATGGGGTATTTTATTGCAGAAAGTGATTATTAATTATTAAAGTATTAGCTGTTGCCTTACCAGTGACGTAGTTGAGACGATATTTTATATGTTTTGATGGTTTTTTTACTTTTCTCATGAAGGGAAAAATTGTGTTTAGGAAAAAATCACCATACGAGATTTTTGCATTTCTTCGCGATTCAGAGTCCTTAGATCCCAAATCCAGTTACCAGTTTTCCCCGGTGTGTCAATTGGTCTATCTACCTGTCTGTCGACCTGTTGCCGTGATAATTCCCGAATGAAGGTCTATTTCAAATTTAGTACTCATATAATAGTTGAAGTGGGGACGGAACTTTTAGTTTACTAAAGTTATTATGTTATTTAAGGAAAAAAGAGTGAGCAAGTAAGGGACTAGAATTTTTTAGAGTTAACTTGATGCATTCAAAGTAACCTCGTCTTAATCACTCCCTCATCCCTTCAATTGCTTCTGTGTTTCTTCTTAAAATTTGTTCATTATCGCATTCAAGTACCGGGACTTATAATACTAACGAAATTATACAAACTTTATTAACCTACTTCCTTTTTGCCCCTTCCCCTAGGGCAATATAGCTCAAAAACTATTTCTTTTTAGTGTTTCGCCCAAAAAGTCTTCATACACCACCTACTTTCTGTACTATTTTTTCTGTTATGTTTAACTAACCTGAACTATGAGAAAACATATTTAAATTAATATTTGAAACTTAACCAACGAAGATTAGTATTAAAAACAACTACGGATCATTTTATTTAAAAGTTACATCATTGTTATAAAAATGTAAACAAAATTAATGTGAAGAAAGTCTCATACACTTAACAATTACCAACAATAGTTTGACGGAGTTTAACGGAAAATAACAACTTCATTTAAACTAATATTTAGTGAGACCTCCGTCGGCCTTGATAATCTCCTGTAACCGTTTTGCCATGCTTGCAACCAGCTTTCTAGTAACTTCTGCTGGCATGTTCTCCATTCGTTCAATATTCCGTTTTTTAATTCTTCTTTATTTGAAACATTATGTTTAAGTTCCTCCCATAAATGTTCGACGGGGTTAACATCGGACTATTGCAGAGGTGTATGAAGCTGCTGTCGCATATTATGAATCATCCATTCTCGAATCAAGTTTGTGGTATGTTTCGGACCATTGTCCTGTTGGAAAATGTATGTTTTTTCGAGTGCTAATTTTTGGATACTTTCTCTTAAATTGTATCTCAAAATGTCCAGATAAATATGCTAATCCATGGTACTATTAATGAAATGTAAAATTCCAACCCCTCCAGTGGACATACATCCTCAAAGTTGAACAGGGCCACCCCCTTGTCTCACCGTGGAGCAAATGTTTTTAATATCGAATGCGGTATTCTTCTTTCTCTAAACTTTAATTCTGCCATCAGGCCCAAAACGGTTAATTTTAGTTTCATCACTAAAGATTACGAATTCCCAAAATTTAGATTTAGTAACGTATTCTCTAGCAAAAGCTAACCACTTTTTGCGATTAGCTTCTGAAATGAACGGCTTCTTCCTGGCTGCACACCCTTTATAGCCTGCCCTGTGTAAACAATTTCGAAAATAGTTTCTTTTTTTAATTTTGGTGCACTTTTCTTGGGATTTATAATTATTTAAAAAAATAAAACTACTTAATTAACTGTCACTAAATATATTTGTAAAGATTTTACAATTGCGTTATCGCGATCGTAGTACAACTACATTGTCAAACGCTTAACTAAGACTAAAACAAATTTTTGGTATTTTATGTTTATATGATGAACAGATGTGGGTCTATTATATGTTAAAAAAGTTTGAACAAAAGAGAATTTGCTACGTCTAATTGACTATTCAGTAAATTTATATTATGGTCCTTTGAATGTCTGTAAATTTCTATAGATTCTAAGAAGTTGAGTTTTGACCCTTTAGGTGCCATATGGAGTATTTGTAAACAATCGATATTGGGAAAAGTATGGCCTGTTTCTAAGAAGTGTTTAGCAAAGTGTGATTTTTCATTTTTTAGCCTATAAGAGGCATTCTGTTCTGCGAATCTTGTCTTGAAATTCCTTCCCGTTTGGCCTACGTAACAGCTATTGCACTCTTGACAATTAAGTTTATAAACTCCTGATTTATTGTATTTATTAGTTTTATCTTTGGCATTAAAAAATATATTGGATAATTTTTGAGCGGGTTTTAAAGCTATTCTTGTTTTTTCGGTCGTGAGAACTTGGGATATTTTATCCGAGATGGGACCAAAATATGTCAGAGGTATGAATGTTTTCTTTTGTCGGTATTCTTTTACGGGGTAGATTAAGCTCAAAGTGATTTGTTTTCGTTTACGGTTTGTTAAGGTATTAATTATTTTTGGTTGGAAGCCGTTATTGAGTGCTATATTTTTGATTGTGTCCAGTTCTTTTTTTAAATTATTTTTACTAAGAGGGATATTGAAGGCTCTATGGATCATAGATCTATAGGCTGCCAGTTTATGGGAAGTAGGGTGTATTGAGTCAGCTGGGATGGGGACATCTGAAAAGGTTGGTTTGCGGAAGATATCGAATTCTAGTCTATTTCTCTTTTTCAAAATTGTAATATCTAAGAAATTTATTTTATTATCGGTTTCCTTTTCAAGTGTGAATTTTATGTTGGGGTGTAAATTATTTAGCTGATTTAAAGTGGAATTTAGTTCAGTATCATTTCCAAGGAAACATACTAAGATGTCGTCCACATATCTAAACCAAAAGAGAATATTTTTCCCGTGTCGAGTTTTTAGAAAACTGTTTTCCAATTCTGACATAAAGATTTCGGCTAGCAAAGGACTAAGTGGAGACCCCATGGCAAGTCTATCTCTTTGTTTGAAAAATTGGTTATTGAACTGAAAATAATTTCCCGATATACAAAATTCGAACAGTTTCAATATATCTTGTATTATTATATTGACGTTGTTTTTTTGTAACATAGTTTTTATAATTTCTAAACAATCTTTATTTGGGATATTGGAGAACATATTTGTTACATCGAATGAAACTAGAAGGGCGTTATTTGGGATGGAGATATTTTTAAGTTTATTTGTAAGGTCTATAGAGTTTTTTGTGTTGTATTTTGGATTGAATTGTGTAATTTCTTTGAAGATGGTGTTGAGATGTGTTGCCAGATTTTTTAGGGGGGTGTTGCTGTACGATACTACTGGTCTTATTGGCGAGTTTTCTTTTTGTATTTTTATCAGGCCATAAAGTTTTGGTGATGTAGGATTTTAGTTTATTATAATTTAAAAAAAGAGCTGGACACAATCAAAAATATAGCACTCAATAACGGCTTTCCAACCTAAAATAATTAATACCTTAATAAACCGTAAACGAAAACAAATCACTTTCAGCTTAATCTACCCCGTAAAAGAATACCGACAAAAGAAAACATTCATACCTCTGACATATTTTGGTCCCATCTCGGATAAAATATCCCAAGTTCTCACGACCGAAAAAAAGAAGAATAGCTTTAAAACCCGCTCAAAAATTATCCAATATATTTTTAATGCCAAAGATAAAACTAATAAATACAATAAATCAGGAGTTTATAAACTTAATTGTCAAGAGTGCAATAGCTGTTACGTAGGCCAAACGGGAAAGAATTTCAAGACAAGATTCGCAGAACACAATGCCTCTTATAGGCTAAAAAATGAAAAATCACACTTTGCTAAACACTTCTTAGAAACAGGCCATACTTTTCCCAATATCGATTGTTTACAAATACTCCATATGGCACCTAAAGGGTCAAAACTCAACTTCTTAGAATCTATAGAAATTTACAGACATTCAAAGGACCATAATATAAATTTACTGAATAGTCAATTAGACGTAGCAAATTCTCTTTTGTTCAAACTTTTTTAACATATAATAGACCCATATCTGTTCATCATATAAACATAAAATACCAAAAATCTGTTTTAGTCTTAGTTAAGCGTTTGACAATGTAGTTGTACTACGAAATCGCGATAACGCAATTGTAAAATCTTTACAAATATATTTAGTGACAGTTAACAAAGTAATTAAGTAGTTTTATTTTTAAAATGTACTGTGACAAAGTAACGGACCACTCAATCAACTCTTATAATTATTTGTCTAACAATACTTGCCTCTTCATGTGGAGTCAGTTTCTTGGGACGACCGCAGGGTGGTTGAATTTTATAGGAACCCGTTGATTTATACTGGTTTACAATGTATTGAATAGTAGCATGTGACTTTTTATCAATTTTTCCTGTACGATTTTCCATCTTTCCACAGATCAATTATGATCTTTCGAACTTGAAATGGAATTTCACTATTTCTCACGCTCATTTTTAAATCTACTTTGAAAACCCACTGCAAAATTACTAGGAACAAGTGACAGATGATAAAGTATAGCCCAAAATTATTCATTTATTTTCAGTGTAGCGAGCAATAGATAGCTTGATAAAATGCGGCTGATTATAACATGCTTTTTTCAATACAGTTCTTGAGTGTATGGAGAGTTTTTTGACATTAATTTTGTTTGTATTTTTATAACAATGATGTAACTTCCAAATAAAATGTTCCGTAGTTGTTTTTAATACTAGTCCTCGTTGGTGAGGTTTCAAATATTAATTTAAACATGTTTTCTCATAGTTCCAGTTAATTAGTTAAACATAACAGAAAAATAGTATAGAAAGCAGGTGGTGTATGGAGACTTTTTGGACTGACTGTATGTGATCACTTCGGTGTCTGTCCGTCTGTCATACCCGATTTTCTCCGAAACTATTTGTCATAAAAAGTTGAAATTTGGCACACACGGAGCCGTGTAGTTTTAAAAGTTAAATTTTGACATAAGGGGTTAACTTCTAGGGGAAAGGACAAAAAAATTTCTAAAATCATCGAGTGGGCTGTCAAATGAAAGCTTGTGAAAAAATATATATATGATGTAATACTTGCGCACACTTTTCTTTGTATTATTTTTCAAAAATTGCCAAAAAATAGCTATCCCCTCTCGTTATCTCGGAAAGTACTGATCAAAAATACATATTGGATCATAAGATGTCAGGGGCCTAACTAACTTAGCCTAAGTAAGGATTTTATGTTATTTTAAAAGCAATGACGGTACAGAACACTAACTGCGCAAGTCCGAGTTGCACTTGGCGAGTCTCTTTATTTATTGCTTAAAATTGCAGCAAAACCACGGAGTTACAATTTTTATTGTTGAATTCATTAAAACAAAAAAGAACTGAACATAACGAAAACGAATAAGATTATCAATATCTTTAGTAATAACACACTCCTGTCTTTTGAATTTTTCGGCAATGGCACGCAGCTTCTCTGTAGTCATTTTTCTCACTGCCGAAGCAGCTATTGCTTCATCAGCTCAAAACTTTTATAGAGCTCTGGCCTCCAAAATCGCCAATACTCTGTAAATCCATCAGGCTGAGATCCGGCGAATATGGCGGTTATTCTGTAAATGTAATAAATCCGGGAAAAAAAGGATTTACACAACTTTTGAATTGCTGATTGCCAAAGTGTTGCTAGGCCCATAAAAGCAATACAACCTTCAAGGTGTCAAGACGATACACATTATTGTCGATTTTAATCACCTGATCCCGAAAAATCAGAGGAGTTTTTCCTGTCACACTAATTTCGCCCCCGAATATAATCGACTGTGGATTTTGACGATGTTTAATGACAGATGATAGGCAGAGAAACTGTCATTTTGGCGGTTGTGCGCTTCTCGTCACTTCTCGTCATCGCTGAAGAGCCGGCCTAGTTGGAACTGGTAAGGCTTTACATTAAGCTTATTTCTCGCAATTCGCCGCACCGATCTAGTGCTTATGCAGTGTACTTTCTTCCCCTTCCCGGACTATTCGTCTTCTGTTGAGAAAACACCCAGCAAAGAAACAATTTAACACTGACGTGTTTCTTGACGATTTAATTCAAAAAAATTTGGAAAATTACCTACTCTATAGTATATTCCCACCAGGATTTTCAAATCCATTATTTTGCCGTAGTCAATAAAAAGTTTTTACCAGTACTGGAATTTGAAGTCGTGATCCTTGGCTTTTCAAGCTAGTGTTCTGTCAGCTGAGTTATTGGGGCTACTAGTCAGAACCAACCATTAATATTACATCTTTTTAATTTGTATGTTAGTATGTATCGGCTTGCAATTTTCAACAAGCTGGGTGAAAGTACTAGAAAGGAACTGGAAGGAATTATGTTTACGATTACTGGTTCTTTAAACCTATTTATTTTTAAATCAACCATCTGGAATTCCTCGGACTCACATCCCAATTGAGATAGGTTTGAAACATACGTCTGAATGCCGTCCCCAAGTTCCATGCCCTAAGATATAATAGAGCATCACGAGTGTACCTTTTAAACTAATTGAAAATTTAATTAATTGTTTTTTTAAAATTTTTATTTTTTGAATTTATTTTCATTTCTTAAAATTTATTTTCTAGAAAATAATATAATTTAATAAAAAATTTTTTACAGCCGCAGAATAATTTTGAGAAAAACATGCTTCTGTAAAGAGAGAGATTACCTGACCATATTTACTTTAAAATGAGCGGTCAAGTACAAGTCGGACTTGCGCAATTAGTATTCCATACGTTGTTTGCTTTTAAGATCAAAATTTTTGTTACGTAGACATAAAATGATCAATGACTTCACAAAAAATACCTCAAATGAGTTTTACACAAAGTTTGTTTCTGATCTTTGTTGAAAACTGATGACCTTGAAATTATTTTTGTTTTTATATACCAGATAAATTATTAAAAGTAATGCACTCGTGATAATTTTCGTTCAATCTACACCCTCTGGAGATTATTCCAGAGTTTTTGCAAAATTTTTTGACCAGTACTTTTCGAGATAAGGGGGGACAGCGATTTTTAACAATTTATTAAAAATAATACAAAGAAAAGTGTGCGCAAGTACTACATTATATATGTTTTTGAACTCGTGTTTTCACAAGCTTTCATTTGGCATTCGACGACCAGGTAATTTTTTTTCACTTCCGATTTCACCCCCCAAAACTAATCCTTTAAGTCAAGATTCAACTTTAAAAACTACCCGTCTCTGATGGGGCCATCAGTTCCTATATTAGTGCCAAATTTCAACTTTGTAGTAGTTTCGGAGAAAATCGGGTGTCACAGACGGACAGACAGACAAACGGACGGACAGACACCGAAGCGATCTTATAAGTGTTCTGTATGGAACACTAAAAAAGTGATTATATTACGCATATCAAATTGATAAGTATTAATAACCTATTTTTTATTTTTAGCAAAAATAACAATATTTTACATACTATTCTATGCAGGATTAGCATGCCTTGTTGCAATCTTCTTCTCTTTATTTTGGTTAACTATCAACCCGAATACACCAAAATGGACAATGGAACACTCATTAATAGGGACAAATCCGGGATTAGGGTTTAGGCCGATAATAACGAACACTACTACTAGCACCACTTTAATTTGGTTGAAAGCTAAGAACAGGACAAGTTACCAGCCTTGGGTAGATCTTTTAATGCTGGATTTGGAGAGTAAGTAGCACACTAATAACGATAGCTCGTACTATATTAAAAGCAAAAAAGACAAGAGCAATTTTATCAATTTAAAATAATTAATCAAATTTATTTCTTGGAATTAGCGTATCAACGAGTATTACAAAATAGCCCGCAAAATGTTACTTGGTTAGATACAGCACCCTAATTAACTACGTTGAGATTTTGGAATCCTCGGTACAGTGGTACTAGATCACAGTTATCAGTACTACATCAAGCACTTTAATTCTACGCTCGACGCGCGTTTCATAAACTGTGCTCATTTAGTTAGCGAAATGCGCGTCAAGGGTAAAAATAAAACGTTTGGTGAAGTGATGATAATTGTTGTGTAGCACCTTAATCACAAACTATAAAATTAAGACACAAAACCAGCTATCAATCTAGGATGGATGCAGGATATAGACTAGAAGTAGGTAAATAAATTGCGTACTTCTTTTTCGACTAAAAAAAAATAGTCTCTATGAATCTCGTCTATGCCCATAGTTCTTCCTTGCACAACTCTTTTTAGGCTGTCGTCTATATGGAGAACATCTTCCTTTGGTCACCAAATACAATTTACAGCGATTTCAGGCCAACGTGAATCGCTTTTTCCGCACACGCGTCTCTCCTGTAACACTTTGGGGATTCCTTGCAGCACGTGTGCTATGCCCATATAAAAAAAATTGTCTTGGCCTGAGCTTTTTCTGTTTAGGATAAATCGTAGTGAATTAGGTAATCATAGTTTATTGTCTGTCCTTTTATATTTGATATTAAAATTAAAGTAAGAACTAATAAATGAATTGAAAAAGATTTATATTTATGAAATTTTTATCTGCTTCTCAATAAGTATTGTAACTTATCAAACTTACTAAAAGCTTATTTTGTTGTACTTTTTGTCGGTTTCGGTTTTATATTACCTCAATTTTAGGATAAGCTCATAATTAAATTGGGAAATAAGTCCATTGTTTTTAAAATGACAATAGCTTCTTGTGCGGTTTCAGTTTTTCCTTTTTAAATCAGATGTCAGTAGAATCACTCTAATTTTTATGTGAAATGTGAAAAAATAATAAAATAATTATTTACACAAACTTTCCACTATATTTGTAACACACCGTGGCATGTTTCGCTATCACAGTAGCTTCTTCAGAGGTTACATTCCGAATTACTGAACATTAAAAAGTAAAGGTGTTAATATATAAGTAGAAGCAAGAAAAGAAAATTTATTTTTACCATTAACTAATTAACTATTAATAGAAAATATTTAAGAAAGGTGAATTATTAAGGTCTACCTGATCGTTCAATAGGCGGCTGGAATTTTTAAGTTTGTTTATCTCAGACTCAATTAGGTTTAATCTCTGGCTTTTGTTCTCATTGTGTAGAATTATGAAGTTATTATTAAAGCTGTGACCATTCTTGATTAGTTATTTTGCATAATTGGAATAGGTTTTTCCTTCGATAAAACATTTATAGTGTTCATCTAATCCAGAGGTTCCCAAACTTTTTTTCTCGTAGACCACTTTCAAAATTTTACTGGTTTCGGTGGACCCCCTGCTGCTACATTTGTACCATATTACCAAAACTCGTCAAAAAATGTGAAGATTAGATCTAACGATGGAAATTTGCGTCATGGCTGGGTTCCAACCCTAAATTCGGAGTGGTAAAAATAAAAAGAAAAATAATATATTTTCTTGTGTTCTATTTGTTAAAATAATATGATTACAGACTTAATACAATTAAAATTAAACATTAATAACGTACCGTAACTTCAACAATGCAAATCTACAATTAAAAAAAAATATTCATAATTTTAATGGGAGGGATGTACTTGATGGACTGGATGGAATAACCGCAAATCTCACCGTTCTGTGATGTTCAATCTGCTCCTTTTTTTTGTTAATAGGTTTGTAACGACACTAAAACTTTTTTCGACAAGGTATGACGAGGGAAACGTTATCAAAAGTTTTCTCGCAATTTCCCACAGCCCAGGATATTTTTCGGGTATTTCTGCCTGCAGCCAAAATGTTTGATAGCCTTTTTTAAATTTCACCTTCAGCTCCTCATTGGTGCTAAGCTCGAGTAGCTCCTCTTGTAATACCACATTCGCCACTTCCGTTTCATCAAATGGATTTATGATCCATGGTGGTATTTCCATCGTCAGAATATCTTCAAATCTATTTTTGAAGTCATCATGCAGGGCATTTAAATGTTGAACGTATGTCTGAATATCCTCATCAAGACATTCTGCCCGTGACAAGTTTGGAAACTGGGAGAATTCGCGCCGACTAATATTTTGCTGCATAAATTTCAATTTTCCAAGAAAAGCCGAAATTACCGAAAATTTAGGCTGTCCCCTTGTAACTGCAAGTTAATGTCATTAAATTTTTTGAACAAATCTGTCAAATACGCGATGTCTGCTTTCAATTTGATCAGGTTTTCTTTTAAATCTGGATCTTTACTTTCCAGAAACTCTAAAACTGATTCAAAAAGTGAGTAAAATCGTGTTAAACATGCACTTTTCGACAACCAGCGTACTTCAGTATGTAAGAGCAATCGTTGGAAGTCTTCATCATTTTCGTCGCACAATTGTGCAAATAAACGGGTATTCAACGCATTGCTTCTTATTTTGTTAAGTGCTTTAATCACAAATTGAACCGATTGGTGCAATCTATCACTCAAATTTTTCGCTACCAGGTGTTGTCGGTGGATGACACAGTGAATTGCAGTTACTCCTGGTATAATTCTTTTAAGATGGCTTATAAACCCACGATATCGTCCGAAGATGGCAGGAGCTCCATCTGCTGCCACCGAAATAATGTTTGTAAATGGAATCGATTTTTCCTTAAAAAAATCACTCAGGACATTAAATATTGATTCGCCTTTAGTGTCCGTCTCCAAAGTTTTCGCGAATAGCAGCTCTTCATGGATTTCTTCGTCCATAACAAATCGAACATATGCCAATAATAATGCTTTATTACCAGGTAAAGTTGACTCATCCAGTTGAATAGAAAAATTAGTTGTTTGCAGATAATTACACAAGAAGCTTTCAATATCAGAGCTCATTTCATCAATACGTCTTTGTACAGTGTTGTTACTCAAAGGAATTCTTTTGAGTACGTCAAATGGAGGTTTGTGCAGAACAGTTTTTAAAACCCCTTCAACAGCGGGTAAAATTAACTGTTCTCCGATGGTGTGCGGTTTTTCCAGATTTCGCTATAAGCAATGAGATATTGTAAGATGTCCGCAAGCCATCATCGTTACTTTGAGACATCGAAGCGAACATACTGTGCACGGTGGGTCTCTTTTCATATTTTTCCTTCAATGTTTGAAAATATTTTAAATCTTTACCTATTTTATCAGGATTCAAAATAAATCGAAAACTATTAGAAATAGGTATATAACATACTTAAAAAAATTTGTAGGGTTTTGTAAAATCTATCAGAAAAAATAATAATATACGGGGTGTGCCATTTAAAAAATATGAGATTTTTCAATTTAAAATAGTTGAAATGCATAAATTAATTTTGAACACCCTGTAGCATCTAACTCAAATTTCTTTACATATATCTTTTTTTCATCTCTATAGAACGCTCGTACTAATTATGAGTATTCCACCTTCAGAAACAATGGCGCTACTGGCAGTTTTTACAGAACTGAAAACTAGTATTTAAAAAAAAAAATGAAATATTAGTAAAACTACGTTTAGGTATATAACATTATTAATAAAAAGGTTATAAAATTTTACGCAGAATTTGAAATTAAATTAGAAAATAGGATGTTCCATTTAAAAAAAAAACGTATGTTATATCGGCCACACTTTTGTGAAGTACCCTGTATACTCAAAAATAATTTTAAACTGTGCACCTTAACATTCCCTAAAATTATTATATTTAACATTTTTTCGTCATTCCCGAAACAAATGAAATAATGAACTTTACTCTATCGTTGACTCACCCTGTACACTTCGAAAGACAACAATCAATTCAAGTTGGAATCATAAACTCCACTACTGGATGCAAAATTCTAATGACTTTATTTTCAAAGCAAACCGGTTAACAAACGAAATCCGAAACGCAGCTGCCAAGAGGCGCAGCATTGAGATAGGTAGCGGTCCCAATCCGACGCCAGGTCACATTTAATGCTATAACTTTGTAATGGAGTGGAATATTCTTAACTTTTTTTTTGAATAATTCTTAAAAGTATAGAGAATAAAAATCCGTATAAAAATCGAGTTTTCCAAAATTCGAGGTGTATGAAAGCAATAAAAGCAAACTCTTGTACGTTTATATATTTTTAGGTTATTATTCCCCAAGAAAATTTTCTAAAGGCAACGGAAAAGTAAAAGTATGTTCACATTCAAAGTATCCAGAAGATGATGAAGTGTGTGAAGTAGATGTTAGTGACTGGGGTCCCTGTTCTAGAGAAAGGGACTTTAATTATGACAGGTATGTATAATTTTAAGTTTTCTATGTAGACCGTTCCGGTAACAGGCTGGTGAGAGTTTTATTGAAAGGATCTGGACCAGCATCAATTCATTTATTTGTCTAAGGATTGAAATGAAATTTTAATGAATGATAAGGGTCATTGAGAATTGTTTACATTTCTTAGAAATTAAAATTTTAAATTATAGCTGAAAAATGGGCAGTATTCTACAGCGACACATTATTGAACTTTTATGCCGTAAGCATGATGAATAAGAAGCTAATGAAACAAAAAATAATTGTGTCAGGGAGGACTGTATCGCTTAGACACAAAGAGCTCAAAACAAGTAAAATAAAATAAAGATATTTATACCATGAGAAAAATATACCCAAAGTTAAAAAAATCGAAATTGAAAAAAGAACACTAGCAATTATGATTTGTATTGCCATGGATTATGACAAACTTTCCTGATCGATTTGTGTCAAAGAAAAGTCAAAGTCTATGCAGCAACTTATCAAAACGATATTTTATAAAAATATTTCAAGAACAATCTGCTTCATTTTCAAACCGGAAGTCTATACTCCGCGCCTTCTTATAATGCAAATTCCACAACTGCCTAGCTTAATAATCCTATTTTTTTACAGGGAGAAATCTGCCTTATGGATACTGATGCGTCACCTTAAGGGTGCCCCAAAGTGCTAAGTGGGGCTCTCCAGCCAGCAGAGTGGCTGGCATACCCACTAAAAACTTTTTATGAGCTGGGTCTACCACCCTCCACTCCTTTTATAACACGTAGGCTGAACAATTTTTGGTCTGACACATAGATGTCGCCCCTTTCAAAAAATCCATTTGATTTTTAGGAAGTATCAACCTTCAAACGATACGTGTCAAAATTTCATGACATTTCGACAATTAGTTTACAAGTTACAGTGGTTTTAGTGACGCTATTTTTGGTATTTTCAAAACAATGGAAAAAATCGAATTTCGTGTTTGAGTTAACGCTGTTTTTTGATGGGAAAAAAATACCGTTCAAGCAAAACAATGGATTGATAAGTGTTACGGGGACTCTGCCCCTGGAAAATCACTCATCATCTACTGACATACTGAATTTAAACGCGAACGTACAGATACAAATGATGCTGAATGCTCCGAACGCCCAAATGAGGTGGTTACACCGGAAAACATCAAAAAAATCCACAAACTTGTTTTGTATGACCGTAAAGCAAAATTGCGTGAGATAGCTGATACGCTAAAGATATCAAACGAACGTGTTAGTCATATTTTACAGGAACATTTGGACATGAGAAAGCTCTCTCGAAATGGGTATCGCGTTTGCTCACAGTGGATCAAAAATAACAACGTGTTGATGAATCTGAGCGTTGTTTAAACCTGTTTAAGCGCAATAAAAAGGATTTTTTCATGCAATATGTGACAATGGATGAATTATGGATCCACCACAACACACCGGAATCAAATCGACAGCCAGCGGAATGGACAGCAGCCAGTGAAAGCCACCCGAAGCGACCAAAGACACAACAGCCGGCTGGGAAGGTTTTGGCCTCTGTATTTTCGGATGCACATGGAAGAAGAGAAAACCATCAATAGCGAATATTATATAGTCCTTGGTACGTTTGAAAGCAGAAATCGCAAAGAAACTGCCCCAAATGAACAAAAAAAAGTGCTCTTTCATCAAGATAATGCACCGTGTCACAAGTCAATGGTTACGATGGCAAAATTGCATCAGTTGAAGTTCGAGTTGCTTCCTCATCCACCGTATTCTCCAGATTTGGCCCGCAGCGGCTATTATCTATTCGCAGACCTCAAAAATGCTCGCGGGAAAGAGACTTGGCTCCAATGAAGAAGTATCGCCGGAACTGAGGCCAATTTTGAAGGCAAAGACAAATCCTTCTATAAGAAAGGTATAGAAACGTTAGAAAACGCGTTGTATTGACTGTATCACTCTTGAACAAGACTATGTTGATGAATAAAGTCGAATATTGCAGAAAAAGTGTGTCGTAAGTAGCTAAACCAAAGACTTTTCAGCCTACGTATTAAAATGCGATATTTCTTTATGTAGAGATTTATGGGTTTTAACTTTAGGGTTAATTAAAACACATAAACCTCTACATAAAGAAATATAGCGTTTTATAAAAGGAGTATAGGGCCGTAGACCCAGCTCACAAGAAGTTTTTTAGTGAGTATGCCAGCCACTCCGGCTGAAGAGCCCTCTATAACTGGAGCACATTTAAGATAACGCAGACTACTTTAATATCCATAAGGCGGATTTGTCCCTTTAAAAAAAGAAAATTGTGTTTTAAACGGTTTAACGAAGGACGGGAGTCGTTCGAGGATGATGCAAGGTCAGCGCAAATTCGGCCGATGCGACGCAAACGTTGTGAAAATTCATCTTCTGCAAATCGGCCGTCATATTTCATGTAGATTGATGGCAGAAAGCTTAACATCTCTCAATAAAGTGTTCAAGACATTGTCCTGAATGTTTTGAACAAAAGCAAAGTGTGTGCGAAGTTTCTGCCTACAGCCTAACACCCGAACAAAAACAGCAATGGGTGGGCGCCAGCCATCGAAATGAAAATTGTTTACGATTCTTTTCTATAGAAAATAATGACGGGCGATAAGACGTGATGTTACCAATACGAGCCTACCACTAAACGACAAAGTACTTGATGGCTCGGTAGTGGTTTCCCAAGACCGAAGGAAGTATAACCGACAAAATCAAAAAATTTGTCCCTGATATCAAAAGAAGATTTAACAGTTCCAGATAGATGCTTCATATTCTACTGTCGATTTCCAAGGAAAAACACCACCTACTATTCCCATAGTGCAGTCAAGGATGCCCGATGTTGTCTTCAGACAGCGTATCATAAAGCGTATTCTGATGAAGCTAGACACCAAAAAGGCTTCTGGCGCTGACGGAATATCTGCCATAGTTCTTAAAATCTGTGCGAGGGAACTAACACCAGTTTTCTGTAGACTTTTCAACCTATCCTATAGAAAGGGAATATTTCCTTGTTGCTGGAAATGTGCTACAGTTCAGCCGATACCTAAAAAAGGCAAGAAGACCTTGCCAAATAACTACCGACCAATCGCACTGCTTTCAATAATATCGAAAGTCATGGAAAAGGCTATCAATCAGCATCTTCTAAAATATCCCGAAGGATTCAACATTATTAGCGATCACCAATACGGCTTTCTTCGCTTCTGACTTATGTAACACATGTTTGGAACAATGCAATTGAACACTTTGGAGAATCTCGAGCGGTTGCTCTTGACATATCCAAGGCATTCGACCATGTTTGGCACGATGGGCTGTTGGCTAAGCTACCTTCTTATGGTATGTCGGAAAAGTTCTGTTTGTGGCTCTCATGTTTCCTCAGAGAGCGTTCTTTACTAGTGGCAGTCGACGGATTTCTTTCTAACACCTTCACTATCAACGCCGGTGTACCCCAAGGCTCCATACTGTCTCCTTCTCTCTTTCTCATTTACATTAACGATCTGCTGGAAAAGACGGGGAATCCAATCTACAGCTTTGTAGATGACAGTACACTTATCTCTTCATTCACTTTGAACGCTCGGACATCGGCTACTCAGACGAATATCCACAGACAGCAGGAAGTCATTCAACTTAACAAAGACCTGGAAGAAATTCTATCTTGGGGTGACAGTAACCAAGTGGAATTTAAACGCTACAAAAACCCAGGCGGCAGTTTTTTCTAAAAAGTTAACGTTGCTGAACCCGACATAGTTACGTAGGGGCACTCCATTCCTCTAAAATCGTCACTCAATTTGTTGGGCGTTAATTTGGGAGCAAATATGTCCTGGCATGAACATGTTGCAGGCATAGCAAGAAGAGCTTCTCAAAAGTTGGGAATATTATTTCGAACCAGAAAGCTCTACACTCCACAACAACTGTTAATTCTTTTACAAAGCTCAAATTAGAACAACTATGGAATACTGCTCCCATGTTTGGAGCTCCGCTGCCAAACATACACTGCATTTGTTGGATTCTATTCAGAGAAAGAGCTGTTCGTCTGATTGGAGACCCGGAACTGACCGTCGGCCTTGATTCACTGGAACATCGAAGAACGGTTGGCGACTTGAGCCTATTCTACAAGTACTTTCATGGAAAGTGTTCGAAGGATGTGGCCCGCTTAATTCCTTCCAGAGCGGTGCATGTTAGAAGTACACGTCGCGCTAATTCTTCACAACCGTATGAGGTTCAGCTTGTTACTCCTCGTACAACGCTTTTCAAGCAGTCTTTTATATGGAGAACATCATCCCTTTGGAATAATTTGCCCAGGACTGTGTTTCCCACCGAGTACAATCTACAGCGATTCAAGAACAACGTGAATCGCTTTCCTCCTCCGCACACGTCTCGCTCCTGTAGCGCTTTAGAGACTTCCCTGTAGCACGTGTGCTAGACCCATAAAAAAAAAAGTTGAATGTTGAATTTTGAACATTATATTGAGGTCGGAGGGGTCATTTGAAGTTATATAATTCTTTTGATTTTTCTGTTTTTTATTAAGACAGTCCTGGAGCTTGTTGAACAGACTGTGTATAGTTTTATATACATTGGTGAACAAAAAAATCGACTCAAACGATATTGCTTCATTTAACAGCGATCCTTGAATCTAATTTTCAAACAGTGATGTTATTTTTGGTATCATTAGAATGCTGATTTTCTGTTCTCCAATAATACTAAAAACATTTGGATTTTCAAAAAGTTGTAGTGATTAAATCGGTTTTATTCAATAGAACCGTTTTTGCTCGCTCAGCAACGTACTCATTGAGCGCTATTCATCTCTATAAAAACACATGCAACTGCATTTTCCTATCATTCCTTTATAGGAACTTGAACCGTCAACACCTCTGCTATATCTTCTCACTAATTACGTCATCGGAAAGTGAATACCAGCTTATCGACAAGCGCGATTCAGATTTGCCCGACAACATGTCGCAATGACGCTCCGTTTTATTCTCCGACGAGTCCCAAATGTGCCTACATGGCAATAATGGAAGAAGACAAGTCTATAGGAGGCCTAGGGAGCGCCATGCGTAGTGCTGCATTAGTGAAACAGTTGCCTACGGAGGAGGTTCTGTCATTGTGCGGGGAGGCATCTCACTGGACGAGAAAACCGATTTGGTTTTCGAGACTAAAGAGTCTCAAAACATCGAGGATATCCTGCAGGAATACGTTGTTCCTTACGCTGGGTTTGTTGGCGATAGCTTCGTGCTATTTAAGGCCACATGCTGCTACATCGGTGCTGCAACATCTAGCAGAAGTGGGAATACCCTCATTAGACTGGCCTGTGCGAAATCCTAACCTCAATTCAATCGAGCATATGTGGAATGAGCTCATAAAAAGGGTTCGAGCCAGATCTCCAGTCCTTGCATCGCTGAGGGACGTAAAGAGTGGGGACAAATCCCACAGAAAGCAGTGAAAAAGCTTGAAAAACCTGCTGGCAGCAGTAGTAAGGACTAGGGGAGGTAATACAAAATATAGATTTTGGTCTTCTATAATATATATAAAATACAACGTCTCTCTGTCTGTCTGTGCGCTTATCACTGGAGAACCACTTATCCGATTTACGTTCCTTTTTTTAAAAAACATACATATGTTCTCTGGCCAGGTTATAGGCTATATTTTATTACGATAGGTAGCATAAGGAATGAATAGTGACGATAATAGTGAATGAGGTCACAAAAAAGTTTGCCGTTAGCGCGTTCCCTTGCAATACATAGCCTAAACCACTAAATATGGAACAATATTATGTAGTAAAGAATATCTATAATCTATAATATATATAAAATGCAATGTCTGTCTGTCTGTCCATTAGTGCGTTTATCACGCGAGAACCACTTATCCGATTTACGTGCCTTTTTTTAAATTCATACATATATTCTTTGGCCAGGTTATATAATAATAATAATACTCTATATCTATAATATATACAAAATGCAACGTCTCTGTCTGTCTGTCCATTAGTGCGCAATTTACGTCATTTTTTTAATTCATACATATGTTCTCTGACCAGGTTATAGATATATATTTTACTACATCTATAATATATATATAAAATGCAACGTCTCTCTGTCTGTCTGTCTGCCTGTCTCTCTGCCTGTCTGTTTGTCTGTCCATTAGTGCGCTTATCACTGGAATACCACTTATCCGAATTAGTGCTTTTTTTTTAAAACATACATATGTTCTCTGGCCAAGTTATCCATCTATAATATATATAAAATGCAATGTCTCTCTGTCTGTCAGTTAGTGCGTTACTTGCATTTTTTTGAACATACATACGTTCTCTGGCCAAGTTATAGGATATATTTTATTGCGTTAGGTAACATAAAGAATAAGCAGTGACGATAATAGTGAATCAAGTCGGAAAAAAAAAAGGTTACCGTTAGCGCATTCTCTTGCAATACACTGGCTAAACCATTAAATATGGAACAATATCATGTTGCAAAGAATATAATATATGTAAAATGCAACGTCCCTCTCTCTGTCTGTCTGTCCTTCAGTGTGCTTATCACTTGAGAACCACTTATCCGATTTACGTGTTTTTATAAATTTATACATATGTTTTATATAATTCGATATAAGCCTAGATAATGGGAGATAAGGTGAGATAATGAGAAATAATTATAAATAATGGGAGCTAAGGGGATATAAAGGGAGATAAGCAGACATAAGTCTAGATAATGGGAGTTATGGTGAGATAACGGGAGATAAGGAGAAATATTGCGAGATAAGTCGAGATAAGCCTAGATAATGGGAGATAAGGTGAGATAATGGGAGATAAAGAGAAATAATGGAAGATAAGGAGAAATAATGCGAGATGAGCAGATATAAGCCTAGATAATTGAAATTATGTAGAGATAATGGGAGATAAGAAGAAATAATGGGAGATAAGGGGAAATAATGGCAGATATTTTATTACGTTAGGTAACAAAAGGAATAGGTAGTGACGATAGTAGTGAATCAAGTCCACGCGAGCGGAGCCACGGGCACGGCTAGTTATCAATAAAATTAATTTTTCAACTTAAAATTTGTTTAAAGTCGACAAATTTACACATGCAAAATGACCAACAAAGATCCCATAAATGCTATATTCCATGCCTTTCCTCCTACGACTATAGCTTCTGAGCCTATACTCTTCATCAGGTAGACTTTAGGCCACGGTATCGATCGTGAAGATCCGAGTTCCGTGGAGAGTCAAGTTGGAATGACTCTCGCTGGCTTATAGCAATCATGGTACCTTAAATAAACGAGATACTACTCGTTGGGCAACTGTTGAGATTTCGAACTTCGAAAAACTGCTCAACTATATAAACCTAACATTGTTAGGTTGTTATATAGTTGTAGTGACCAATCAAGTAACAAACCGTATTCCGAAATTTTATTTGGGAATATCGATTTAGTTTAAAATTTGATTATTTCTTCCTTTCTCTTACCCCTATTTCAATCCTTGTACTTCTTGTTTCCACTTTCAATCATTTTATTCAGTAAAAAGCATGAAGTATGCTATTGAATTTAGTATCATTAAAAAGAGTGTAGAATGAGCTTTCAAATAACCCTAAAATCCATAAAAATATATGAACAGTAAATTCAGTCAAATAGTTTGAGTGGATTTTTTTGCTCACCAGTGTATTATAATAAGTATGATTATTTAATTGTTGTAGCGGTACACCTTGTATATTCATAAAACTCAACAAAATCTATGGTTGGATACCAGATTACTACTTACAAGATCACGAACTTCCATCAGATATGCCCAGTCAGCTAAAACATCATATTCTGAAAATTAGTCCTATTAATGTAAGTATATTTTTTCGCGGGTGTCTTTTCTACCTCTGTAGGAGAGTATCTTGTTCCGATTTAGAGTTATTTGGGACTTCAGGAATATACATCTAAAATGAAAGTTGTTCTAAAGTTTGTCAGTGTATTCCAAACCAAAAACTTACTGGAAAAATTCGGCAGAAGTTACTCCCTTGATATAAAGAATCTATTGCCTGATCCTTTTACCAGCGATAATAATACAACTACACCAGGGGTGCTCAAACTTGAACTGCTGGCGATCTACCTCAATATTGTTAGACTACGATCGATCGACTCTGAGAGGCTGCAAGTAAGTGTGATGCAGGATTGTCGTCTAGGTAGGGTGTATCGTGGCATCGATATTAGTTTTCCGCACAATATGCATTTTTTTAGTCAAGGTAAGTGTAGGTCTGCTCTAAAATGTCAATGAAAAAACTCATAATTATTCAAAATTGAGAGTTTATTGGTCCTTACAAAACAAACGAGTTCTAGTGTCTAAACTTAACTAAAGAGTGACTTTGGATGTTGAAGCGTGGCACTGCATGTCCTCAGCATACTTTTCATAAGATGGTAAGTAATTACCGAGTGCTAATCGCAAGCATGATGACATATGTTCGTCAGTTAGTCGATTGCGATATTTTGACTTAATTATCTTCATTTCAGAAAATGCAGACTCGTACAAGTAAGTTGACCCAAACATTGCCGTCAGTTGAAGGGCGATTTGCCTTAGATTCGGATATTTATCTTCAGATATAAAACACCAGAATTTTGTATCAGATGCTGTGGCTTTGAGATGTATATCTGATATAATCTGCACTAACTCATTTTCAACAGAACATGAGTCCATGTTAAACTGACTTGCTATTTCAGTAGCTAATTCCTCAATGTTTTTACACGAAAAATCATCTCAATAATAGTTTTTTTTTTCCTTTACCTTGAAGCTCCAAATTAATGGTGTTTAAATGCATTGTGATGTCTGTCAAAAATGCCAAATCAGTCAGCCATTTTCCGTTTTTCAGCATCTGAGTGTCATCACCTCTTTCGTCCAGAAAAGCTGTTATTTCGGGCAATAATTCTTGAAACCTTTCTAGGAATTTTCCGCGACTCAACCACCTGACGTCCGTGTGAAGAACTAAATCAGTGTGTTCAGCTGACTCACTATCTTCCAACTGCAATTTAAAGAGCCGTCGTTGCAAGCTACGTGCACGGATAGAATTCATAATTTTTATTGCAATGCCCATAATCTCCCATGTTTAGAACTTTTGAACACAAAACTTGTTGATGTATAAAGCAATAGAAGGAGAAAAATGAAGGGAAATCGTCATTAGCTCGACACAATGCCACAAAACCGTTTTCGTTTCCAGTCATTGCTGGTGCTCCATCGGTTGCAATGCGCACTAGTTTATATATTGGTAGCTTGTAGTTTGTTACAAAATTGAAGAAAATGTCATATATATCTTCGTCACGGGTCTTTCCTTTCAGAGGAATCTTCCTTAGCCGACATGTCATTGAATACCATTCGAATAAAAATACACAGCTGGGCAGTGTCTGTTATATCGGCGGATTCGTCGAACTGTAAAGAAAAGTATGTACATTCCATGATATCATGTTTTAGTTTATCTGCCATGTCCTGACTCATGACTTCAACACGCCTTGTGACAGTCGGACGGGATAACTGAAGTTCTCTAATAGCAGACATAATCTCCGTTTTATTTTTAAAATCTCCAAATAAATGCTTCCTTCACAACCAATCCATCATCAAATAGTTTCTTGTGTTTCGCCAATATATGAGATATTTTAAATGACGCGATCGTTGCAGCTTTTGATTGTTTGGCTGGTCTTGTGAACATGGTTTGTTCTTTTTACAAACAAGTTATCAAATCACGTACTTTTCGTTTTCTTAATTCACTCTGTGACGGAAAATCCTTTTCATAGTTTTTATGAACTATTTTATGATGCCTCTCTAAGTTCCCACGCTTAGGTATTGCAACTGACGCACGGCAAATGAGACAAATGCACTTATCCTTTACCATACAAAAGAAAAATTCTTCCTCCCAATGGTTATTAAAATGATAAGTTTTACTTTTCTTCGCCGCACTCATTTTGGACTATTTATTAATAAACTTTGTATCGATGTATCGCCTTCAAGTTACAACTCAGACTGACTCCTATTCCTGCAGGTGCAACATTTATATCGGTGCAAACGAAGTCTCGAATGTTCCCGTCAAACACGCCGCCCGAAGTTTCTAGAAAAATCGGCGAGAATCAAAAACGCGGCTTTTCTTTGACAAGTACCGCGCGTTCCTTTGATAAAGCCGCCTTTTGCCGCTAGCAGGGGGTTATTACGTTAAAAGAAAGTGTTGAGGTGGTTATTCTGGCCTAATTGTGGATCGAATAAATTTTAGTAGTTTATTCATTACATTTTGTTTTAGTTACCTAAAACAAAATCTGTGAATAGTTCTATATCGGAAGTTTTTTCTCGAGATCGACTCAAAAAGCACTCGCGATCGACTTGTCGATCGCGATCGACCGTTTGAGCATCCCTGAACTACACCATTCTTACCAGTTTCTTGAAATGTAAAATATCCATATGGTGAAATCTTACCAGATTTGGAGAAGAGAATTGTTTGAATTTTCGCCTCCTTCTTCCAGTGATCGAACCAATTCGACAACTTGGTCAGGTATGTGAGGAGCATACTCTTTATTGTGTGACTTTTTAAACTTGTATGACAATGTCATCAGCCTATAAAGCTAAATTGATGTTGATCGCAACCGTAAAAATATTAAAGAATAGTGACTTACATTATTTTATCCAGACTGTAATAAATGATCGGACCGGTTTATCTATGAAGGGAACCCAAAGCGAATAAGTTTAAACGCCAGCTCCTAGCCAACCGTGTCAACTCCTATCGAATGAGTCACGATTTTTTGGCAAGTCTAGTCGTACGGTGTGCGTCGGATATCCTCAGACTTAATGTCGTATTGATCTGTTTAGATTTAATAATTTGAACGATTATCACTTTTCCAAATTCTCTGGTCCATGTTCTATATTTACAGACCTTCGTGATCACAGGCCTCTTCCAGTACCAGGGAAAACTTAGTCTGAGGATTCCATTAATCACATTAGTGAGCTCGACGACTCCTTTCTAGGGGAGGCTTTGCAGTATTCCTTCGGTAATTTTGTAATATCCTGAGAAATATTTTAAATATTATTGAATGTAACTTCAATTAAACATATAATAAAAGACTGTTTTTAGTCAATTTCCACTGGTTTATTTAAATTGTGATGACGCGTTTCGCTGTCGATGCAGCTTCATCAGATCTATATTTTACACTGTGAAATTTTATAAAATTTCTTAATTATAATATTACACCTAATTAAATTACATTGATAGTATTGGAAAACCCACACAGACATGGAATTAGGAGAATAAATTCAATAATGGTGAATTGTTTAAAATCTGCCTGGTCGTTGAGTAAAGTACCTGAAGTCCTTAATCGATTTATTTGCATTGTCTCTAAAAAGTTTAGTTTTAAATCTTTTTGTTGGGTACGTAAAATTTTGAAATTCTTATTAAACGTGTGATTTTTTGTTAAAAGATGATTAACATATGTTGAATTAGACTTTCTATGGATGAAACTTTTTTCGGGTTCTGTAATTCTTTCTATAAATGTACGTCCAGTTTGTGCTATGAATGTTTTAAGACATGACTACATGTTTAATTGATAAACCCCTGATTTATTATCTTTATTGATTTGTGGTTTATAGTTTTTGAGATATTTCCCTATAGTATTGTTAGTTTTGTAAGCTATGTTGATATTTTTTTGATTTAAAAATTTTCCCAGTTTTTCTGTTGGTTTGCCGAAATAGGTTAAATGTGGTTTTTTGTTCTTAAATCATGGGTACATTTCTGAGATTGCCTTGTTTCTAAGTTTTTTCCTAACGATGTTATCGATTAAAGTAACTGAATAAACCGTTGTTAACGGCTACTTGCTTTATGTAGTTTAATTCTTTAGTAAAATTGTCTTCTGTTGAGGGGATATTAGTTAGTCTATGTATAAAGCTATTATAAGCCGCGAGTTTATGATGGTTAGGGTGGTGAGAACTATTGTGAATTGTGGCATCTGTATGACAAAGTTTGTGATATATTGCAAATTCATGTTTTTTCATGATTTTACTGATTGTCTAGGCAGTTAATTTTCCCCTCGACTCTTTCTTCCATTGTAAAACTGATATTTCTATGTAAAGAATTCATGTACTGTAAAAAGTGTGTTAACTGTCTGTCGGTACCTGTAAAGCATACCATTATATCGTCTACGTATCGATACCAGTATAGACAATTATTACTGTTGTTATTATGGTTGTTAAATATCATTGTTTCAATACCGTCCATGAAAATTTCGGCAAGTAATGGACTTAATGGACTCCCCATAATTAACCCTTCCTTACTATTGTAGAATTTATTGTTCAATGAAAAATAATTTTGTCTTAGGCAAGTTCTTAATAAATTAATTATGTCCATTCTTATAACTTCATTTACTTTGTTTTTTGTTAATAGGTTCTCTATTAAAATTAATGTTAATAAATCGATTAAAAAATCATTTCCAACACACCTTTTTTCGACAGGGAAAAAAATCTTCTAACAAAAGGTTTCAAACACAATATTCAAACTAACTTCAATATCAAAGACTCGGAGATATTAGGTTTTGATACTGAAATAGCCTTGAAAGATAGTCCTAACAACATGTTATCAAAATTTCAAACAGCCGAAATTATTATAAAAAAATTTATACCTAATAATAACAACATCAACCAAGTCTTAAGGACAATAAAAACCATTCAGGGTAAAGCAAAACAAAACGATGTAATCTTTACCAAAGCAGATAAAGGTAACACAGTAATAGCAATAGACAAAATCGAATATATTAATAAAACGTTAGATTTTTTCAAAACAGGAAAGTACGAAATTTTAAATAAAAATCCGACAAATATCTTTCAAAAAGAAATAAAACAACAAATTGAACAGGCTAAAAATATCATTCACGATAAAGATAAATTTAAGTTCATAAATATGAATCCCCAAATCCCACAACTTTATTCACTCATAAAACTACCCAAACTTGAACACCATATCAGACCAGTTGTTTCCTATATGTCTGGTCCAGCATATAAGACGTCATCCTTTTTAATTGATTTAATCAAATATCATAGCAAATTTGTACCTAAATACAGTATCAAAAACTCACACGAACTCGTGGAAAAGGTTAAGAATATCATAATACCAGATAATTCTAAATTAGTTTCTTCCGATGTCAAGAACTTATTTCCAAGTGTTCACCCAGACGAAACAATAATTTTAATAGAGACCCTATTAAGAAATAACCGGTCAAGTGCAAGTTGAACTTGCACAATTAGTGTTCCGTACGTTGATTGTTTTTGAAATAAAAAGTTTTGTTAGGGTGGTATAAAATGATCAGTGACTTCACAAAACACACCCCAAATGAGTTTTCAACAAAGTTTGTTTCCAATCTTTATTGAAAACTGGTGACCTTGAAATTTTGTTTTTTTATATACCAGATAGATTATTAAAGGTAATGATAATTTTCGTTCAATCTATACCCCGTGGAGAATATTCCAGGATTTTTTCAAAATTTTTTGATCAGTGCTTTTCGAGATAACGTAGGGGACAGCGATTTTTCACGATTTTTTAAAAGTAATACGAAGAAAAGTGTGCGCAAGTATTACATTATTTATATATTTTTTACTGGTGTTATCACAGGCTTTCATTTGACACCACACTCGATAACCCAGTAAAAAAATTTTTTTTTCTCTTCCGATTTCACCCCTCAAAACGAACCCCTTAAGTCAAAATTTATGTTGCGGTGATATAAAATGATCAGTGACTTCACAAAACACACCCCAAATAAGTTTTCAACAAAGTTTATTCTAATCTTTAATGAAAATTGATGACCTTGAAATTTCTGTTTTTTTTATATAACAGATAAATTATTACAGGTAATGTACTCGTGATAATTTTCGTTCAATCTACACCCCGTGGAGAATATTCCAGAATTTTTTCAAAATTTTTTGATAAATACTTTCCGAGATAAGGCGGGTGGACAGCGATTTTTCGCGATTTTTTAAAAATAATACAAAGAAAAGTGAGCGCAAGTATTACATTATATATATATTTTTTACTCGTGTTTTCACAAGCTTTCATTTGATACCACACTCGATTACCTATTAAAAATTTTTTTTTTTTTCATTTCCGATTTCACCCCCCAAAACTAACCCCTTAAGTCAAAATTTAATTTTCAAAACTACATGGCTCTGATGAGGCCATCAATTCCTATATTGCTACCAAATTTCAACTTTCTATGACAAGTAGTTTCGGAGAAAATCGGGTGTGACAGACGGACAGACAGACAGACAGACGGACGGACAGACACCGAAGTGATCTTATAAGTGTTCCGTACGGAACACTAAAAACGAAGTAAGTGAAGTTATAAAAATGGACATAATTAATTTATTAAGAACTTGCCTAAGACAAAATTATTTTTCATTTAACAATAAATGCTTCAATAGTAAGGAAGGGTTAATCATAGGGAGTCCATTAAGCCCATTACTTGCCGAAATTTTCATGGACGGTATTGAAACAATGATATTTAACAACCATAATAACAATAGTAATAATTGTCTATACTGGTATCGATACGTAGACGATATAATTGTATGCTTTACAGGTACTGACAGACAATTAACAGTTCATTAATTCTTTACATAGAAATATCAGTTTTACAATGGAAGAAGAAGTTGAAGAGAAAATCAACTTCCTAGACTTAACAATAAGAAAAACCATGAAAAAACTTGAATTTGCAATATATCACAAACCTTGTCACACAGATACCACAATTCACAATAGGTCTCACCACCCCAACCATCATAAACTCGCGGCCTATCATAGCTTTATACACAAACTAACTAATATCCCCTTATCAGATTACAATTTTACTAAAGGATTAAACTATATAAAACAAGTAGCCGTTAACAACGGTTATTCATCTATTACCTTAACATCGTTAGGAAAAAACTTAGAAACAAGGCAATCTCAGAAATATACCCATGTTTTAAGGACAGAAAAACCACATTTTAATGCTTAACCTATTTCGGCAAACCAACAGAAAAACTGGGAAAATTTTTAAATCAAAAAAATATCAACATAGCCTATAAGACTAACAATACTATAGAGAAATATCTCAAAAATTACAAACCACAAATCAATAAAAATAATAAATCAGGGGTTTATCAATTAACATGTGGGTCATGTCCTAAAACATATATAGGACAAACTGGACCTACATTTATAAAAAAGAATTACAGAACACGAAAAAAGTTTCATCCATAGAAACTCTAATTCAACATATGCTAATTATCTTTTAACAGAAAATCTCACCTTTAATAAGAGTTTCAAAATTTTACACACCCAACAAAAAGGTTTAAAACTAAACCTTTTAGAGACAATGCAAATAAATCGATTAAGGACTACAGGTACTTTACTCAACGACCAGGTAGATTTAAACAATTCACCATTATTGAATTTATTCTCCTAATTCCATGTCTGTGTGGGTTTTCCAATACTATCAATGTAATTATATATATATATATATATATATATATATATATATATATATATATATATATATATATATATATATATATATACAGTCCCTGGCCAAATTATTAGACGCACTGCAAGATTTCATGTAAAATATTAATTACCGAGTGATATTGTACCGTTTTATTATTTTAAATTGATTTGTTTTTTATTTTTATATTATCCAATCAATTACCTATTTATTTGTCATAAATAAAACAGCATTAATTTAGAAAAGCATAAGTTTATTAAGTTTTAAAGAAAAGTGAAATTAATGTTAGTAAAAGTCAATATTTAGTTGAGCCACCTTTAGCCGCTATCAAAGCTTTAATTCTGCGCGGCATGCTATCAATGCAAGATTGTACTGTCTCCTGCATTTGAGGATGATGATTCCACACATGAATAATCTTTTCTAGGAGCTGGGTTTTGTTGGTAATCACATCTTTAGCCACTTCTCTTTTCATCAGCTCCCACACATTTTCAATGGGGTTCATATCAGCTATTACCCGGCCAATCCAACAGAGGGATATTTTTTTCTGCCAAAAAAGCTTTAACAGACCGAGCAGTGTGTGGCAGGGAGCTCCATCTTGCATGAAAGTGAATGGTTCCCCATTTGGAAACCATTCTCTGAGCTGCGGAATCAACCGATTTTGTAATACTTCTTTGTACTGATCTTGCCTCATTATTCCTTTGACGACGTACAGACGTCCAGTGCCCTTGCCGCTGATGACTGACCAAATCATCACTTTGGTGGGATGTTTAACCGTCGGGACGACACAATCAGGATGAAACTTTTCTCCATGACGACGACGCACATACTGAGCTTTATTCTGCAAAATTTCGAATGTGCTTTCGTCACTGAAGCAGACCTGTCAAAAATAGGAAAAAATATATAAACTTCAATGTTTATTTGCTTTATTTAACTGAAAATGATAATAATGTATCAATTATTGATTAAATTGCTGTATCTTACCGATCTCCAGAAGTCCACATCTTTGTCTTGCCATTGTTTGGCTCACTTCAGGCGCTTTGCTTTCATTGCAGCTGTTAACTTGGGCTTCCTGGCGGGGCGACAGGCCTTAAAATCTAATTCTTTCAATTTTCTTCGAACAGTGCGCTCAGAAGCATTTATGCTAGCATCCTGGAGTTGTGATTTTATTACCTTTGTGGTAGCAAATCTGTTTTCTACACAAATTTTCTTCAAACATCTCTCTGACCGTGGAGTGAAAATTGGTTTTCTACCGCATCTTTTCTTTTTTATGCGTCGTACACTAGCTTCAGAAACCTCCAATCTTCGTGATATTTCTCGGTTTGTAAATGTTTTCGCAATCACAAGGGCCTTCACTTCAGCTTTTTTACGTGGTGAAAGATCGCCTTTTCTACCCATAATGAAAATAGTCCAATTACTTTTTTAAAACACTGCATACAAAATAAACTAATAACTGAGTAGTATAAAACTGTTAAACAAACAATCACAGTCCATAAAGCCACAGAAACACGTCCGTACCTGACTCGATTCCGATCGCGACTGATACAGGGTTGTACTTGTTTACGTTCATGTATCACTTTGCCAACACAGTGTTGCCATATGTTAAAAATAAATACAAATATGTAGTCTACAACAATTCTTTTAAATAAAAAATCAATAATATTGTAGTTTAAATTTACCATTATTGCATAAACACTCTTAAGAAACATAAAATTACTAAAAAAAATACAGTGCGTCTAATAATTTGGCCAGGGACTGTATATATATATATATATATATATATATATATATATATATATATATATATATATATATATATATATATATATATATATATATATATATATAAATATATATATATAACAAGGATTTTCTACAGCTTCTCTCAGCCTTTGATTCCATCCGTTTCTATCTTCCCAGTCTCCATCTGTTAGACCCCTGTCCTCCATAGCCTCGTCCATATCGTCTCTCCACGATCGTCTGGGTCTTCCTCTTTTTCTTCTCCCTATAGGGCTCCACTCCGTTATTTTCTTTATCCACCTATTATCTTCGCTTTGTTTTATGTGTCCTTACCATTTTAATCGGTATTTATTGCGTTCTCTTTGATGTTCATTCTGCTTCTTATTTCTTCCTTGGTTATTCTCTCCATACGTGTTACTCTACAACATCTTCTCCAATACTCCATCTCTACCGCGTTAATTTTAGATTTATTTCTTTTGTTGATCTTCCATGTTTCTGACCCGTATGTCATTATGCTTTGTATTATTGATTTGTATATGCGTGTTTTGTTTCTCTTTGTAATGTGCTTGTCCCACAGGATCGAATTTAATTGTCTTATGCATGTTCGCGTTTGTCCTAATCTAGCTTTAATCTCTTCTCCTGATGTTGCGTTTTTTGAAATGATGGTTCCTAGATATTTAAATCTATCGGTTCCTTTGAATATTGTTTCGTTATCTACTTCTATATTCTCCACGTTTCCGTCCTTTGTTGTTAGATATTCCGTTTTATCAAAGTTTATTGCTAATCCCGCTTTAGTGTATTCTTCTTTCAGTTTTCTTACCATATAACTGGGGTCTTCCTCATCTTGCGCTATGATTACTTGGTCGTCTGCGAAACTTAGAATATATAAGTAATCTTCTCGTATTGGGACTCCCATTCCACTACATTTTTGTTTCCATTTTTTTAATGTTTGTTCGAGGTATATTTTGAATGGTGTTGGGGATGTAGAGCATCCTTGTAATAGGCCTTTTGATGTTTGGAGTGTCTTCCCTATTTTATGTCCTATTTTTATGTTCACTGTGTTGTTTTCGTAGAGAGCTTTTACTGCGTATATTAGTTCTTTGTCAATGCCTATTTCTTTCATTGCGTTCAATAATCTTTGTCTTGGTTCTGAGTCATAGGCCTTTCCTATGTCTATGAAGGCTAGATGAACTTCTCTATTCTTTGCCAGTTTTTTTTTCCATTGTTTGTTTTATAGTGTGTATGTGATCTATACATGATTTTCCGGCTGTAAAGCCTGCTTGGTCTTCTCCAATTTTTCCTTTTATATTTTCCTCCATGATATTTTTAATAATTTTTCCATACGAACGTCCCATACTCGATATTATGCTTAGGCCTCTATAGTTTGTGCATTTTCTGCGGTCTCCCTTTTTAAATATGGATACTATATAAGCTTTTGACCATTCCTCTGGTATTTTTTCTCCATTTATCGCTCTGTGGAACATGTTTCTCAGCATTCGATGTAATTTAAATAGACCCGTACTTAATCATTTCATTTACCACACCCCCAGGCCCTGCAGATTTATTATTTTTGAGTGTTTTTATTGTCTTCTTTACTTCTTCATAGCTTAGTTCTATCTCTTTTATTTCCTTATTCTGTTCTTCTTCAGGGTTTTCTTCTTGGAATTCTTGTCTATCTTCTGTTAGCAGCTTCTTATAATATTCTTCCCACTCGCTTTCTGGGATGTACTCTATATACGTCTTCTCTCTATTGTTAGTCCTTAATGCTTTAATTATTCTCCATGACTCTGTACTTCTAGTTCCTCCTATATACTGTTCTGCATGTTCGCACAATTTTTCCCATCTCTCGTTCTTTTCTTTGTTTATCATCCTCCTCGTTTCTGCGTTTTTCTCTTTATATTTCTGTAGATCTTCTTCTGATTTTGTATTCAACCATTTTTTCGTATAGTCTTTTTTTCTCCTTTATAGATTCTTTGGTTTTTTCACAGATTCTAATTCTATGTTTCTCATTCTTGTTTGTCTTCTTTACCTAATGCTTCTAGGGACGCCTATTTGATGCATTCTTTTATGTGGTCATACATCTGTTGGAGGTTGTCGTAGTTAAATTCATTTAATTTTTGATCTAATCGTCGTCTATATAGGTCTCTTATTGTTTCGTCTTGCAGTAAGTGTATTTTGTACTCGTATTTTATTTCTTTGTCTGCTTTTTCTGTTATCTCATTAGTATTTCTGTTCTCTTTATCTATTGTTTCTTTTTGCTTTATTGTCTTGTACCTCGGTACTTTTATATTTGCTATTAATAGTCTATGGTCTGTTCCACATTCTGCCCCTCTCTTTACTCTTACGTCTTTTATTTTGATAGTGTAATTTAATTAGGTGTAATATTATAATTAAGAAATTATATAAAATTGTAAACATCAAACCTAACTTAACAGTGTAAAATAATAGATCTGAAGAAGCTGCATCGACAGCGAAACGCGTCATCACAATTTAAATAAACCAGTGGAAATTGACTAAAAACAGTCTTTTATTATATATTTATAATGAATTTCGATCAAATAGAAGCTATAACCATACGAAATTTCAATTAATATCATATTAATATATAATAGGTTCAAGATTTGGGTTAAAAGTTCTCGTTGGTTAAAATTTTCGACATAAAAGTTTTAATGAATGAGAATGAGTTTTTTGCTTTCGTTTGTAATTTTTATAAAATTTACTTTGACATTAATATAAATAGTATAATAATTTTTAGAGACAAACTGTCTGGGTTTCATGTGACGGAGAAACTCAAAATGACAGGCAACATATGGGCTATATTGCTTATTATCCGAAGGATATTCAAGGATTCTCTGGATTTTATTTCCCCTACTTAAACAAGGAAAGTTATTTAAGTCCTCTAGTAGCCATTAGATTTGAAAATCCGAGACGTAAGTAAACTTTTATAATTTTGTGGCTTTATTTCCAGTAAAACTCTGATATAACGAACACTCAAGGGATCGCAAGATTTGTTCATTATAGAAGAGTGTGAGTGTTATAAACGAATTTAATATTAAGCATTATAACATGTGATCTCAAATTCATCATTGCATATTAATAAACTAAATTCTTTTAGTTTTAGTATAAAATAATTAGAGATGTCGCGTGGTAGATAGGCGTCTAAATAATTTTGTTACAATCGTTTGTTGGGAAGTTTCCAAGCACAAATTTCCCTAGTATTGTGGTATATACAAGAAATGTAACTTTGAACTATCTCGAATGCTTAATACTTCGGAAATTTTACTGCATCATCATCCGTGGTATCAGTATAAATGCAAGTCATTTTAAAAATATCAGGATCACTTCTTCTTCTTTAAGTGCCATCTCCGCTGCGAAGTTTGGCAATCATTATAGCGATTTTTATCCTGGAGACGGCAGATCTAAATAACTTGCGGCTGCTACAACCGAACCACTCTCGAAGGTTCTTCAGCCACGAGTTCCGTCTCTTTCCTATGGATCTTCTTCCTACGATCTTTCTCTGCATGATAATCTGGAGCAATCGATACTTCTCCCCTCTCAAGATGTGACCTATATATAACAATTTTCCTGTCTTAATCGTTAGAATTACTTCCTTTTCTTTTTGCATACGTCTCATCACTTCCACGTTGGTCACTTTTTCCACTCATGAAATCTTTAGCATTCTCCGGTATATCCATAGCTCAAACGCCTCCAGTTTCCTCACATCAATCGCCTTCATCGTCCAGGCTTCCATCCCATAATATAGTACAAACATCACATAACATCTCATCATTCGTATTTTTAATTCAAGGTTTAGATCTCGGCAACAGAAAAACCTCTTCATTCTTATAAATGTACTTCTGGCCTGTTCAATTCTGATTTTGATTTCTTTGGAGCTATCGTTGTTTTGATTGATGGTTGTGCCTAGATATTTGTATTATTTTACTCTTTCGATAGGTTGATTATGTACATATATCCTACGATCTTCCTGAGTTGTTATTAGCATATATTTTGTTTCGCTTATGTTCAGTGATAGTCCATACTCTTCACTCGCTGTGACAATTTTATTAATTAACGTCTGTAGGTCTTCATGTGTTTCAGCTAAGAGAACTGTATCATCAGCGTACCTCAGATTATTTATTGCCGTGCCGTTTATTTTAATGCCTATGTCTTGATCATCCAGTGCTTTACTTATTATGTCCTCCGAGTACATATTAAAGAGAATTGGCGAGAGTATACACCCTTGGCGAACACCTCTTTGAATTTCTATCTCTTTAGATGTTATGTCTTCCACTCGTATTGCTGCTTTTTGGCCATAGTAGAGATTAGAAATTATTCTTATGTCTCTGATGTCTATTCTTTTCTTTATTAACGTTTCTATGAGTTGGTCATGTCTAACTTTATCAAAGGCCTTATTATAGTCTATAAAGCACGCATGTAGGTCCTGGTTCATGTCTAGGCACCTTTGCGACAGGACATTGAGTGCAAACAATGCTTTCCTTGTTCCCAAGCCTTTACGGAATCCAAATTGAGTATTACTGATGTCTGCATCTAGTTTTCTGAATATTCTATTATGGATCACCTTCAACAAGATTTTCACTGTGTGAGTTATCAGACTTATTGTACAGTAGTCTGAGCAATACTTGGCGCTTTTCTTTTTTGGAAGCGTTATAAAAGTTGATAGTAACCACTGGAATTATTCCAGTTCTATATATAGTATTAATTAATTCTACCAGAATATGAATCTGGTCCTCCTCTATCAGTTTAAGGATTTCCGCTGGCAGTTGATCTAGCCCTGAAGCTTTTCTGTTCTTTAGTGTGTTTAGTGCATATATCACTTCATCCCTAATTCTGTCTGGGCCCAACTCTCCTTCTATATTTTCAAGATTTGTTTGTCGTCTCTCATCTTCAAAGAGTTGTGCAATGTAGTTCTTCCATATTTCCAGTTTTTGCTCTATTTCTATGACTATTTTCCCGTTGTTATCGTATAATATATTTAGTTGTTTTTGTTTACTAGTGCCGGCAAGTTCTCTGACTTTTTTGTGTATGTTGAAACTGTCGTGCTTTGCTTGTAACTCCTCAGTTTCTTCACATTTCTGCTTGTAATAATCTTCCTTTGCTTTTCTGATTTTTGTGCGAAGTATCCGTTGTTTTTCTTTATATTGTTGCTCATTTTTTCCTTTAGAGCTTCTTCTCTTATCCATCTGATTTAGAATTTCGGTAGTTATCCATTCTTTCTTCCCTGTGGATGTTTCTTTTTTAAAATGGCTATTGAGGGTTCCAACAAGGCTGATGCCGTACCATTTTTCATTTACGTCTTTACAGTTTCGATATTCTTCCTTGCTTCCGAGTGTTTTCAGATTTTTGTTTATTTCTGTTTTTAACTCATTTAATATGTCTTGGATTTTTAAAAGCTCTACATTTATTCTTGTTTCTTTTTTCTTTTGTTTTCTTTTGAGTTTGATGTGCATCACTAGGAGTATTATATTATATTATCTGCTTGAACATAATTATCTAAATCCGTATCTTCAAGGTCATTTATACCATTTTTAGTTACACATTCAAATAACGTCAAATTGTCTTCGTCATTGCTGTCATAATTTGAGTTTTGCAATAGTAACTATTCACCAACCAAGTGGAAAAGCGTCTTCCGCTTCAAGTCCGTCGTTCTCAAAACCTGCGCTGCTGAAAGCAGTTTCTCATTTTCGTTTCAGCCACATTATCCCAAATAGTACTCAGGATTGTGTCTGCATCTAACATAGAAACCCTTTTTCTTTCATTTTATAGCAGTAATGCCTTAAAATCAGGGACTTTCTATAGAGACATTTTAAGCAACAATGTCATGATCCCTAAGCTGAAGAATCTGCGTAATATTAGACGAGAGGAATAGAAGTTCAATGTTATGTAAATTTTTTAGCCTAGAGTGAGCTGAGCAAACATATACCAGCTACATTATTTTTCTGTTGGATCGAATCAAGCGACTGTTCCAGTCTCGCAATTATGCTTAAAGTAACTCTGACGTCATTAAAGCTCGTCGATTTGCTTCGTATGTTACGGGAAGGCAGTTTTTAAAACATTGTGCATATCTTGACATTTCAACAATGAGTAATTTTCTCTTCTCAGTGCCACTCATGTTTGCACACACAAAAACTAATAGACGTTCTTTACCACTACTACACCATTCATTTTAACCCTCTATTTTCCCTTACATCATCGAACCAATAACACAGGCCAACGATGAAAAAACTTTTTGAATAATTTTACCTGATTCCTATGTTTTTTGGTGTGCTGAGTCCGAAAATAATAATAAAAATGTCGAATCGCCCACCAATTTTTCACATTTTAATATTCAAAATGTGAAAAGTTTATTTTTTATCATTCGAATGTTATTAGGTTGGCAATAAAATCAGAATTTTTAAGGTTGGCAGTAAAATCAAATGTTATTAGGTTGGCAGTTCCAATAAATGTCACAGCTGTTTTTCTTCCAGTTAATATAACCTCGCATTACAGTGTTTAACCCATGTGCTTTAATTCACACTCAAAGTACGACTAATCGTGGTTGTAAAAACTCTCCCAACACTTTTTGTTATATATGTGGTGAGTTTCTAGTTGAAAAACATCAAAGAAACATTACTGACTTTGTAAAAAAAGTATACTTTGCATATTTTGGTGTAGAAATCGGTAATCAAGAAAAATGTTGGGTTCCTTACAAAGTATGTTATGTTTGTGTCGAGGATCTTAGAAAATGGTATAAGAAAGAAAAGAAAGCTTTTAAGTTTGCAGTACCCATGGTATAGAGAGAGCAAGAAAATCATTCAACTGATTATTATTTTTGCAGCGTTGATGTTTTTGGATATAACTACACAAATAAGAAAGCAATTGTCTATCCTAACTTTACTTCAGCTAATCGGCCGGTAGGACATGGACCGGGACTTCCTGTCCCTGAGCCACCTCAGTCTATTGATGATGTTTTACAGTCCAGTCCCGAATTTAATGAAAATCGACCGGATAATGATGAGTTTCAATGTTCTCTAGAAAATTTAAAACCACAGTTGTTTACACAAGCTGAGTTAAATGATTTAGTGAGAGATTTGGGTTTGACTAAGGAAAAAACAGAATTGCTTGGTTCTAGGCTGAAAGAGAAACATTTATTGGAATCTGGAACATCTATTTGCCATTATAGAACAAGAGATCAACAGTTTGCTCAGTTTTTCAAGCAGGAAGAGGATTTGGTTTACTGCCATGATCCCTATTTTGAAATTTAATCGATGTCATATTGTGAGAGAACTGTGGGTGATACAAAAAACTAATACCAGATACGGTTTCAGCGCCCAAAAATACATAACACTTACATGTATTGGTTTAAAAAGTTTCTACAAATATTTTTTTTGTCGGCCTGTGTAATTAGTATATTTAAACTTCTTTACACCGTAACCTATTTCAGTAAAGCCTTGTCTTACAGGTTGTCTTAGTCGTTTAAGGTAACATTTCTCATGCTAGATACAGCTTTCGAAATTAAATCTGTGCTTATATTTCCCATTTCCCACTTTTTAAAAGTTCCACAATTTTTACTTTTGCCGCAATGTAAAGCGAGCGCTGTTTTAAACCTAACATTGTCCTAATAGTCAAACAGGAACTAAACTTTCATAATTAAAAAACAGTTTTCTTTTTAGCTGGTCGCCATCAACTAAAAATAACGAGCTGTCGGCATTTTTTGTCGGTAAATAGCACGGGCAATGGCAAAGAAAGAAGTGTTTTTGGAGACAGCGGTATTCTCAGTAAAGTGTTAACTTTATGTTCGTTGTATGCGGGTAAGAGATGAAAATTCTCTCCAAAAATCGATCATTATAAGCGACCTCTCGTAACACTGCTCCTTTTAACCAAAACCATATGCACGTAATTTCCTATATGAAGAAAAGGGACTTTTAAAATTGCTCGTGATAAAAGAGTTTTCGTTATAAAATAGTACTCGTTAAAAGTAAGTTTCACTGTATTTTGATTTTTTATTTTCAGGTGGAATTCTTGTTAACATTGAATGTCGAGCATGGGCGAAAAACATCAAATACGATCGAGCAGATCGAATTGGATCAGTACACTTTCAATTATTAGTAGACTAATAACAATTGTAAAGGCGGTATTAAATTAGGACATTTTAAAATTTAAGCGAAAATTTGCTCTAAAAAAATTACGCAATTTAATTTGTGGGTCTGCTCCTATAAAAACAGAACTGTGCGATTACTAAACAAGGTTTTCTTTTTTTTGTAAATTCACAGAAAAAGTTCCTTGTTACAAAAATCTTTATATATATAACATATATATATATATATATATATATATATATATATATATATATATATATATATATATATATATATATATATCCCAGGGTGTCCCATTCCATAGAACTACCACGTATTTTTGGAATGAAAATAAGTCGATTGAACATAATTTACCTCTATACAAAAGTGCTTCGTTTGTCCGTTAGTGGGCATCAAAGTAAAAAAAATAAACACATTTTTTTAAGATATTTTAAGAACCGATATTCCAATTTGAATGAGATTTATGGTGCCCATGTTTTGCTAGGCGCTCTAATATTTGACTTTCACAAAAAACCCGAAAGGGTTCGAGAAGGGTGAAAACTACCCTCACCCCTACATAAATTCTGGTAGAAATGTTTTGCAACTTTAACGACGACTCTGAATTTTTTTTCACAAAAAAGTCCTATTTACTTCATTTTTTGTCCCTCGTACAAAATTATTCTGGCTAACTAACTGACTAACAAGCATTTTACTTATAATTAAAATTAGTTGGTGAAATGAAACAAGTAAGTATGATATTAATTATTATTACGAGTTTTATTTAACACATGTAATAGTATTTTTTACAAAAGTTGTTCAATATGACCACCACCTTCGTTCCTACGCATAACAATACAGCGCAAAAAATTGAAACTAACTCTCTCTAAAATATCATTATTATTTCTTCGCAGCATTTTGAATCCTATCCCATAGTTGATCGGCGTTGTTTATCTGGATCTCGTATACCTTTGTTTTCAACGCTCCCCATATGAAAAAAAACGCAAGGATTAAGGTCCGGGGAACGAGGTGGCCATGGAATTGGAGCTTCTTGACCTCTACCAATCCTTCTACCACAAAAATTCTCGTTCAGATATTTTCTTACAGCACGCGCAAAGTGGGGTGGAGCTCCATCTTGCATAAAAAACATGTCTCTTCTTACATTCAGAGGCAGTTCTTCTAATAATTCAGGTAAAGAATACTGTAGAAAATGTAGATAGCTATCTCCGTTTAGATTATCAGGCAACCTATATGGGCCAACTAAAAAGTTACCAACAATCTCCATCCAAACGTTAATTTTAAATTCTCGTTTAAAATGTCTTTCTGTAACTGCATGCGTATTTTCTTCGGCGTAAACATGTGTATTATGCAAATTTATCATACCACGACGGGTAAAACATGACTCATCCGTAAACAAAATTTTTTTGCGAAATAGCCTATTAATTGCTCTGCATTCTAAAACATTTCGTACAAATCTCAGACGTGAGTGATGATCAATGGGCAACAATTCTTGGACGGGCTGAACGTGAAATCAACGAATGAGTTGTTCATTTAAAATCCGGTTAACAGTGCTTTTTTTAACTCTTTGTTCAAGTTCTAACCTGCGAGTGTTGATACCTGGACTTGCTTCGACTACTTCAAGAACAGCTTCTTCCACTAGAGGTGTTCTGCCTTGCCGCGGTTTTCCAGCATTGACTCTCAAGGGTTGGAATCGTCCAATTTCTCGAAGTCGACGTTCTATGCTGGCAAAAGTCTGGCGATTTGGAATTTGTCGATTCGGATATCTCTCTTGATACACTCGAACACTTTTCCTACAATTACCTTTGCAAAAACCAAGTACTAGCAACATATCAGTCTGTTCATCAAAAGAATATTCCATATTCACAGGGAAAACAAGCAACAACAACAACAAATTATCAATCAAAAATAAACCCAAACGTTAATTAATTTAAAATTTATGAAGCTTATTGTCAAAAATCATTTGTGACACTGACATAACATTCCACACTTTCGCCAACTAGATTATTATCGCCTACTAGATTTTAACGGTTGATGTGACAAGAAAATTGTTTTGCAGCATCGGAAAGACATTTTTTTTTTCTCAAGAACTATGCGAGGTGGCTTTTTTTACATGAGACAAAAAATGACGTAAATAAAAGGACCTTTTTATGAAAAAAAATTCAGAGTCGCCGTTAAGGTTGCAAAACATTTCTACTAGAATTTATGTAGGGGTGAGGGTAGTTTTCACCCTTCTCGAGCCCTTTTTTTTTGTAAAAGTCAAATATTAGAGTGCCTAGCAAAACATGGGCACCCTAAATCTCATTCAAATCGGAATATCGGTTCTTAAAATATCTTAAAAAATGAGTTTATTTTTTTTACTTTGATGCCCTGGACAAACGAAGCACTTTTGTATAGAGGTAAATTGTATCCAATCGACTTATTTTCATTCCAAAAATACGTGGTAGTTCTATGTCCACGGAATAATGGCACACCCGGTATATATATATATATATATATATATATATATATATATATATATATATATATATATATATATATATATATATATACATATATATGTGTATATATATATATATATATATATATATATATATATATATATATATATATATATATATATATATATATACATATATATGTATATATATATATATATATATATATATATATATATATATATATATATATATACATATATATATATATATATATATATATATATATATATATATATGTATATATATATATATATATATATATATATATATATATATATATATATGTATATACATGATTGTCAAAGATCTAGTAAAATAACATTAAAAATTCTTTTTGTACATTCAGAGATTTTTTCGAATACGAAAAAATTTATTGTTAAAATTTGTTTTTGAGAAAGATAGTAATAAAACTATTTTTAAAAAAAATATATAATAATGTAGAAATGTGATCGTACCTCTTTACCTTAAAAGTATAGGTTACTTTTTCAGACTAAAATATTGTTAAATGATAAGTAATAATAATTGTTTTATGTATATTTTTGTGTAATCGTTGGAAAAATCACCTTCTAATCAAATTTTTCAACCGAAAATAGCGTGGAAAATAAATTTTCCGGCATAATGTCAGCATGAAAAGCCAGAAAAATAGGGCACGAATGGTACTTTTTATACTTACATGGGGTGAAAAGTCCCGAGATTTTCCGAGATATTGCAACACAGACAAAAGAACCAGATGATTTTCAGTTAGAAGAAGATTCGTGTAAAATTTTTCATGACATTTTCTCTATTAGTTTGCGACTTACAGCTGTTTGAGTGAAGCTACTTTTGATTTTTGCAAACCATGGAATAAAAAAAATTTTATTGTGTTGATTAAGCATTGCTTTTTGATGGAGAAAAATGCAGCCAGACCCCAAAAATGGCTTGTGAAGTGTTATGGGACATCTGCTCTGCCGAAAGCAACTATATGTCGCTGGTTTACTTTACTTAAATGCGATCGTACAAGCACTAATAATGCGTTCCGAAGGTCCAAATGAGGCAGTCACTTCATCACCACACCATATTGTTCTGAATGATCGCAAAGTGAAAGTGAGAGAGATAACTGAGAACGTGAAGATATCAACAGAACCCGTAAGGCATATTTCGCATGAATATTTGCATATGAAGAAGGTATGTGCCCATAGGTGTCGCGCACTCTCACGAGTAATCAAAAACAGTAACGTGTCGAAAATTCAGAACGATGTTTGACTCTGTTTCGGCGTAATCCAAAACAGTTTTTTGCGTCGATTCGTAATAATGGGCGAAACATGGTCCACCACTATACGCTTGAGTCCAAAAACACAAACATCAGCTAAGAAGGGAACTGGAACAAAAGGTCGCTTTTAGCGAAGGAAAAATTGTCGATTCACTAGGATAATGCACGAAAGCAGAACTCCATAAAATTGATGGTAAAGTTGGACCAATTGGGCTATGAATTATTTCCTCATCCGCCGCCGCATTCACCAGATCTGTTAGCTTCAGAGAAAGAGATTTGGCTCAAGTAAAAAAGTCGAATAGGAAACTGAGGCTTATTTCAGAGAGCTCGACAAATCGTAGTGTATAAAAGGTATCCAAATGTTGGAAGATCGCTGGACTAAGTGTATCGCTGCTAAGAGAGACTGTGTTGAAGAATAAAATCGATTTTTTAGCTAAAACATTGTTTTTGTTCAAAAGTCTCGGGACTTTTCAGCCAATGTAAAATAGCATTACCCAAGCAACAAGGTGGTTAATCAATATTTCGTATCTGTCATGCAAGTCTTGACAAAGAGTTATTTATTTAGTTATTTAATTGTGATTTAATTTATACAAAAGCACATAAATTATGTAATTGTCATGTGCGGAAGGTAGTAGTGTTATTGAATAATCAGTTTCTAATGAACAAAAGTTTAAAAAAATAACTATTTGTGACTCTTTTGAACCAAAAATTAGCTCCAATAATTAATTAAAAATAATATACAGTCTGTCAAGTAAGAACGTGACCGCGCGTATTCTTGAAAAAATGTGTTTTAGGAACTTTTTTTTGGCATCAATGTATTCTTTGGTCAGCTAACAACGGCGCAATTACCTTGAGTAAGTTGTGCAATCGCCTCCTGCATCAATAATCGCCGGGCATCTTCGAAGCATGTTGTCGCCGAGATTTTCTATATACTCTGCAAATGTTTGAAATCTCGCGATACAACTGAGTCAAAGTCCTCAGAGTCTTTTCTCTTAGCTTTCTCTTTACAAGGGACCAAACGTTTTCAACAGGGTTGGTGTCCGGAAATTTTGAGGGCCACTCTAGTATTTTATCATGGGCCCAAGCGAGCCGCTTCGCGACGTGATTTTCACCCAGCAGGAGCATGAACATGTTTTCGAATGGTCTCATGGAATACATTCAAACCGGATTTTCTTAATTTTGGCGCTTTTTGACGCAGTATCAATTTCGAATTCCGTAAAAAACGAAAACACAATTCGTTTTTCAGCTTTCGGGATGACTTTTCCTACCGAGTCACGTTTTGAAAAATCGTCGACATTTTTCGTCTCGTTAAAAAAATTTACCCATTTCTTCACAAACGACATCGACTTTTGAATATATTTAGCGGCTGCGGAATGTGTCATTCTAGGCCTCTTTGAATGGGAACAAAGAAAGGCTGCCGCAAACCCGACGCGCAAACAAGTGAGTGAGTGATTTCGACTAAAGTTCGGAATCGACTGATACTTCTACTAAAATGCGTCGTAGACAACGGTTCCCTTTACCGGTTTTTTGTTAAGACGCAACTACACCAAAAATAAATTATCGCGGAGACGTTCTTACTTGACAGACTGTTTACCAGACAGAATGCGTTATTTTTCAATGTTTTTCTTTATTTTTCGTAAATTTTGTTTTGCAACTGTGAAGGAATTATATATTTTATTTTACATAAAATGTTTTGTTTACTAACTTTCAGAGCGTAACGTGCATAATTCGACGCAGCGACTTTAATCATTCGGATCGTGATGTCCTCGACAACGCGAGTCCACACAAAGCAAAAACGACTCTGGATTTTATCGCCTCTTTAGAATGGGAAGTTCTAGCTCATACGACATAGCATTATTAATTTGGGTCATTGTAATATCATTTTGTCGATTTCCACGTCACATCATCGCCAATAAATGCATTACCGAATTCGTCAACTTGAAACTAATATCTTTTTTCCGAGAAAAATTCCACCAGCTTAAAAGTGGGTAAAATATGTAAGAAAGAATAGCGAATATTTTTCTTCATCGAGTTGTACCGCTGATATTTTACTTTAATTCGCTTTCATCTCCAGTATTAATTGACGAATCCGATAAGGTACTGTCTAATTCTTTAAAAAATTAAATTGATCCCCTAGAAAAGGCTTTTCTTATATTTTTTATTACCCTTTGGTGACAATGATATTAAGGGTCTGATTTTAAAAATCACCTGTTTAACAAAAAAAAAAAAAAGATTGGGTAACATGTAAAAATGACTTCAAACTTATACAAACCATTTTCAATTTTAAATATAATCTGTTGTGGCAGATTGAGACTCTTAAAGCTTAAATCTCTAATTATTACTCACAAAAAGTTTATCCGACTCTCTCTCTTAGTCCTTTCACCTCAATAATCTGTGATACTATGCAGTTGCTGCCTCAACAGTCATTCTCCAGGTATCTCGATCCTGCGCTACCTGACTTAATTCGCGCATACCCATACCAAGAAGAGATTTTACTTGGTCGGACCATCTTGTTGGAGACCGTCCGATCTTCTACCTTCTACATTCGCCGTTACTACAAGCTTTTCCATGGCATCCACTTTCCTCATAATGTGACTAAAATCCGACTCGTTCATATATATATATAGATATATATATATATATATATATATATATATATATATATATATATATATATATATATATATATATATATATATATATATATATATATATATATATATATATATATAAATTAAGTCGTAGGGATTCACGGATGGACAAATAAGGACAAATAAGTAGAAGAATTAATCCGGGAATACATTCGTTCGTGTGTTACACTTGCAAACTCTTCTACACATACAGGACAAATAAGCAAACCTAAGAAAGAAAACCGAACAGCGGAAATAAAAATATCATTGCACAGTAGCTAAATATCCAGTTCTTCAATTAATGCTTGGTGAACGGAGGCGAAAAGCCATTCCTCAAAAGTTGCGCACGCAATTAATTTCATCGAGTGAGTTTAATGAAAATTTGTAGATCATACCCTTTGGAAAAAAGATGATAAATAAAATACTGGCAATCATGGAAACACAAGACAGGAGAGAAGAAAAAACCCAGAGAAGGTGAGCCAATGATCTTAAAAAGAATTAAACGAACAAGAGTAGTATCAGACTGAGAACAATGGAAACAACCAAAGGAGATGGATACAATGGACTTGCAGATGGGTAGATGGACGGAATAAAAATTCATTTCCATATCCTTCTTGAAGTTATTGATACCTTTTAATTACCAAGTTTAACACAAAAAGTCAATCGCAGCTTAACAAACTCATTCTCTGGCCGTTAATGGAAACATGTTGTAACTAGGCAGCTAAAATACCTAGCACCACATTAACAAGCCAGTCATAAATTTTTCCAATTAAAAAAATCTTTAAAGTTGTTTTAATTATCGGCCTAATATCTAAAAAAAAATAATTTTGGAAAAGACAGTTTAAAGGTATTTACCGTAAAGGATTAGCGGTAAACAAAGGTAATTCCATAAAACAATAATAAAAATAAAGAAAATTTTTGAAATGAATTTATTTCTGGAGAAAAACTGCCGAGCGCGTGTGGCAAAAGTCAACTTTCTAATGACGTAGTGTTTCGAAGAAGATGTAGATTAAAAAATAAAGGTTGAAGAATAATGTTATTTTCTTTTAACGAGTGTGAAAAATAGATATTACGCACTTTTTTTCGAATTTTGCCCATAGTGCGGGGGCTTGAAACTTACCTACTCCTTCCGCAAAATGTGACTTTCTAAAACTCATCACGTAAATAAACATTGTATATAAAATATGGTTATCTTTAAGTACTCTTGCAAATGCCTCATGCAATAGTAGCAGAGACGTTGCATCGTAACTCCAACTTGACACGGTATAATCCTAAGAATTATGAACGCTCATAGTTTTGGCATAAGGTAATTAGTATCGTAAAAGGACAGGTTACTCTGTCATTGGTTCCTTGTACTATAATTTTTAGAATAAATTAATAACAACATGAGTTAAATTGTTTAATACCATCTTGACCTATTGTTAGCAGTATTAGTACCCTATTTACCGTGAATGACAACAGTACAAAATATTTCGTTTCACACCAGCGAGCTTTGGATTACAAGTTTGATGGTTTCACATCAGATGACACTGAGGTTAGTTTAATACAGTTTCGTGTTTTAAGCCTAAAATTTTAGTTATTTGTAAAATAATCATTGTAATGAAAATTTAAATAAATAAATAAATCATCTCTTTTAAATTCCTTTTTTTATGTTATTCCTGATTCCTTTTTTGGAATTTTTCAAACACTACTTGGCAATTTCCTTTTTTTTTTCTTTAAACAACGGATCTTTCGAATACCTGGATTTGCAAAATCATCTTCCATCTATCTCTCTGTTATCACAACTTAGAGACAACGCGCAACCATCAATATAAAATAGTATTTTCAAAAATAACTAATAACTGCCAAAATTGAATAAAGTCCATGTTCTCGGTTTGAGCGTAACTTTGAGATCTGCCTTGTGGTCAGAAGCAATCTCTCTTGCTAACGAAAAGAAGCTCTGGATCCCCGAAATTTTGATGTTATGCAGTTCAAAATAACAACTTAACAAACCACAAAATTTATCTGCTGCCTCTCTCGACCAGCAAGTGATACCAACTTTAGAACACATTTCGCTTCTCTTGCATGCATCATCGATAACTTAGTGCCGTCCTGGGTGACTTTAATGTGCACAACATCAGCTGGTTTAAGTATTTGAATACGACCGACGACGATAAGGCCATGAAGCTAAATCATTCCCAAATAGTTGTGGCTTTATGACTAAATCAATACAAATTCCTGATCGTGAGGGAGAGTTCGCCAGTCTTCTCGATCCGTTGTTAACCAGTACTCTACAGATTTACACCCTTTTACACCCTCAGCGTCAATCAACCGTCAGGTTCTTTCAATCATAGATCAAAAATGTAACAAGCTGTTTCTTTTAAGCATCTTTCCTATCGACCATGGCATGAAAATCCTAACGTCATAAATCGTATATTCGTTCGTTCTCGGAACAGATGCAAAGAAATAATTGACGACACCATTTAGACAAACAATCAAAGAATTAAAAACGAACTTTTTGTCTGTTCAATCGGCTGAAAAGGACTAGGAGTCTACAGCTTTACTTATTTTTCTTTTGAAATCAGAATATACCTGCATGGGCGGTTTAAAAAGAAACTGAGCTTTTCGAAAATAGTAGTACCACTGCTGTATCTCCTTGTTGTTGAAAGCAGTAATATTCAGCAGTGTTGTATCAGTTGTTAACGATATTTGTTCTGTAAGTGTCTACTACTCTCAAGTGATAAATCAGGGGATAAAGGGAGACAAACTACATAGGATTTCGTTTTTCTTTCCAGCGGCCGCGAGCAAAGTGAGAATAGCGATAATAATTTCCAACCTCCGATAGGAGAAGGACTTTGAGAAGAAGAGGAAATGTCTACTTATAGTAGTAAAAGTGACAGTTTGGTTTGAAGAACGGTAGGAAAAGGAGTTTTAAATAAAGAGATACGATTGAGTTTTGTATTAAACTTTCTACTTATCCCATACACAACCATATTTCCTCTATACTTTTACTATTTTCTGAAGACTAACACGTAGGCTGAAAAGTTTTTGATCTAGCTACTTAAAACACATTTTTTTTTTTTTGGAAAAACTCGACTTTATTCATCAATATAGTCTCCTTCAAGAGCGATACAATCAGTTCGATACCTTCCTCATAGGGTAGGATTTGTCTTTGCCTTCAAAATAGGCCTCAGTTTCGGCGATTGGAGCCAAATCTCTTTCCCGCGAGCATTTTTTTGAGGTTTGCGAATAGATTATAGTCTCTGGGGGCCAAATCTGGAGAATACGGTGGATGAGGTAGCAATTCGAATTTCAGTACATGCAATTTTGCCATCGTAACTTGTGACTTGTGACACGGCACATTGTCTTAATGAAAGAGCACTTTCTTCTTGTTCATTTGGGGTCGTTTCTTTGCGTTTTCTGCCTTCAAAAATACCAATAACTTTATATAATACTCGCTATTGATGGTGTTTCCCTTCTCAGCATAGTTGATGGAAATTATTCCATTCACCTCTTAAAATACAGAGGCCAAAACCTTCCCAGCCGACTTTTGTGTCTCGTCGGGCGGCTTTCACCGGCTGCTGTCCACTCAGCTGGCTGCCGATTTAATTGTGGTGTGGTGGATCCATGATTCATGTCACATATCGGATAAAAAAATCCTTTTTATTGTGCTTAAACAGGTCCAAACAGCGCTCAGAATCATCAACACGTTGTTGTTTTTGGTCCACTGTGAGTAAACGCGGTACTCATTTCAAGCAAAGCTTTTTCATGCCCAAATGTTCATGCAAAATATGACCAACACGTTCTTTTGATATCTTTAGGGTGTTAGCTATGTTATCTCACACAATTTCGCTTCACGGTCATCCAAAACAGTTTTGTGGACTTTTTTGACGTTTTCCGGTGTAACCACCTCATTTGGGAGTCCGGAGCGTTCAGCATCATTTATGTCTGTAGGACCAATTTTAAATTCAGCATACCAGTAAATGATAAGTGATTTTTCCGGGGCAGAGTCCCCGTAAGACACCCATCAAAAAACAATGTTTAATCAACACAAGAAATTCGATTTTTTCCGTTGTTTTGAAAATATCAAAAATAGCATCAGTAAAACCCCCGTAACTTATAAACTAATCGTCGAACTGTCATGAAATTTTGACACGTCTCGTCTGAAGGTTGGTAAAAATCAAAAAATTAAAATACATCAGATCCAAATATATATATATATATATATATATATATATATATATATATATATATATATATATATATATATATACACTACCGTCAGACAGCATTTGCCCACCTAATTATTTCAGTCCCAAGACAACAAAATCCCAGATAATATATTTTTTTTTTAAATTTCAATGAATTATTATTTTTTTTCACATTATTTAAAGTCTAGAAAATCAGAAAAATATTCATGAGTTTCCAGGATTTTTCTCATCTATGTGACCTCCTTTGTTTTTAATTACCGCCGCAGAGTTTCGGCATTCTGTTCAGTAGTTTCTTCAGTTATTTTAACCCATTCTGCTTTCTGATGTTGGATTGAGTTTTCGAACACACCTGTCCAAATGGTCCCACAGCAATTCGATGGGGTTCAAGTCGGGTGACGTGGAGGCCAAGTCATCACTTCCAGAACGTCATCGGATTTCCATTGGTCCAAAAGTTCTCTAATTTGTTTAGCAGATTGTTTATGGTTGTTGTCATGCTGAAAAATAAATTTCCTCTGAAAAATATCTCCTCCAGAAGGAATAACCCCAAACCATTACTGAATCTCCACCATGTTTTACTACAGGCAACTGACAGGCTTCCACCATCCTCTCTCCAGCTGACAACCGCACGTAAACTCGTCGATTTGAACCGAAAATTTCGAATTTAGATTCGTCGCTCCAAAGGACGAAATTATATTGTTCTGATGTCCAATTTTCATGTTCTCGGGCCCATTCTAATCGTTTACGTTCATTCTCTTGCCTAAGAAGTGGTCTCCTCACTGTAACTCTCCCGTGTAGTTCACCTTCTGCTAACCTCTTCACGGTTGTCCCGCTGATGGGGACGGGCCGCTCCAGGTTTACTTGAGCCGTGATTTCTGGTGCAGTTAGGCGGTGATTACGTCTGCTGGACATTGTTATAGCTCTGTCTTCAGCGAGAGTCTTTTTTCAAGGCCTTCCTGAACGGTTTTGGTTAAGAATTCCATGTCCCGCAGAAAATTTTTTTTACGATGTAGTCCACCGTTCTCCTTGGCATCTGCGTATCACTCGCGATTTGTCGACTCGAGTCACCATTTTGATGTCTCGCAATTATCAGAGCCCGATTTTCAACGGAAACTTCTTTCGTTTTCGGCATTTTCACAAAATAATTGAGCCTGTATCAATGACAAAAGACTGTATGCGAATGGTTAATTACCAAAAGGGCAATGGTATTTATAGCAAAGTTTTTATCATAAAATGTCACTAGGAATTTTCATAATCCCTAGAAACTTGAAATGTGTTCTTACTTCAACTGGAATTCTCAGAAATCACCTCAAAACGATTATCATGCAAAACTTGGAAATTTGTTCTTATTGGTTTTTTATTTGTGATTTCACCAAAAAGGCTTATCTAAACAATTTTATAATGGACACTTGTTAAGAAAAATTAAATTTACCTAATATAATGAAAGGGTTTAATTAGGTATTAAATTTTGGCAGTTACATTAAAAGTTCTAGGTGGGCAAATACTTTCTGACGCTAGTGTGTATATATATATATATATATATATATATATATATATATATATATATATATATATATATATATATATATATATATATATATATATATATATCTATAATATATATAAAATGCAACGTCTCTCTGTCTGTCTGTCTGTCTGTCTGTCTGTCCGTCCGTCCGTTAGTGCGCTTATCACTGGAGAACCACTTATCCGATTTACGTACTTTTTTTTTAAAACATACATATATTCTCTGGCCAGGTTATAGACTATATTTTATTACGATAGATAGCATAAAGAATGAGCAGTGACGTAAAATAGTGAATGAAGTCGGAAAAAAGTTTGGCGCTAGCGCGTTCGTTTGCAATACACAGCCTAAACCATTAAATATGGAACAATATTATAAAGCAGAGAATATCTATAATCTATAAAATATATAAAATGCAATGTCTCTCTGTCTGTCTGTCTGTCCATTAGTGCGTTTATCACTGGAGAACCATTTATCCGATTTACCTGTCTTTTTTTAAATTCATACATATATTCTTTGGCCAGGTTATATAATAATAATAATAATCTATATCTATAATATATATAAAATGCAACGTCTCTCTCTCTGTCTGTCTGTCCGTTAGTGCGCTTATCCCTCGAGAACTACTTATCCGATTTACGTGATTTTTAAAATTCATACATACGTTCTCTGACCAGGTTATCGATATATATTTTATTACATCTATAATATATATATAAAATGCAACGTATCTCTGTCTGTCTGTCTGTTCGTTAGTGCGCTTATAACTAGAGAACCACTTATTCGATTTTCGTACTTTTTTTTTAAAAACATGCATATGTTCTCCGGCCAAATTATAGGCTATATTTTATTACGATAGGTAGCATAAAGAATGAGCAGTGACATAAAATAGTGAATGAAGTCGGAAAAAAGTTTGGCGCTAGCGCGTTCGTTTGCAATACACAGCCTAAACCATTAAATATGGAACAATATTATGTAGCAGAGAATATCTATAATCAATAGTCTATAATATATATAAAATGCAATGTCTCTCGGTCTGTATGTCTGTCCATTAGTGCGTTTATCACGCGAGAACCCTTTATCCGATTTACCTGTCTTTTTTTAAATTCATACATATATTCTTTTTTTTTTTTTATGGGTCTAGCACACGTGCTACAGGGAAGTCCCTAAAACGCTACAGGAGCGACACGTGTGCGGAGAAAGCGATTCACGTTGTTCTTGAATCGCTGTAGATTGTACTCGATGGGAAACACAGTCCTGGGTAAACCATTCCAAAGGTATGATGTTCTCCATATAAAAGACTGCCTGAAAAGCGTTGTACGAGGAGTAACAAGCTGAACCTCATACGGATGTGAAGCATTAGCGCGACACGTACCTCTAATATGCACCTCTCTGGGAGGAATTAAACGGGCCACATCCTTCGAACACTTTCCATGAAAGTACTTGTAGAATAGGCTCAAGTCGCCAACCGTTCTTCGATGTTCCAGCGAATCAAGGCCGTCGGTCAGTTCCGGGTGTCCAATCAGACGAACAGCTCTTCTCTGGATAGAATCCAACAAATGCAGTGTATATTTGGGAGCGGAGCTCCAAACATGGGAGCAGTATTCCATAGTTGGTCGAATTTGAGCTTTGTAAAGAATTAACAGTTGGTGTGGAGTGTAAAGCTTTCTGGTTCGAAACAATATTCCCAATTTTTGAGAAGCTCTTCTTGCTATGCCTGCAACATGTTCATGCCAGGACATATTTGCTCCCAAATTAACGCCTAACAGATTGAGTGACGATGTTAGAAAGATGGAGTGCCCCGACATAACTATGTCGGGTTCTGCAACGTTAACTTTTTTAGAAAAAACTGCCGCCTGGGTTTTTGTAGCGTTAAATTCCACTTGGTTACTGTCACCCCAAGATAGAATTTCTTCCAGGTCTTTGTTAAGTTGAATGACCTCCTGCTGTCTGCGGATATTCGTCTGAGTAGTCGATGTCCGAGCGTTCAAAGTGAATGAAGAGATAAGTGTACTGTCATCTGCAAAGCTGTAGATTGGATTCTCGGTCTTTTCCAGCAGATCGTTAATATAAATGAGGAAGAGAGTAGGAGACAGTATGGAACCTTGGGGCACACCGGCGTTGATAGTGAAGGTGTTAGAAAGAAATCCGTCAACTGCCACTCGTAAAGAACGCTCTCTGAGGAAACATGAGAGCCACAAACAGAACTTTTCAGACATACCATAAGAACGTAGCTTAGCCAACAGCCCATCGTGCCAAACACGGTCAAATGCCTTGGATATGTCAAGAGCAACCGCTCGAGATTCTCCAAAGTGTTCAATTGCGTTGTTCCAAACATGTGTTACATAAGTCAGAAGATCTCCCGTTGATCTATTTTTTACGAAAGCCATATTGGTGATCACTAATAATGTTGAATCCTTCAAGATATTTTAGAAGATGCTGATTGATAGCCTTTTCCATGACTTTCGATATTATTGAGAGTAGTGCGATTGGTCGGTAGTTATTTGGCAAGGTCTTCTTGCCTTTTTTAGGTATCGGCTGAACTGTGGCACATTTCCAGCAGGAAGGAAATATTCCCTTTCTGTAGGATAGGTTGAAAAGTCTACAGAAAACTGGTGTTAGTTCCCTCGCACAGTTCTTGAGAACTATGGCAGGTATTCCGTCAGCGCCTGAAGCCTTTTTGGTGTCTAGCTTCATCAAAATACGTTTTATGATACGCTGTCTGGAGACAATATCGGGCATCCTTGACTGCACTATGGGAATAGTAGGTGGTGTTTTTCCTTGGAAATCGACAGTAGAATGTGAAGCAAAGAGTTCAGCCAACAAGTTCGCTTTCTCAACAGGTGTCGTTGTAATAGAATTATCTGGCCGTGTGAGTGGTGGTATGGTGGATTTGGTGAAATTTTGACTAACTGCCTTAGCGACTGACCAAAAGGACCTGGAATTGCCGGGACAAGCGAGAAGTTTGTTTCTAATCCGTTCATTGTGTACCTCCTTGGTTTCGTCGATAATTTCTTTGCATCTGTTCCTGGCACGAACAAAGATGTTACGATTTATGGTGTTAGGATCTTCACGCCACTGTCGGTATGCAAGATGTTTAGAAGCAACAGCTTCTTTGCATTTTAGGTCAAACCAAGGCTTGCCCTTGGAAGGGCATTTCTTCGAAAAAGGGATGTAAGCCTCCATACCGGCCAAAATTACATCGGAAACCTCCCTGGCGCAGTCAGATGGGTCCTCGGATCGAAAACAAACGTCCAACCAAGGGAAAGTTCGAAAATATTCCATGAGATCTTCCCATTTAGCAGATTTGTAGTGCCAAATCTTGCGCGGTTTGGGCGCCTCTCTGTCACTGATTGGTAGAATACTCGATGTCGAAAGTAGTTTATTGTTGGAAGAACCTAACGGTGGATTTACGCTGACCGTGTAAATCTCCGGATTGGTGGTTAAAAACAGATCAAGAAGACTGGCGAACTCTCCGTCTCGATCAGGGATCCGTGTTGGCTCATCAATAAGCTGAGTCAAGCCACAACTGATTGAAAATGATTCGGCTTCACGACCTTTGGCCAGATTATATAATAATAATAATATATATCTATAATATATTTTTTAAAACATGCTAAACCATTAAATATGGAACAATATCATGGAACAAAGAATATCTATAATATATATAAAATGCAACGTCTCTCTGTCTGTCTGTCTGTCCGTTAGTGCGCTTATCCCTCGAGAACTACTTATCCGATTTACGTGATTTTTAAAATTCATACATATGTTCTCTGACCAGGTTATAGATATATATTTTATTACATCTATAATATATATATATAAAATGCAACGTATCTCTGTCTGTCTGTCTATTCGTTCGTGCGCTTATCACTAGAGAACCACTTATTCGATTTTCGTACTTTTTTTTAAAAAATATTCATATGTTCTCCGGCCAAATTATAGGCTATATTTTATTACGATAGGTAGCATAAGGAATGAGCAGTGACGATAATAGTGAATGAAATCGGAAAAAAGTTTGCCACTAACGCGTTCTCTTGCAATACACTGCCTAAACCACTATATATGGAACAATATCATGTAGCAAAGATTATCTATAATATATATAAGATACAACGTCTCTCTGTCTGTCCGTTTGTGCGCTTATCACTGGAGAACCACTTATCCGATTTACGTGCTTTTTTTTAAAACATGCTAAACCATTAAATATGGAACAATATCATGGAACAAAGAATATCTCAAATATATATAAAATGCAACGTCTCTCTGTCTGTGTGTCTGTCCATTAGTGCGCTTATCACTGGAGAACTACTTATCCGATTTACGTGCTTTTTTTAAAACATACGTATGTTCTGTGGCCAGGTTATAGGATTTATTTTATTATGTTAGGTGACATAAGGAATAAGCAGTGACAATAATAGTGAATTCAGTCGGAGAAAAGTTTGCCGCTAGCGCGTTCTCTTGCAATACACTACCTAAAGCATTAAATATGGAGCAATATCATGTAGCAAAGAATATAATATATATAAAATGTAAGGTCTCTCTGTCTGTCTGTCCGTTAGTGGGCTTATCACTCAAGAACCACTTATCTGATTTATGTGTTTTTATAAATTTATGCATATACATAATTCGATAGAAGCCTAGATAATGGGAGATAAGGTGAGATAATGGGAGATAAGGAGAAATAATGGGAGATATGTCGAGATGAGCCTAGATAATGGGATATAAGGTGAGATAATGGGAAATAAGTATAATGGGAGATAAGGAGAAATAATGGGAGGTAAGCAGAGATAAGTCTAGATAATGGAAGTTATGGTGAGATAATGAGAGATAAGGGGAAATAGTGGGAGATAAGGAGAAATATTGCGAGATAAGTCGAGATAAGCCTAGATGATGGGAAATAACGTGAGATAAATAATGGGAGATATTTTATTAAGTTAGGTAACATAAGGAATAAACAGTGACGATAGTAGTGAGCCAAGTCCACGCGAGCGGAGCCGCGGGCCCGGCTAGTATATATATATATATATATATATATATATATATATATATATATATATATATATATATATATATATATAAATATATATATATATATATATATATATATATATATATATATATATATATATATATATATATATATATATATAAATATATATATATATATATATATATATATATATACACGAGGCTCGTTTGAAAAGTCCGTGCAAAAATAAAAACTACTTATGTGTTTGGGTTAAACCTTTTTTATTTTTCGACATAGTCTCCTTTTAGGCTTATACACTTCGTCCAAAGATGTTCTAGTTTGTTGATCCCTTCCGAATAATAGGATTTGTCCAAGTCTGCAAAATATCCATTAGTGTCTGCAATCACCTCCTCGTTTGAATAAAATCTTTGTCCCGCCAGGCATTTCTTCAAATTGGGGAATAAATAGTAGTCCGAGGGAGCCAAGTCTGGAGAATAGGGGGATGTGAAACGAGTTGGAATCCTATTTCTATTAATTTTGCGACCACAACTGCTGAGGTGTGTGCTGGTGCGTTGTCGTGATGGAAAAGGACTTTCTTGTGGGCCAATCGCGGGCGTTTTTCTTGCAGCTCGGTTTTCAAACGGTCCAATAACGATGAATAATATTCACCTGTAATAGTTTTACCCTTTTTTAGATAGTCGATGAGGATTATCCCTTGCGAATCCCAAAAGACAGTCGCCATAACCTTTCCGGACGAAGGAACGGTCTTCGCCTTTTTTGGTGCAGATTCCCCCTTGGTAATCCATTGTTTAGATTGTTTTTTGGTCTCAGGAGTATAGTAATGTATCCACATTTCATCCACAGTGACGAAACGACGCTTAAAGTCCTCCGGATTCTTCTGGAACAGCTAAAAACCATCCTTGCAACACTTCACACACACGATTCCGTTTTTGGTCAAGCGTGAGCAATCGCGGCACCCATCTTGCGGATAGCTTTCTCATGTCCAAATGTTTATGCAAAATATTATGTACTCATTCAGTCGAGATGCCCGCAGCACTAGCAATCTCACGCACCTTAACTCTTCTGTCATCCATCACCATATCATGGATTTGATCAATGATTTCTGGAGTCGTAACCTCCACAGGCCGTCCAGAACGTTCAGCGTCACTTGTGCCCATATGGCCAGTCCGAAAATTTTGAAACCACTTATAAACTGTTCTAATCGAAGGTGCAGAGTCACCATAATGTTTATCAAGCTTCTCTTTAGTCTCCTGAGGCGTTTTGCCTTTCATAAAGTAATGTTTAATCACCACACGAAATTCTTTTTCGTCCATTTCTTGAAAATCACTCGACTTCCTTGATTCACACGAATGCCAAACACAAAGAAATAGACCAATATGGCTGAAACTTAGTGTGCGTTCATTCAAGAGATGCTACTAACTAAACAGGACCTCGATACGCGCCGGTGGTGCCATCTCTCGGACTTTGCACGGACTTTTCAAACCAGCCTCGTATATATATATATATATATATATATATATATATATATATATATATATATATATATATGTATATATATATATATATATATTGTGTTCTAAGATCTTTAAAACATCCTGTCGAGTGTGCGTTTACGTTTAATTTGTCCCCTTCTACATAAAAACCTTTTCGTCGTTCATCGTAACTACAACATTAACTAAATAATTCATATTAGGAATATTTTACAATAAACAAAGTACAACACATGCTAGACAGCGTACTTCAATTAAACCCAATAAAGTAATTATAAACTATACATCCTGTCGAGTGTGCGTTTACGTTTAATTTATCCCCGTGTACATAAAAATCTTTTTGTCGTTCATCGTAACTACAACATTAATTAAATAATTCATATTAGGAATATTTAACAATAAACAAAGTACAACACATGCTAGACAGCGTACTTCAATTAAACCCAATAAAGTAATTAAAAACTATACATTATCGTTTCATCAATAAAGCAACATTTAATAAAATCCGATACAAAACCATTAATCAATTCAGAAACACTAATATCGTAAATCAGCAACCATATTTATATATAAACAGCAAATCAATTCTCCAACACTGGGCCGAGATTCTCGGATTTACAAGCGACTATTTCGTACTTTTGTCAGGAGGCTACGCCATGCAATGTAAACTACTAAACAAAAAAGAAACAACGATATGAGTTACACAGTTTTAGAGAGACTACCCTCTCATTGCTTTATTCATATCTGACTGAAGAGTTTTTATTAGCACGAAGTCTTCGGACTGTGAGAATTTTGACTGGGATGTACCACAGGGCTCCGTTTTTAGGTCATCTCATGTTTCTCATTTTTATCAATAATCTAGCTGGCTTATACAGTCTGTCAAGTAAAAATTTGTCCGCGATATTTCATTTTTGGTAGATGCAATTTTAGCGATTCAACAAACAACTTTGTCTACGACACATTTTAGTAAAAGTATCAGTCGATGATCGTATGAGATTCCACATAATTTAAAATCAAGATTCAGAAGATATTCCCGAAATAACAGAAGATGAAATCATATAAGTCTTGAGTGACATGAAAAATAATAAGTCTCCTGGTGAGGATGCTATTGTGGTTGAAGCCATAAAGCTGGCTGGACCTACTGTTGTCAGGGTCCTCACAATACTGTTTAATCTATGCCTTACTAAGTCTATAACACCAACGCAGTGGAACAACGCTATTATCCTTCTTCTCTATAAAAAAGGCGATTCAACAGATCTATCAAACTACCATCCTATAGGCATCCTCTTCCATGTTTATACGATGTTCACTAAAAAAAATTGACAAAACGTTTGACCTCAAAGCTGGACTTCTACCAAACACCCGATCAAGCTGGATTTACAGCAGGCTGTGATGTCAATGATCACCTTTTGACTGTTAAGTTAATTGTGGAAAAATGTGTCAAATATAACAGGACTTTAATATTAATCTTCATGGTTTATGAGAAGGCCTTCGATTCAGTGAACCAGGATATACCTTTTAAGGCTCTTGCTGAATGCCGTATAAATTCAAGGTACATCGGAATCCTAAGACATATCTACCGTCGGGCAACATCAACAGATAAATCACATAGGGAAACAAAACAAATTCCAATTCGAAAGAGATGTGCGTCAGAGTCACACTATTTTACCAAAGTTGTTTATCACCCTTCTGGAACACATGTTTAAAAATCTGAATTGTAGCAACATGGGCATAAATAGAAATAGAGAAATGCTGAATAACTTAAGATTCGCCGATGACATAGTCCTGTTAGCAGATCGCGCAGATCTTGCGAATGTCGATTAACACCCTAAAAGAACAGTCCCATTAAAATTGGCCTAAAGATGAATTTTTTGAAGACCAAGTTTATGACAAATCTGGTTTTTACCAAGTCACTATCAGTAAACGGGGTAAAACATCGAGCAAGTCATGACATATAAATGTTTGGGTCATAAAATTAAGTTGGGTAGAGATGATCAGACTCATAAACTACAACGGAGGGTCACTCTAGCTTGGACCGCATTTAGGAAACTACGAGAAACGCATAACTATTTGCCTTAAACGAAAGATCTTTAACCAATGTGTGTGTCCTGTGCTTACTTATGGAGCAGAAACTCTAACTTTGACAAAGAAGACAATAAATAAAATAAGGGTAACTCAAGTGGCAATTTAGCAGTCAATGTTGGGTTTGTATCTTCGAGATAAAGTCTCAAATAAAGAAATTAGGAACCGAACGAGAGCGATAGATGCAGCTGAGAAAGTTTTAACATCTTTCCAGAACGCAAGATAACAGATGGACTAGGAAGGTGTGGAATGGCGAACTAGACAAGAATCATGCAAGAATAGAGGAAGACCTCCCACCAGATGGACAGATGATCTGAAAAGAGATGGAAACTGGATCCAAAAAGCCCAAGACCGGTTTAACTGGAAAAGATTAAGGGAGGCCTATGTCCAGCAGAGGACGCTAAGGGCTGGCTGATATATGATGATGATGATGACCAGTCGATTTCAAACTTTCGTCGAAATCATGTAAAATCCAAAATGAGTCACTTGTTTGCGCGTCGGTTCTAGGCGGTCTTTCTTTGTTCCCATCCAAAGGATCTTAAAATGACACATTCCGCGGCCGCTAAATGGCGGTGTCGTTTGTGAAGAAGTAGGTAAATCATTTTAACGAGACGAAAAATGTCGACGACTTGCCAAAACGTGGCTTGGTAGGCAAAGTCACCCTGAAAGTCGAAAAAGGAATCGTATCTGTGTTTTCACAAGACCTGAAATTGATGCTGCGTCAAGCAGCGGCAAAATTTAGAAAATCGGGTATGAATGTGTACCATGAGATCATTCGACAATATCTTCGTGCTCCTGATGTCGAATTTCGTTTTGCTGGGCGAAAATCATTTCGCGAAGCGGCTCGGTTGAACTTACGATAAGACACTAGAATGGCCTTCACAATCGCCGGACGCCAACCTTATTGAAAACGTTTGATCCCTTGTAAAGAGAAAACTCTGAGGACTTTGATTCAGTTGTCTCAGTTGTCGCGCGAGAATTTGCAGAGTACGCAGAAAATATCTTCGGCAACATGCCTCGAAGAAGCCAGGTGACTATTGATGCAGGAGGTGATTGGACAACTTACTAAAGTAGTTGCGCAGTTGTTGGTACACCAAAGAATACATCGAGGGCAAAAAAATGTTCTCGAAACACATTTTTTCAAGAATACGAGCGGTCACGTTCTTACTTGACCGACTGTATACCCAAAAAGAAATTACACTTTTTGCACGATAAGTCTGTATCGTGGCACTGTCCAGAATCGCTGACTTTAAAATACATCGTAACTTAAAGTCTCTTTAAGATCCAAACCTCCCATGATAAATTTTAATAAAACCAATCTGAACTAATCTAAACTAACCTGCGTTAACAAGGACCAGAGTTATGTTCTGTGCACTCCATCTTCGTTGTGTTCACCCAATAAGACACGAATTTTGAAAAGGCCTTAGGTACAGTACAACATGACATGCCTATGGAAATTCCAAACAAGTGGGACTCGTGGGTAGAGATATTTGTATAATAGCAAATTTATATTGGAATCAAAGTACTGGGGTTCGTATTGATGACACCGTTTCAGGAAAGATATAAATTTTAAAAGAAGTCAGATAGGGTTGCATCCTTTCGCCTTTGCTCTTCAAATTATATGCAGAAAAAATATTTGATGAGTACCTGAAACAAACAGATACTGGTGTAGTAATTGAGTTAATATTAACAACTGATGATACAGTTTGATTGGTTACTAGTCTAGCATTAACTAATATGGTTGCATCCATAAGGGCGAGTACGCACTGATACTAAATTTTAACAAGACAAAATGGATGAAAGTCGGTAAAAAATATTCTTCAAATCAACCTCAAAGACTACTTACAATAGACAATGCCACTGTGGACATGATCAAAACTTTTTTTTTATGGGTCTAGCACACGTGCTACAGGGAAGTCCCCAAAGCGCTACAGGAGCGACATGTGTGCGGAGAAAGCGATTCACGTTGTTCTTGAATCGCTGTAGATTGTACTCGGTGGGAAACACAGTCCTGGGCAAATTATTCCAAAGGGATGATGTTCTTCATATAAAAGACTGCTTGAAAAGCGTTGTACGAGGAGTAACAAGCTGAGCCTCATACGGATGTGAAGAATTAGCGCGATGTGTACTTCTAACATGCACCGCTCTGGGAGGAATTAAGCGTGCCACATCCTTCGATCACTTTCCATGGAAGTACTTGTAGAATAGGCTCAAATCGCCAACCGTTCTTCGATGTTCCAGCGAATTAAGGCCGATGGTCAGTTCCGGGCCTCCAATCAGACGAACAGCTCTTCTCTGAATAGAATCCAACAAATGCAGTGTATGTTTGGGAGCGGAGCTCCAAACATGGGAACAGTATTCCATAGTTGGTCGAATTTGACCTTTGTAAAGAATTAACAGTTGCTGTGGAGTGTAAAGCTTTCTGGTTCGAAATAATATTCCCAACTATTGAGAAGCTCTCCTTGCTATGCCTGCAACATGTTTATGCCAGGACATATTTGCTCCCAATTGAACGCCTAACAAATTAAGTGACGATGTTAGAGGAATGGAGTGCCCCGACATAACTATGTCGGATTCAGCAACGTTAACTTTTTTAGAAAAAAACTGCCGCCTGGGTTTTTGTAGCGTTAAATTCCACTTGGTTACTGTCACCCCAAGATAGAATTTCTTCCAGGTTTTTGTTAAGTTGAATGACTTCCTGCTGTCTGCGGATATTCGTTTGAGTAGCCGATGTCCGAGCGTTCAAAGTAAATGAAGAGATAAGTGTACTGTCATCTGCAAAGCTGTAGATTGGATTCCCGGTCTTTTCTAGCAGATCGTTAATGTAAATGAGAAAGAGAGTAGGATACAGTATGGAGCCTTGGGGTACACCGGCGTTGATAGTGAAGGTGTTAGAAAGAAATCCGCCGACTGCCACTCGTAAAGAACGCTCTCTGAGGAAACATGAGAACCACAAACAGAACTTTTCCGTACCATAAGAACGTAGCTTAGCCAACAGCTCATCGTGCCAAACACGGTCGAATGCCTTGGATATGTCAAGCGCAACCTCTCGAGATTCTCCAAAGTGTTCAATTGCATTGTTCCAAACATGTGTTACATAAATCAGAAGATCTCCTGTTGATCTATTTTTACGAAAGCCATATTGGTGATCGCTAATAATGTTGAATCCTTCAAGATATTTTAGAAGGTGCTGATTGATAGCCTTTTCCATGACTTTCGATATTATTGAAAGCAGTGCGATTGGTCGATAGTTATTTGGCAAGGTCTTTTTGCCTTTTTTAGGTATCGGCTGAACTGTAGCACATTTCCAACAGGAAGGAAATATTTTCTTTCTGTAGGATACAGATACAAGGATAGGTTGAAAAGTCTACAGAAAACTGGTGTTAGTTCCCTCGCGCAGATTTTAAGAACTATGGCAGGTTTTCCGTCAGCGCCAGAAGCCTTTTTGGTGTCTAGCTTCATCAGAATACGCTTTATGATACGCTGTCTGAAGACAACATCGGGCATCTTTGACTGCACTATGGGAATAGTAAGTGGTGTTTTTCCTTGGAAATCGACAGTAGAATGTGAAGCAAAGAGTTCAGCCGACAAGTTCGCTTTCTCAACAGGTATCGTTGCAATAGAATTATCTGGCCGTGTGAGTGGTGGTATGGTGGATTTGATGAAATTTTGACTAACTGCCTTAGCGACCGAACAAAAGGACCTTGAATTGCCGGGGCAGGCGAGAAGTTTGTTTCCAATCCGTTGATTGTGTACCTCCTTGGTTTCGTCAATAATTTCTTTACATCTGTTCCTGGCACGAACAAATGTGTTATGATTTATGGTGTTGGGATTTTCGCACCATTATCGGTATGTTTAGAAGCAACAGCTTCTTTGCATTATCGGTTCCTTGGTTCTGCATTTACTGAAAATTGCGACAACATGCAACAGATCAGTTGCAGAATCGAACAAGTGAGGCGTGCATTTATGAGAATGAACAAAGTCTTAGCCAACTGTGACATCAAAATACCACTCCGTGTCCAGTTATTGAGATGCTATGTTTTTCAGTACCCTCCTTTATGGTGCTGAAGCATGAGCACTTGCTGAAACCATGTGTAAGAAACTGAAAGCATTTGAGACATGGACTTACAAAAGAATGTTAAAAAACACCTTGGATAGCTAAAATAACCAATATTCACGTGTCACAACAAATGGACAAATAGGCTGAGATCATCGGTACAATCAAAAATGGAAAACTGGAATATTTTGGGCATGCGATGAGAAACAACACCAAATCCTAGCTGCTACAGCTAATAGTCCAAGGAAGGATTAAAGGTAAACGCAGTTCCGGCAGAAGGAGAATAGCCTGGCGGAAAAATTTACACCAGTGTTGCGAATTGAGTCCCAACTCACCTTCCAAAGCCGCTGCCAATAGGGTTAAAATCATTCAGATGGTTGCCAACATTTTGGGAGGACAGGACATAACGAGCTGGGTTGTTTAACAAATTATTTTTACTTGCAGACAATAAACTAAATCTCCACATAAATAAACAAAACATAACGAAAAAGATCTCACAAAACAAGCAAAAAATAAACTGCCTTTTGAGGATCTACTGAAAATTTGAATATTATATATGGTAACTACACATATAAGGTTCAAATACCAAGGAGGAACATCAGCCGCCGCAAGGCTTCTCTTTGGATAAGAATGCTGTAAAGCATTCTGTATCCACAGAACTTAAACATGTATGAAACACGTAGGCTGAAAAGTTTTTGGTCCGGCACATAGGTGTAGCCCTTTTCAAAAAATCCATATGATTTTTAGGAAGTACCAACCTTCAAACGATTCGTGTCAAAATTTCATGACATTTCGACGATTAGTTTACAAGTTATAATGGTTTTAGTGACGCTACTTTTAATATTTTCGAAACAGTGGAAAAAAATCGAATTTCGTGTGTTGATTACACACTGTTTTTGATGGGAAAAAATACCTTTCAAGCAAAGTAATGGCTTGTTTAGTGTTACGGGGACTCTGCCCTTGAAAAATTACTCATCATTTACTGGTATGCTGAATTTAAACGCGGTCATACAGATACCAATGAGGCTGAACGCTTTGGACGCTCAAATGAGGTGGTTACACAGGAAAACATAAAAAAAATCCACAAAATTTTTTTGGATAACCGTAAAGTGAAATTGCGTAAGATAGCTGACACCCTAAAGATATCAAAAGAACGTGTTGGTCATATTTTGCATGAACATTTGGGCATGAGAAAGCTCTGTTCGAAATGGGTGCCAACAACGTGTTGCTGTTTCTGAACGCTGTTTGGACCTGTTTAAGCGCAATAAAAAGAATTTTTCGTACGATATGTGATAATAGATAAAACATGAATCCAGCCCTATACAATGGAATCAAATCGGCAGTCAGCTGAGTGGACAGCAGCCGGTGAAAACCGCCCGAAGCAACCAAAGACACAACAGTTGGCCAGGAACATTTTGACCTCTGTATTTTGGGATGCGCATGAAATAATTTTCATCGACTATGCTGAGAAAAGAAAAAACATAAATAGCGAATATTATATAAAGTTATTGGTGTGTTTGAAGGTAGAAATCGCAAAGAAACAGCCCCAAATGATCAAGAAAAAAATGCTATTTCATCAAGACAATGCACCGTGTCACAAGTCAATGGTTACGATGGCAAAATTGCATGAATTGAAGTTCCAATTGCTTCCTCATCTACCGTATTCTCCAGATTTGGCCAACGACTATTATCTATTGGCCGACCTTAAAAAAAATGCTCGCGGAGAAGAGATTTGGCTCCAATAAAGAAGTTATCGCCGAAACTGAGGCCTATTTTGAAGGCAAAGACAAATCCTTCTACAAGAAAGGTATAGAAATGTTAGAAAAGCGTTAGACTGCTTGTATATCTCTTGAAGGAGACCATATTGATGAATAAAGTCGAATTTTGCGAAACAGAATGTGTTTTAAGTAGCTAGACCAAAAACTTTTCAGCCTACGTGTTAGAATCTGGAATAATTTATCAATAAAAATAAAGAGATTTTTGAATTTGAATTTGAGGACAGGGCACACAAAGAAGAAGAATAAACAAACAGATTAGAACTTATTTATGGGACTCCTTGTATCTGCTTGATGATTCCCGAGAAAAAAACCAAACTTATTCTGTCTTAGTTATTATAAGAACCGCATTTTAAGAAGAACATACTTCGTGTTATTGATAACACAGCCCCACAAAAAAAAAAAAGTGGGGTATACTTTTGATGCGATATATCAGATCCGTAGTATTTTTGCCCGCTGATCACGAATCTAACGTCAGAATATCGCCATCACATCTCAATTTTTTTCTAACCTCAAAAAATAGGTAAAAATTAGTAAAAATTAAGAAAAATATACTCCTAAAAAATTGATTCAAGCTTTTTCATGAATCCAAAGATGTATTAATATGTATTCAGACACGCTAAGCTAATATTCATCGGTTGGATTGAGCCATACAGTTCTGTTTTCTTTCTAACCTCGATAAATCAGACAGATATAGTGCTTCTCGAATACAAAAACGAATTCAAATTAAAATTCAACCGATCCTTACCAAATTTGGTACACGGGGATTTTTTGGGTCGCTGATCACGAATCTGAGGTTGGATTTGCAAAATTCAAGATAGCAGATGTTTTCGCGCCATTTTGAACGCCGAGAAAATTCATCGGTCGATTTTTATTTTTCTACCTGCATCCAGGGCACCTCCACGTGGTGACGGTGGGCAACGGTGTTACTCCACTAGCCGGCAGAGTCCCTGGATAACGGCTTAGATGCCGTCATGGCAGGTAGAAGAAAGAGAATTACGATGCAGGGACTCGGAAACCCAGTATCGGCGGTTGGTCAGGGTGGGAAAGCGGGCCCGCAGCCGTCGTCATCCAGCGACCGTAGCTCTTCATGTGTGGGTGATTTAGCTCATGTAGAGTATAACGCTACAAGAAAACGGTCTCACGGTACAAGGACTTTTCATAAGTGAGATAAAAACAGTCATTCATTTTGTTATATTTGCTGTCAACACGTATTGAGTAAAATGGGGTCACCGATAACGGATAAGATTAAAAACCTTATATAAGGATTGTTTTAACATTGAAATACAGCACCAGGATACAGATTGGGTTCCCCACATCATTTGCAGTTCTTGCAAAATAATGTTGTACATCAATAAGAAGGCGATTAAATATTCCAGACCAGCAATATGGAATAGACCATACAGTGAAAATGATTGCTACTTTTGTATGAATGTTGTATCTAGGCATAACCGAAAAAATAAAAGCACTATTACCTATAACGATGTTTCGACAGTAACAAGACCAACTAAACTAATTCCGCCTCCTGAACCACTTGATGCTGATGTTATGGAAACAAATGATTTCACCTTATCAGTTCATGCCGAAAACATTGAGACTGTCGAAAAAGATTCAAACACTGTTACTAATGAATGTTCTAGTGACAACCTATCATATACTAGTGACACAGATAAAGAATTTCTACCATACAACCGTAAACCAGAACCAATACTCGTATCACAGTCAGAACTTAGTGATCTAGTCAGAGATTTAGGCTTATCCAAAGATGGTTCAGAGCATCTTGCTTCCTTTTTAAAGAAAAGACATTTACTTAAGCCAGAAGCTACGATTTCTTATTATAGAAACAGAGATGAAGAATATCGAAAATATTTCACAATGGACGAGGAATTGTCACTTTCATATTGTACCGATGTAAAAGGTCTAATGGATGAATTTCAAAATAACTCATACGATCCTGAAGAATGGAGACTGTTCATTGATTCTTCTAAACGGAGCATTAAGGCAGTTTTGCTGCATAATACCAACGTTTACGCTCCCATTCCGATTGCTCATTCCACAGTTATGGAAGAGCAATATGAAAAAATGAAGCAGCTTTTGATAAAAATAAAATATGCTGATCATAACTGGAAAATTTGTGGAGATCTGAAAATTGTAACAATATTGCTTGGTCAACAGTCAGGGTTTACACTTTATCCCTGTTATAAATGTCTGTGGAATAGCAGAGACAGGGAACGTCATTATAAGAAAAAAATTTGGCCAACAAGAGAATCGTTCACTCCTGGTGAAAATAATGTATTGTTTCCACCATTGGTAGATCCAGGAAAAGTTCTTATTCCCCCGCTTCACATTAAGCTTGGACTTATGAAGCAATTCACGAGAGCATTAGATACAAACGGCCCATGTCTCAAATATATGCATAAAAAATTTCCGAAATTTTCTGAAGCTAAAATTAAGGCAGGCGTATTTGACGGGCCACAAATAAGAAAATTGTTTCAAGATTCATTATTTTTTACTAAAATGAATAAAGTTGAAAAAGGTGCTTGGCTTAGTTTTAAAGAAGTCGCAACAAACTTTTTGGGAAATAATAAATGTCCTAAGTACAAAGAAATAGTCGAGAAAATGGTAAAAAATTTTCAAACATTAGGTTGCTTAATGAATCTAAAACTACATTTCCTGGACTCCCAGATCGATGATTTCCCAGATAATCTTGGTGACTACAGTGATGAGCAAGGGGAACGTTTTCACCAAGATCTGAAAATCATAGAAAATCGGTATCAAGGACGATGGGATGACCATATGCTAGTGGACTATTGCTGGTCGCTAAAAAGAGAAACAAGTCCTCAAAAGCGTTTGGGCAGAAAGCCTTTGAATAGGTCATTCGCGGAAAAAAGAACAAGATACAGCCAAAAAAAGGAAAGTTAGGCGCGGGTCTAACCTTCGCAATTCTAGGGCTTAGGGTCTACTATTTGAGAGTATATGGTTTAAAAAGTCCTAGTTTTGAGTTTTTTGGGTCTCATTTTTAAAGTTACAGGGTTATTGAGGTCTATTTTTTGAGGTTACAGGGTGTGGGAGTCTAAGGTTTCAGGGTTTAGGGTTTAAGAGTATCAGGTTTGAGGATTCCCCAACTGTATACCAAATTTGGTAGGAATCGGTTGGTTTTCAAAAATTTTGTCCGCCATCTTGGATCCGCCATTTTGAATTTTGCAAATCCGACCTCAGATTCATGATCAGCAACCCAAAAAACCCCCGTGTACCAAATTTGGTAAGAATCGGTTGAATTTTAATTTGAATTCGTTTTTGCATTCGAGAAGCACTATATCTGTCTGATTTATTGAGGTTAGAAAGAAAACAGAACTGTATGGCCCAATCCAATCGATGAATATTAGCTTAGCGTGTCCGAATACATATTAATACATCTTTGGATTCATAAAAAAGCTTGAATCAATTTTTTAGGAGTATATTTTTCTTAATTTTTACTAATTTTTACCTATTTTTTGAGGTTAGAAAAAAATTGAGATGTGATGGCGATATTCTGACGTCAGATTCGTGATCAGCGGGCAAAAATACTACGGATCTGATATATCGCATCAAAAGTATACCCCACTTTTTTTTTTGTGGGGCTGTGTAATTAGTAAGCATAGAGCACTTCCCGTTATCAAAAACAAATCTAGTTGCTATTGGTAGTAGTTTGACATTTAGTAAATACCTACACAAAGTTTGGTGCTCCAGAATTTATTTTGCTATTTATAGTTAATTTTTGAAGAAGATATAATCCACAAAAATTGTGAATATGTGAAAATCGAATATCGATCCGACTGGTACGAATACGAATTCCTAAAACTGAAAAAACAGCATACAAATTTCATTCAAAGTAGGAAGTAATAAAACGTTGTCAAAGACTGTTTTGTAAACCAAGACAGAGAATTTTTTAAAAGATCTGGGGTTACTTTATAACCGTAGCTAAGTATATAAAGTTGAAAAGAAATTACGTTGAATAAACAATTTTGAAATTTGCTTGATTTTCTTATGCTAGGCTAAAAATCCATTGATATGCCCTCGTAGAGTTAGTTATTCATTTAGAGATTTACAGAAATTTTAGAAAACAGACAGATCAGCTATTTAGAAAACAAAACTGACTTAGCGTACAGTAATCATTTAACAGAATCAAATCATCTTTTTGACGATAAATTTAAAATTCTACACATACAAAACAAAGGCGTAAAATTAAACCTATTAGAAAATTTAGAAATAAATAGAATTCAAAATTCAGACATCATCTTAAACGAACAAAAAGATACCTGTCTGGCCCATGGTAACTCACCTGTACTCAATTTATACAATTAATATTCAGAATGGATTTCCATCAATATTCATTAGCATATAGTATTAATTTTATTACCTATATACCTTAGGGTATTTGTATAAATGTAACAACACTAATATTCAAATATCATTTTGTATCTGACGAAGCTATCGTATAGCGAAATGCGTCATAGAGTTTAAGTAAAACTTAATAAAGCGGAAATTTGACAAAATCAGTCTTTCATTACATTCGTTACGAATTTCCAACAAGTAACAGCCACAACAATTCAAAGACAGATCACTATTATTCTCGGCTTCACTTTTTTTAGTATTCCGTACGGAACACTTATAAGATCACTTCGGTGCATGTCCGTCTGAAGAAAGTTGAGATATGGCATCAATATAGAAATGGATGACCTCATCACAGCCGTGAAAGTTAAATTTTGACTTAAGTGGTTAGTTTTAGGGGTCAAATCGGAAGTGAAAAAAATTTGTTTACCAGGCCATCGAATGGGGTATCAAATGAAAGCTTGTAAAACCATAAGTTCAAAAATATATATATAACTAGCTATGCCCGCGGCTCCGCTGACGTGGACTTGATTGACTATTATCGTCACTGCTTATTCCTTATGTTACCTAACGTAATAAAATATATCCTATAACCTGGCCAGACAACATATGTATTTTACAAAAATACGTAAATCGGATAAATGGTCCTTGAGTGCTAAGCACACTAACGGACAGACAGACAGACAGAGAGACCGTTTTATATATATTATAGAGATTATTATCATTATATAACCTGGCCAGAGAACATATGTATGAATTTAAAAAAAAAAACACGTAAATCGGAAAAGTGGTTCTCGAGTAATAAGCGTACTAACGGACAGACAGACAAACAGACAGACAAACAGACAGACAGACAGACAGACAAACAGACAGACAAACAGACATACAACCAGACATACAACCAGACATACAAACAGACAGACAAACAGACAGACAAACAGACAGACAAACGGACAGACAGACAGACAGACAAACAGACAGACAAACAGACAGACAAACAGACAGACAAACAGACAGACCAAACAGACAAACAGACAGACAAACATAAAGACAAATAGACAGACAAACAGACAGACAGACAGGCAGACAGACAAACAGACAGACAGACAAACAGACAGACAAACAGGCAGACAGACAGACAAACAGACAGACAACAAAACAGAAAGACAAACAGACAGACAGACAGAGAGACGTTGCATTTTATATATATTATTGAAGATTGTAGATAACCTGGCCAGAGAACAAATGTATGAATTAAAAAAAAATGTAAATCGGATAAGTGGTTCCCAAGTCATAAGCACACTAATAGACAGACAGACAGACAGACAGACAGAGAAACCTTGCATTTTATATATATATATATATATATATATATATATATATATATATATATATATATATATATATATACATATATTATAGATATTCTCCGACTTGATTCACTATTATCGTCACTGATTATTCCTTTTGTTACCTAATGTAATAAAATATATCCTATAACCTAGCCAGAGAACATATATATATTTAAAAAAAAAAGCAAGTAAATCGGATAAGTGGTTCTCGAGTGATAAGCTAACGAATAGACAGACAGGCAGAGAGACGTTGCATTTTATATATGTATATTATATGTGTAATACTTGCGCATACTTTTCTTTGCATTATTAGTGTTCCGTACAGAAGACTTATAAGATCACTTCGGTGTCTGTCCGTCTGTCCGTCTGTGTGTCCGTCTGTCACACCCGATTTTCTCCGAAACTATTTGTCATAGAAAGTTGAAATTTGGTAATAATATAGGAATTGATGGCCTCATCAGAGCCATGTAGTTTTGAAAGTTAAATTTTGACTTAAGGGGTTAGTTCTGGGGGTGAAATCGGAAGTGAAAAAAAAAAAATTTTACTAGGTAATCGAGTGTGGAGTCAAATGAAAGCTTGTGAAAACACGAGTAAAAAATATATATATAATGTAATACTTGCGCGCACTTTTCTTTGTATTATTTTTAAAAAATCGCGAAAAAATCGCTGTTCACCCGCCTTATCTCGAAAAGTACTTATCAAAAAATTTTGAAAAAATTCTGGAATATTCTCCACGAGGTGTAGATTAAACGAAAATTATCACGAGTGCATTACCTGTAATAATTTATCTGGTATATAAAAAAACAGAAATTTCAAGGTCATCAATTTTCAGTAAAGACTGAAAATAAACTTTGTTGAAAACTAATTTGGGGTGTGTTTTGTGAAGTCACTAATCATTTTATACTTCCGTTACAACATTTTCTATTTCAAAAGCAATCAACGTAAAAGAACAATAATTGCACTTGACCGGTTATTGTTAAAATATTGTGTGTCTGTCTGTATATCTGTCCGTTAGTAAGCTTATCACTGGAGAACCACTTATTCGATTTACGTGCTTTTTTTTAAAACATGCATATGTTCTCTGGCCAGGTTATAGGATATATTTTATTGTGTTAGATAACATAAAGAATAAGCAGTGACGATAATAGTGAATCAAGTCGGGAAAAAGGTTACCGTTAGCGCGTTCCCTTGCAATACACTGCCTAAACCATTAAATATGGAACAATATCATGTTGCAAAGAATATAATATATATAAAATGCAACGTCTTTCTGTCTGTCTGTCTGTCCGTTAGTGCGCTTATCACTTGAGAACCACTTATCCGATTTACGTGTTTTTATAAATTTATACATATGTTCTATATAATTCGATATAAGCCTAAATAATGGGAGATAAGGTGAGATAATGAGAGATAAGTATAAAAAATGGGAAGTAAGGAGAAATAATGGGAGATAAGCAGAAATAAGTTTAGATAATAGGAGTTATGGTGAGATAATGGGAGATAAGGAAAAATAATGGGAGATAAGAAGAAATATTGCGAGATAAGTCGCGATAAGCCTAGATAATTGGAGATAAGGTGAGATAACGGGAGATAAGGAGAAATAATGAGAGATGAGGAGAAATTATGGGAGATGAGCAGAGATAACTCTAGATAATGGAAATTATGTAGAGATAATGGGAGATAAGGAAAAATAATGGGAGATAAGGGGAAATAATGATAATAAATTTTATTACGTTAGGTAACATAAGGAATAAGCAGTGACGATAGTAGTGAATCAACTCCACGCGCGCGCAGGCACGACTAGTGTTTAATAAAAAAACACGCATACATCACCTTTAAATAAGCTATGTAGCAAAATGCTATTTAAAATAAATATGTGTATTAAAGATTGTTTTTAATTTTTATTAATATCAAACAAAACTATTATTTCCAGTGTTTTTTTGAAGTTTTTAATCCTTACTCGCTTTTATCACTTACAAGGATTCTATGTGATTCAATATTAATAAAGATTAAAAACAATTTTTTAATTTAGCGGTTGCATATATTTATTTTAAACAGCATTTTGCTACATAGTTAAAGGTGCTGTATGCGAATTTTTTGTTAAACATGAACACTAAAACCTAATATTTTTAAGTTTTAATGATAAATATAGGTTCAAAACATTTAAAAATGTCCGAAATAATAGTGTTATTCCATAATTTTAATGATTATACAGTTTTACGTTATTTATTAAAATGTATTTTTTTCAATTTAATTGTTTTCTGGCAATTTCAAGTGTGTTTTCTAAAAAAGCCTCAAGGTAGATGTCTTTTTTCAGGAATTTTTTGAGTGCAGCATAAAAAAATACTTAAGAAAACACGTGTCTCACTTAAAAGACAGACAATTCTTTTTTGTGTATCTGTATTATCTAACTTTAACTAATTTAAATAATCGAAGTTCAATATTTCTATCTTATTTTTCCTAAATACAATAATTTCAATATCTTGTCTTAATTTATTATTTTAGTTATATTAGTCTGTTCAATAAAAAAAAAAACGGACTTGTGCTTTTAGTGTTCCATACGTTGATTGCTTTTCAAATAAAAATTTTTTACGGAGGTATAAAATGATCAATGACTTCACAAAATCCACTTCAAACTCCAAACAATTTTCAACAGTTTTTTTCCGATCTTTACTGAAAACTGATGACCTTGAAATTTTTGTTTTTTTATATACCTGATAAATTATTAAAGCTAATGCACTCGTGATAATTTCCGTTCAATCTACACCCCGTGAAGAATATTCCAGAATTTTTTTAAAATTTTTTGATCAGTACTTTTCGAGACAGGGAGCAGCGATTTTCTGCAATTTTTTAAAAATAATACAAAGAAAAGTGTGTGCAGGTATTCCATTATATGTATTTTTAACTCGTGTTTTCACAAGCTTTCATTTGACACTGGTATTTTTTTTTTTTTTCACTTCCTATTTCACTCCCCCTTTAAGTCAAAATTTAACTTTTACACCTACACGGCTCTAATGGGGCCATCAATTCCTATATTAGTGCAAAATTTCAACTTTCTACAACTTCAGGGAAAATCGGGACAGGGATAATTTTTTTCCTGTTTACTTAAAACAATATATGCAATACCTGATACCGTTGACATCATTTTACCACTTTTATCTTGCTGTTAAATGGAAAGAAGTCGTTGGAAATGAGTCCGTATAGAAGGTTTTTGTAAGGATGACATCAACTTAAGCCCCATGCATCACTCCGTTTAATGACGCTACTGGGAATTTTTCTCCGTGCCCATAATCCTCACTCTATGTTGTTTTCAAAAGAAAGGAAGGCCAATTTTATATTTAAATTAGGATCGAACGCGCCACATGAGAAAATCTCGCTATGAGAAGAAAACATCGGTAGCCGATAAATCAGAATCTCAGTGCACACATTATCAGCAACAACAAAAATATTCCTGCAAACCTCGCGCAAACCAGCAAAACACCGAAACTCTACCAAACGCATGAAAGATGTCGTCAGAATCGCGTTAAGAATCGACGACGACGCGTCGCAGTGTTAGATTGGACGTCGGCGACGCGCAAGTCGATACTCTACTTCCTGGCGCCTTTCCAACCCTTCTTGCAGCAGGACCAGTGTGCCAGCCAGCAGGATAGTGCAGCAATGGCGGATAAGAAACCGGATACTAACCAATTTTACCAACGGCCGCCAAAGTTAGGAAAATGGGAATCGTTTATGAATTTTTTGTGGAACTCGGAGACCCATCAATTTCTCGGAAGGACAGGAGCTAGCTGGGGTGAGTTTAATTTTTTTTTCATTTCCTTCTTTAGTGTTAGATAAAATTGTGAATATTGAATGGCAATATACCCTTTCATTTTATTTTTATTTCTACTTCAGTAACTATTTACAAATTTTAGAAATATTTAAAATTTGTTACTCTAAGAACTGTCTTCATTTCTCTGAGATGTATTTAATCTTTTTCTTCCCTAGATTAAAAAGATCCCAATTATTTTGTACTTTCTAGTTAAAAACGATTCTTTAATTAATTTTCTTATCTAATTAGCATCTCATAAACCCCCTCTCTTTCCCCACCTTGTGACCTTTTGATATTCAACCCTTTGCGATCATGGTTATATAACTTCCCAGCTCCTCATAAACTTTTAAACTCCTAATATCGCAAAATCACATTTTTTATTTTTATAATTCATTTCAATAAAAGTATTTTTTTGATCTAAAATAGAGAAGAAAATTTATAAATGGGGTTATATTGGAATTAGGGATCATTTATTATAAAGAGGAATTTTATGAGACATGGCGCCGTCGCGGCGCCGTTTGGAATTTTAGAAGGACGACGCCCGCATGCAGGTCGATTTTTGTTTTTTGGTTGTTGATTTTGGAGAATGAATTTAAAAGTAAAATATGCTTGAAATTGATAAAGAACCTCGTAAAATATTATCCGTTCCGTGTTAATGACTATAGGTGTCAAAATGTATTTTAAGTTAAACCTGTAAATTTGATTTACCTCGTTATCACACTTTACATATTTATTAGAAAACTTTTGGAAATACAAGGAACCCCTGTCTATAATTAGTACATTTTTAATATGGAACTTTTATTTTATATTTTAATATTCAAGTTATTTCTTTTATGTCAACTACCACGGTTTTTCTGAATACCAAATGAGCTCGATTGTGTTACACCGGCATCGAGAGTTCCTTTATTAAACTATTGTAGGTAATGGAAAAGGTATTAATTGTAAAAAAGTATAGTTAATTTAATATCCAAGCAGGGTCAATGGAAATAAAAAACTAGTTTCAAATTCTGAATTGTAATCAGTTTGACGTTCTGAGTTTTTACTTCCCTTTGGGTTTTGCAAATATTCTTCCAGTGCCCTATCCATTTGAAACATTGGCTATTAACATGTTAATCCTGACCTTATTGACGACATTTCGAAATAGCTGAACAGACTTAAGTCATTGTCTTAAGCCAAGAATGTCTTCTTCTCCCTGGACCTCGTTTGCTATCTATCTTTCTCCGTATTACCAGCTGCAAGAGACGGTATTATGTCTCATGACGTAGCCAAGATATTCAAGCTTACGCCCTTTAATTGTGAGTACAATTTCTTTGTCATTGTCTATTCGGCGCAGAACTTCTAAGTTTTGTGAATGCGTAAAAAAATAACCCTCCAAAATTCCATTTTTTTTACATTTCAACATACTTAGGTCACGAAAAATATAGTTTCCCATGTCCGTCGCTTTCTCTGTCGGTCTGTTGGCAAGATAACTCTCGTACGAAATGAGAGATGCATATAATACTTGAAGTATTAAAGGAATTTATAGTTTTTCATCCATATTACTCAGAGAAGAGGTGAGACTTGATTAATTTTGTATAGTCTGAGTAGTATGTTATAGTAAGTTAAGAGTATGGGATAGAAGGCAATATTTTCTATATATCACGTCTTTTTTCAAGACTTTTAAAGGCGAAGAATTTAAAAAATTATGTTATTGTTTTATTATTTCAAATTTCCAATGTCAGTTTATAGCTGTAAAAATCCCCATTACATGTCTGGAAATTTAATACAACCAGGGGCACTTGGGCAGAGGAGACAAACCTCAGTGGTTAAAATCGGTTCAGGTTAGGTCGTTTAAGCTCTAGGTAGAGAGTGACGTAAATGGCCGAACATTGTTTGATATTTTTATACCTAAACTGACCCGCATTAATCTGTTTTCACAAACCTTTTTTTATAATTTGCATGTATTTACATCTCTGCCTAACTAACTTCTTAAATTCTTAATAACTAATAATAATTATAATAAAAGTAATATAAATATAATAAAAATAATACTGTCACAGCCATAAACATGAAAAAGAGTGTATTTTATTTACTCATCAATAGGTTTTTCGCTACTTACCTGAACCTTTTTTAGTGTTCCGTACGGAACACTTATTTCGGTGTCTGTCTGTCCGTCTCTCTGTGCGTCTGTCTGTCCATTTGTCTCTCCGTGTCACATCTCGTTTTCTCCGAAACTATTTGACATAGAAAGTTGAAATTTGGCATAACCATAGGAATTAATAGTCCGATCAGAGCCGTGTAGTTTTGAAAGTTAAATTTTAACTTAAGGGGCTAGTTTTGGGGGTGAAATCGGAAAGGATTTTTTTTTTTACCAGGTCATCGAGCGGGGTGTCAAATAGAAAGTTGTGAAAATGTGAGTTCAAAAATATATATGATTCTTTGTGTTATTTTTAAAAAAAATGCCAAAAATCGATGTCCCCCCTTATCTCAATAAGTAATGATCAAAATGGAGTAGTTGATTTGGTGTAAAAAAAGCTATGAAAATTATGTTTCTTGACATATGGTGGAGGTAACTATAGCCAAGTGACAAGTCGCTCTTGTATCAAGATATAATTTTATTTTATTTTAAACTAGCCGTACCCGCGGCTCCGCTCGCGCGGACTTGATTCACTACTATCGTCACTGCTTATTCCTTATGTTACCTAACGTAATAAAATATCTGCCATTAGTTCCCCTTATCTCCCATTATTTCTCCTTATCTCCCATTATCTCATCTTATCTCCCATTATCTCATCTTATCTCCCATTATCTAGGCTTATCTCGTCTTATCACGCAATATTTCTCCTTATCTTCCATTATTTCTCCTTATCCCCCATTATCTCACCATAATTCCCATTATCTAGACTCATATCTACTTATCTCCCATTATATCTCCTTATCTCCCATTATTTATATACTTATCTCCCATTATCTCACCTTATCTTCCATTATCTGGGCTTATATTGAATTATATAGAACATATATATAAATTTATAAAAACATGTAAATCGGATAAGTGGTTCTCGGGTGATAAACGCACTAATGGACAGACAGACAGACAGAGAAACATTGCATTTTATACGTATTATAGATTGTAGATATTCCCTGCTACATAATATTATTTCATATTTAATGGTTTAGGCTGTGTATTCCAAGAGAATGTGCTAGCGGCAAGTTTTTGTCCGATTTCATTCACTATTATCGTCACTGCTCATTCCTTATGCTACCTATCGTAATAAAATATAGCCTATAACCTGGCCAGAGAACATATATATGTTTAAAAAAAAAGTACGTAAATCGGATAAGTGATTCTCCAGTGATAAGCGCACTAACGGACAGACAGACGGACAGAGATACGTTGCATTTTATATATATTATAGATGTAATAAAATATATATCTATAACCTGGCCAGAGAACATATGTATGAATTTAAAAAATCACGTAAATCGGATAAGTGGCTCTCGAGGGATAAGCGCATTAAAGGACGGACAGACAGACAGAGAGACGTTGCATTTTATATATATTATAGATATAGATTATTATTATTATTATTATATAAACCTGGCCAAAGAATATATGTATGAATTAAAAAAAGACACGTAAATCGGATAAGTGGCTCTCGAGGGATAAGCGCATTAAAGGACGGACAGACAGACAGAGAGACGTTGCATTTTATATATATTATAGATATAGATTATTATTATTATTATTATATAACCTGGCCAAAGAATATATGTATGAATTAAAAAAAGACACGTAAATCGGATAAGTGGTTCTCGCGTGATAAACGCACTAATGGACAGATAGACAGACAGAGAAACATTGCATTTTATATGTATTATAGATTGTAGATATTCTCTGCTACATAATATTGTTCCATATTTAATGGTTTAGGCTGTATATTGCAAGGGAACGCGCTAGCGGCAAACTTTTTTCCGACTTCATTCACTATTATCGTCACTGCTCATTCCTTATGCTACCTATCGTAATAAAATATATCCTATAACCTGGCCAGAGAACATATGTATATTTAAAAAAAAAAAGTACGTAAATCGGATAAGTAGTTCTTCGACTTGCAATTGGCCGATTTTTTTTTATCAATATGGTCAAGAGTTAAACTTTATTTCTTTTAATATACACATTTTGTTTATAGAGCAAACCCGCAAGGTCGGATTTTTAACAGATATGTATAGAGTATGTCGACGAAATAGAATACGATTTAAAGTAACCTCAAAAAAATTTTTTACAACTGTAGGTATGGGTTCATAAAAATAACTATAGGAAAACTTCATTAAAAGTTTGCTACAACGTAATTTTTGGCATTCTGAATAATAATTTCCAATGACACAAAAAAACCTATGTACCTATTTTCCGATTTCACCCCCCAAAACTAATCCCTTAATTCAAAATTTAACTTTCAAAACTACGCGGCTCTTATGAGGCCATCAATTCCTATATTATTACCAAATTTCAACTTTTTATGACAAATAGTTTCGGAGAAAATCGGGTGTGAAAGTTAGACGAACAGACAGACAGATCTTATAAGTGTTCCATACGGAACACTAAAAATTTAAATAACAAGCCATATTAACCTATTTCTTATTGAATTCAATCAAGAATACATTTAATAAACATAAATTTTATAGATCTTATCACTACCTGAAAATTTTAAAGTATGAAGTATCACCTCATTTGCCTCTCCTTCCTTCGTTGCTGATTATCCTTTTTCCTCTTTCTCCATTATATTTTCCCTTCCTTTCGTAGTATTTTTTCTTTTCAAATATTTATTTAACTGTTTACTCTTGTGATATTTTATTATTGTTTTCTTTTTTCACCTCACGTCCTAATTTAATCAAAATACTTTGCGTGTACCGTATATTCATAGAATAATTTACGATTTGAACAGTAACCAAATTCCTCTAGAGTGGATTCCACAGCTCTTGTTCTTTGTTTTGTTAAAGTTGTTGATGCATTCTTTATGGAAATAGAGATCCATGAATTTCTTGGAAGTGAATGCGATACAATATTATTTTAGCTATTTGAAAAAAAGTTGCCTACTAAACACTACAAAACACTATTTTAATTTATTATTTAGGAAACTAGTTGCAATATCCGAAAACCTTAAATGAACATATTACACCTGTTCACAAAAATATTTGTCAAATACACATTTCAAGTCCACTGCACAGTTTCCAAAGGACCACTGGGGAAAAAACTAAATAATCCAGCCTCAAATACTACCAATTAAAGAAGGGTAAACCATCGTCCCCTTCCCACTTGAACCGGAAAGTCAGGTGTACGTCTTTATATATATATATATATATATATATATATATATATATATATATATATATATATATATATATATATACTCGTATATGTGTATGTGAATACGAAGTGTGTATTTCAAATTATAAGAATTATCGACTCCTCTCAATTTAAAAATTTACTTTATTTTAATTAAAACCAAGTAGCGGACAACGAAATTTTAAATTAACTGATCATTTTGCAAGATCGCTTAACAGATATCGTAAAGTGTACAATTAATTTAGACCGATGCCTAATCGTCATCGTGGTTTTGTTGTAAAGTTGGTTATCCCGAAACCATTAATTCTTCTTAATTATATTAATCATTACTTGAATTGTGAAGCTATCTATATACTCTGTGATTAGAACTTTGTTTTTAAATGTTCTTAAATAAAATAAAATAACCGGTCAAGTTGAACTTGCGCAATTAGTGTTCCGTACGTTAATTACTTTTAAAATAAAAATTTTTGTTACGGAGGTATAAAATGATCAGTGACTTCACAAAATACACCCCAAATGAATTTTCAACTAAGTTTGTTTCCGATCTTTACTGAAAACTGAAGACTCCTGATAATTTTCGATCAATCTACACCTTATGGAGAAATTTTTTGATCAGTACTTTTCGAGATAAACGGGGGGGGGGCAGCGGTTTTTCGTGACTTTTTAAAAATAATACAAAGAAAAGTGTGCGCGAATATTACATTATATATATATTTGAACTCGTGTTTTTACAAGCTTTCATTTGACATCTCCCTTGATGACCTAGTAAAAAAATTTCTTTTTCACTTCCGATTTCACCCCTCAAAACTAACCCCTTAAATCAAAAATTTATCTTTCAAAACAACACGGCTCTAATGAGGCCGTTTATTCCTATATTAGCCACAAATTTCAACTTTCTATGTCAAATAGTTTCGGAGAAAATCGGGTGTAACAGACGGACAGGCAGACAGTTATATGTATGTATTTCTTCCAGTGATCTTATAAGTAATCTTATATCTAAAAATAGCCAAGTGCAAGTTTGACCTGCGCAATTAGTGTTCCGTACGTTGATTGCTTTTGAAATAAAAATTTTTGTTAAGGGATTATAAAATGATCAGGGCTTTCACAAAAACATCCCAAATGAGTTTTCAACAAAGTTTTTTCCGATCTTTAGTGAAAACTGATGACCTTGAAATTTTTTTTTTTTTTTCATATACGAGACAAATTATTAAAATTAATGCACTCGTGAAAATTTTCCTTCAATCTACACCCTGTAGAGAATATTTCAGAATTTTTTCAAAATTTTTTGATCAGTACTTTTCGAGATAAGGGGGGGGACAGGGATTTTTCGCACTTTTTTAAAAATAATACAAAGATAATTGTGCGCAAGTATTACATTATATATATTTTTGAACTCGTCTTTTTACAAATCTTTCATTTGACACCCCACTCGATGACCTGGTAATTTTTTTTTTTTCATTTCCGATTTCACCCCCCAAAATTTAATTTTCAAAACTACACCGCTCGGATGAGGCCCTCGATTTCTATATTAGTGCCAAATTTCAACTTTCTTTGTCAAATAGTCTCGGAGAAAATCGGGTGTGACAGACGGACAGACACCGAAGTGATATTATAAGTATTCCGTACGGAACACTAATAAGTGATGAGGAAAGATATTTGTCTATATTATATACGTGTTATATGTATGTATTTCTTCTAAAGATCTCAAAAAATAAAATAAATTTCCACATTTTTGTAGGTTGGTCTGTCTGTCGATGTGTACACATTTTTGTGTGTTGGTCTGATTGTACGATGTTTCGAACGAAATAAGATTTTGATTTCAAATCGACCAGAAAAGTATAACACTATGAAACCTGAGAACAATAGTATTAGACAATTTTAGAATAGTATTTGTCGAGTTTTTGTGATTTCGAAAATGAAATAGGTGCATTTTTTGTAAAAATATCTATTAGTTCACGCTGGCTAAGTTTGACGAAAATAAAGAATTTTTACTTACTAGTAGCATTAAAATATATTTTCTTGTTTTCTGTTTTTATAAATCAGTTTTTCGTTGCAACCATGTTTCGTAGTGTTCGACGCCACACATACATGGTGCGGTCCAAAAGTTTTCGGATTAACGCTATCGACTCGTGTAGTTATTTTTAGGTTATGTGACTGTACCGGTCCCATTGTTCTTTCCACTCATTGAAATTTTTTAAAAGGTCGATGCTCTCACTGCTTCCCCATCGCCTGTCATACGCGTGATTTCTGCTCTGCCATCTCGAAGCGGTGACCTGTTAATAGGGAACATCTTGAAGTCACAGAGTGCCTAATTAGGCGAATAAAGAGGATGAAGGATAACAGTTATGGATTCTTCGCCAAAAATTGTTTCGCGCAGAACAAACTATGAGCTTTGACCGCTTTCTAGTTCATCAGACATGCTTAGAATTGTGCGAAGATGGTTTTTCACAGATAATTTGTTGAACTTTGACGATGATTTAGGACGTGGTTGCAGTCGCAGGTCTTCACGAACGCTCGTCACCTTCCACCAAAATCCAACCGACCATTAATCGCGAAAATCACTCGAAAATTTGCATACGATTTAGGGCTTTATCCCGAAATTCTTTCTAAAAACCATTTCATATGTTTCTGTAGCAAATTTCTCGAATTTAGAACAAAATTTCACACATACGCGCTATTTTTTTGTATCCATTGTAAGAATCGCAGAGAGACGTACATACACGCAACGTTGATAAACATGAACCTAGTAGTCACCTATCGGCCTAAGTAGATACTCTTTTGCGTTCTTGCTACATAGTGTTAGTCTGAGAACTTTTGGATCGCACCACGTACATAAAAATATTTAAAAATTAAATTAATTATGACAGTCTCACAGAAGTTGGCATTCTTCTTACTAAAAATACAATGAATACAACTATGAACTTGTGTAGGTTATGTCATTATCATTTAAATTTGACAAAATTAACGCTAACACTAAGATTCGTTATAAGGAACAATTTTGACATGAAAATGAATTTTAATGCAATTCCTTATCTTCTGCCTGGCTCGATTGAGCTAAAATAGCTTCAGCTGAGCCTCACGAAGAATAAATACAGGACAATATTATAATGATTAATAATATATAGACTAAAAATACTCTTGAAAGTTGCTATGGCCCTTTGACAGAAACATATATACATATTGCAATATCAGGCTCTCTTTAAATTAAGAAATATACAATTTTAATAGCTTTTATATATAGCTGAGTCTATTTTCTGTTTGTTGTTTTGTGGTTAGAAACAATTTTATTAAGTTACTCAAGTAGCTTTTAAATTAAAATTACTTAATTACTTTGTTAACTGACACTAAACATATTTTTTGTAAAGATTTTCAAACGCGTTATTGTGATTTCGTAGTACAACTACATTTTCAAACGCTTAACGAAGACTAAAACAGATTTTTGGTATTTATGTTTATATAATGAAAAAACGTTGGTATATTAGGTGCTATAAAAGTTGGTAAAGGGCGGAATTTCCAACGTCTACATGAGTATTTAGTCAATTTATATTATGGTTCTTTAAATGTCTGTAAATTTCTATAGAGTCTAAGAAATTAAGTTTTGACCCGTACGGAGTATTAATAAACAATTAATATTGGGGAATAAATGGCCTGTTTCTAAAAAATATTTAGCAAAGTGTGATTTTTTTATTTTTTAACCTATAAGATGCATTATGGTTCTGCGAAGCTTGTTTTAAAAATTCCGTCCTGTTTGACCTACATAACAGCTATTGCACTCATGACAATTAAGTTTAAAAATTATAATTACACAGCCCCACAAAAAAAAAGTGGGGTATACTTTTGATGCGATATATCAGATCCGTAGTATTTTTGCCCGCTGATCACGAATCTGACGTCAGAATATCGCCATCACATCTCAATTTTTTTCTAACCTCAAAAAATATGTAAAAATTAGTAAAAATTAAGAAAAATATACTCCTAAAAAATTGATTCAAGCTTTTTCATGAATCCAAAGATGTATTAATATGTATTCGGACACGCTAAGCTAATATTCATCGTTGGATTGAGCCATACAGTTCTGTTTTCTTTCTAACCTCAATAAATCAGACATAGTGCTTCTCGAATCCAAAAACGAATTCAAATTAAAATTCAACCGATCCTTACCAAATTTGGTACACGGGGATTTTTTGGGTCGCTGATCACGAATCTGAGGTTGGATTTGCAAAATTCAAGATGGCAGATGTTTTCGCGCCATTTTGAACGCCGAGAAAATTCATCGGTCGATTTTTATTCTTCTACCTGCATCCAGGGCACCTCCACGTGGTGACGGTGGGCAACGGTGTTACTCCACTAGCCGGCAGAGTCCCTGGATAACGGCTTAGATGCCGTCATGGTAGGTAGAAGAAAGAGAATTACGATGCAGGGACTCGGAAACCCAGTATCGGCGGTTGGTCAGGGTGGGAAAGCGGGCCCGCAGCCGTCGTCATCCAGCGACCGTAGCTCTTCATGTGTGGGTGACTTTGCTCATGTAGAGTATAATGCTACAAGAAAACGGTCTCACGGTACAAGGACTTTTCATAAGTGCGATAAAAACAGTGATTCATTTTGTTTTATATTTGCTGTCAACTCGTATTGAGTAAAATGGGGTCACCGATAACGGATAAGATTAAAACCTTATATTAAAGGATTGTTTTAACATTGAAATACAGCACCAGGATACAGATTGGGTTCCCCACATCATTTGCAGTTCTTGCAAAATAATGTTGTACATCAATAAGAAGGCGATTAAATATTCCAGACCAGCAATATGGAATAGACCATACAGTGAAAATGATTGCTACTTTTGTATGAATGTTGTATTTAGGCATAACCGAAAAAATAAAAGCACTATTACTTATAACGATGTTTCGGCAGTAACAAGACCAACTAAACTAATTCCGCCTCCTGAACCACTTGATACTGATGTTATGGAAACAAATGATTTCAGCTTATCAGTTCATGCCGAAAACATTGAGACTGTCGAAAAAGATTCAAACACTGTTACTAATGAATGTTCTAGTGACAAACTTAAGCCAGAAACCACGATTTCTTATTATAGAAACAGAGATGAAGAATTTCGAAAATATTTCACAATGGACGAGGAATTGTCACTTTCATATTGTACCGATGTAAAAGGTCTAATGGATGAATTTCAAAATAACTCATTACGATCCTGAAGAATGGAGACTGTTCATTGATTCTTCTAAACGGAGTATTAAGGCAGTTTTGCTGCATAATACCAACGTTTACGCTCCCATTCCGATTGCTCATTCCACAGTTATGGAAGAGCAATATGAAAAAATGAAGCAGCTTTTGATAAAAATAAAATATGCTGATCATAACTGGAAAATTTGTGGAGATCTGAAAATTGTAACAATATTGCTTGGCCAACAGTCAGGGTTTACACTTTATCCCTGTTACAAATGTATGTGGAATAGCAGAGACAGGGAACGTCATTATAAGAAAAAAATTTGGCCAACAAGAGAATCGTTCACTCCTGGTGAAAATAATGTATTGTTTCCACCATTGGTAGATCCAGGAAAAGTTCTTATTCCCCCGCTTCACATTAAGCTTGGACTTATGAAGCAATTCACGAGAGCATTAGATACAAACGGCCCATGTTTCAAATATTTGCATAAAAAATTTCTGAAATTTTCTGAAGCTAAAATTAAGGCAGGCGTATTTGACGGGCCACAAATAAGAAAATTGTTTTCAAGATTCATTATTTGTCACTAAAATGAATAAAGTTGAAAAAGCTGCTTGGCTTAGTTTTAAAGAAGTCGCAACAAACTTTTTGGGAAATAATAAAAGTCCTAAGTACAAAGAAATAGTCGAGAAAATGGTAAAAAATTTTCAAACATTAGGTTGCTTAATGAATCTAAAATTACATTTCCTGGACTCCCACATCATTGATTTCCCAGATAATCTTGGTGACTACAGTGAGGAGCAAGGGGAACGTTTTCACCAAGATCTGAAAATCATAGAAAATCGGTATCAAGGACGATGGGATGACCATATGCTAGCGGACTATTGCTGGTCGCTAAAAAGAGAAACAAGTCCTCAAAAGCGTTTGGGCAGAAAGCCTTTGAATAGGTCATTCGCGGAAAAAAGAACAAGATACAGCCAAAAAAAGGAAAGTTAGGTGCGGGTCTAACCTTCGCAGTTCTAGGGCTTAAGGGTCTACTATTTGAGAGTTTATGGTTTAAAAGTCCTGGTTTTGAGTTTATTGGGTCTCATTTTTAAAGTTACAGGGTTATTGAGGTCTATTTTTTGAGGTTACAGGGTGTGGGAGTCTAAGGTTTCAGGGTTTAGGGTTTAAGAGTATTAGGTTTGAGGATTCCCCAACTGTATACCAAATTTGGTAGGAATCGGTTGGTTTTCAAAAATTTTGTCCGCCATCTTGGATCCGCCATTTTGAATTTTGCAAATTCGACCTCAGATTCATGATCAGTAACCCAAAAAAACCCCCGTGTACCAAATTTTGTAAGAATCGGTTGAATTTTAATTTGAATTCGTTTTTGCATTCGAGAAGCACTATATCTGTCTGATTTATTGAGGTTAGAAAGAAAACAGAACTGTATGGCTTAATCCAACCGATGAATATTAGCTTAGCGTGTCCGAATACATATTAATACATCTTTGGATTCATGAAAAAGCTTGAATCAATTTTTAGGAGTATATTTTTCTTAATTTTTACTAATTTTTACCTATTTTTTGAGGTTAGAAAAAAATTGAGATGTGATGGCGATATTCTGACGTCAGATTCGTGATCAGCGGGCAAAAATACTACGGATCTGATATATCGCATCAAAAGTATACCCCCTTTTTTTTTGTGGGGCTGTGTTATTTTTAATTATTAATTTAATTATAAACTCCTGATTTATTATGTTTATTAGTTTTATCTTTGGCATTGAAAAATATATTGGATAATTTTTGAGCAGGCTGTAAAGCTATTCTTTTTTTTTCGGCTTTAAAAACTTGAGATATTTTATCCAAGATGGGATGAAAATATGCCAGAGGTATGAATGTTTTTCTTTCTTGGTTTTCTTTTATGTGGTAAATTAAGCTGAAGGTGATTTGCTTTTTTTTTACGGCTTATTAGGGTATTAATTATTTTAGGTTGTAAGCCGTTATTGAGTGCTGTATTTTTGATTGTGTCCCGTTCTTTTCTTAAATTATTTACTAGAAAGGATATTAAAGGCTCTATGGATCATAGATCTATATGCTGCCAGTTTATAGGAGTTAGGGTGTATTGAGTCAGCTGGGATTGTGACATCTGAAATGGTTGTTTTACAGAAAATATCAAATCCTAATCTATTTCCCTTTGTTGAAATTATAACATCCAAGAAATTTATTTTATTATCTGTTTCCTTTTCGAATGTGAATTTTATCTTGGGGTGTATATTATTCAAATAATTTAAAGTAGAATTTAATTCAATATCATTTCCATAGAAACATACTAAGATGTCGTCCACATATCTAAACCAAAAAAACCGGTCAAGTGCAAGTTGAACTTGCACAATTAGTGTTCCGTACGTTGATTGTTTTTAAAATAAAAATTTTTGTTACGGAGGTATAAAATGATCAGTGACTTCACAAAACACACCCCCCCAAATGAATTTTCAACAAAGTTTGTTTCCAATCTTTACTGAAAACTGGTGACCTTGAAATTTTGTTTTTTTATATACCAAATAAATTATTAAAGGTAATGCACTCGTGATAATTTTCGTTCAATCTATACCCCGTGGAGAATATTCCAGAATTTTTTCAAAATTTTTTGAGCAGTATTTTTTCGAGATAAGGTAGGGGACAGCGATTTTTTAAAAGTAATACGAAGAAAAAGTGTGCGCAAGTATTACATTATATATATATATATATATATATATATATATATATATATATATATATATATATATATATATATATTATATATATATATATATATATATATATATATATATATATATATATGTATATATATATATATATATATATATATATATATATATATATATATATATATATATATATATTTACTTGTGTTTTCACAAGCTTTCATTTGACACCACACTCGATGACCTAGAAAAAAAATTTTTTTTCACTTCCGATTTCACCCCTCAAAACGAACCTCTTAAGTCAAAATTTATGTTACAATGGTATAAAATGGTCAGTGACTTCACAAAACACACCCCAAATGAATTTTCAACAAAGTTTGTTTCCAATCTTTACTGAAATCTGATGACATTGAAATTTTTGTTTTTTTATATACCATATAAATTATTAAAGGTAATGCACTCGTGATAATTTTCGTTCAATCTACACCCCGTGGAGAATATTCCAGAATTTTTTCGAAATTTTTTGATAAGTACTTTTCAAGATAAGGCCCGGGACAGCGATTTTTTCGCGAATTTTTAAAAATAATAAAAAGAAAAGTGCGCGAAAGTATAATATTAACATATATATATATATATACATATATTTTACTCGCGTTTTCACAAGCTTTCATTTGACACCACACTCGATGACCTAGTAAAAAATTTTTTTTTTCGCTTCCGACTTCACCCCCCCAAACTAACCCCTTAAGTCAAAATTTAATTCTCAAAACTACATGGCTCTGATGAGGCCATCAATTCTATATTATTACCAAATTTCACCTTTCTATGTCAAATAGTTTCCGAGAAAATCGGGTGTGACAGACAGACAGACAGACAGACAGACACCGAAGTGATCTTATAAGTGTTCCGTACGGAACACTAAAAAAAATATTTCTTCCCTGTTGAGTTTTTAGAAAATTATTTTCCAGTTCTGACATAAATGGGTTCTCCACTTAGTCCTTTCCTAGCAGAAATTTTCCAATATATTTTTCAATGCCAGAAATAAAACTAATAAACATAATAAATCAGGAGTTTATAAACTTAATTTTCAAAAATGCAATAGCTATTACGTAGGCCAAACAGGACGGAATTTCAAAACAAGATTAGTACAACATAATGCATCTTATAGGTTAAAAAATGAAAAATCACACTTTACTAAGCATTTTTTAGAAACTATAAATACTCTATACGGCACCTAAAGGGTTAAAACTTAATTTCTTAGAATCTATAGAAATTTGAAGACATTCAAAGAACTATAATGTAAATTCACTAAATAGTCATGAAGACGTCCGAAATTCTGCCCTTTACCAACTTTTATAGCACGTAATATACCCACACTTTTCATTATATAAAAATAAATACAGAAAATCTGTCTTAGTCTTAGTTAAGCGTTTGAAAATGTAGTTGTGCTAGAAATCGCGATAACGTATTTATAAATCTCTACAAAAAAATATATTTAGTGTCAGTTAACAAAGTAATTAAGCAATTTTATTGTTAAAATGTACTGTCACAAAGTAACGGACCAATCAATCAACTCTACTTTTTTTAGCCATAAGAAAATGGCTAAGGCAAATAACGCTGACGCATTCTCTCTTTGTTCCTAACGATCTGGAAGGACGACAAATTCAATCTATAGTTTATTCTAGACTATGGACTTTACTGATTTAACAATGAATACTGCTAATAGTGAATAATCTTCTTTATTTAAATACTGGTCTATAGTTGTTTGTATATCGCTTGCATCTTAAATAAAATACTTAGATACCTTTTCGTACCTTGCCCGCATCCACAATATAGCAATCTTTTGGAAAAGTAGTAATTTCACTTTCTAGAATTGTCCAGACATGAGAAATGTAGTAGTTTAAAGGCGACATCGGGACTTTTTTTCGACTTGTTCAACTGACTTTAACTAAGAAACAGCCAGGTCGTGTTATAAAAAACGAAAGTAGTAAGAGTGAAGAATATTACACATGAGGAGAAATTTTCCTTTTCAGAGTATTTTTTACTGTGCAAGAATTTAGCATTCTCATGTGCGTTATTTGTTGGTAGAGGTCAGAAGCGATAATCTGACCAGGTGGTCGCTCTAATTCCATCAGCATCACCTTTTTTATATAGATGTTCGGTATTATCGTACAAAGTCCATTTTTTATTACAACTAGCAATTTTATGCACCTGAAAGGCAAAGGGTATCGATTAAGTATCGTAGGGCGTTGCAAATCCTCATCAGCTTCTAGAAACGATGGAAAGCATCATCTCAACTCCTTGTCTTTCAGTCTTATGATTCGTCAGGGCGTTCATTATCTTGAAGTTGGCCAAGCATTTTCACCTAAAGCCGAACTAACCATTTTTTTCTCTTCACTCGCTTTTTTTAAAGCTGAAAGGCAAAAGCAATTACTTTTCGAAGAACATCGCTTCCACAACTGATTTTTAACAGGTTACATACACCTGGACGCTGTAAAAAGTATATATATTTTAAAAAATATATATTTTAAAGGTTATTAAGTGAATAATACAAAAGAATGGCGGTTATATATTTTTATTGTACTTTAAATTATAATTTTTTTTAAAATATGTTTTAAACTTTAACATTATTTTTTATCGGGTTAAATGGACACTGATGAAAAATATGACGCCTCCTTATGTGTAGGATAACTTCACAAAAAATAATCCAATCTGCAAAAATAAAAATTAATCTTGTAAAATCATGTAACACGTAGGCTGAAAAGTTTTTGGTCTAGCTACTTAAAATATTTTTTTTTGTAAAATTCGATTTTATTCATTAATATAGTCTCGAAGAGCGATACAACCAGTCCAACCTTTTTCTAACATTCCTATACCTTTCTTGTAGAAGGATTTGTCTTTGCCTTCAAAACAGGCTTCAGGTTCGTCGATAACTTCTTCGTTAGAGCCAAATCCCCTTCCCGCGAACATTTTTTTGAGGTCTGCGAATAGATAATGGTCGCTGGAGGCCAAATCTGGAGAATACGGTGGCTGAGAAAGCAATTCGAACTTCAATTTATGCAATTTTGCTATCGTAATCATTGGCTTGTGACACGGATCTTGATGAAGGAGTACTTTTTTCTTGTTCATTTGGCGTCGTTTCTTTGCTATTTCTTTTTTCAAACACACCAATAACTTTATATAATATTCGCTATTGATTGTTTTTCTCTTCTCAACATAGTCGATGAAAATGATTCCACGCGCATCCCAAAATACAGAGACCAAAACCTTCCCAGTCGTGGTCGCTTCGGGCGGCTTTCACCGGCTGCAGTCCACTCAGCTGACTGCCGATTTGCTGGTGTATAATGGTGGATCCATATTTCGTCCATTGTCACATTTCGCATGAAAAAATCATTTTCATTGCGCTTAAACAGGTCCAAACTCCACTGTGAGCAAACGCGGTACCATTTCGAACAGAGCTTTCTCATGCTCAAATGTTCATGTAAAATATGACTAACACGTTGTTTTGATATCTTTAGGGTGTCAGCTATCTCGTGCAATATCACTTTACGGTCATCCAAAACAATTTTGTGGATTTTTTAATGTTTTCAGGTGTAACCACCTCATTTGGGCGTCCGGAGCGTCCAGCATCATTTGCATCTGTACATCCGCGTTTAAATTCAACATACCAGTAAATGATGAGTGATTTTCCAGGGGCAGAGTCCCCGTAACACTTATCAAGCCATTGTTTTGCTGGAGCGGTATTTTTTCCCATCAAAAAACAGTGCTTATTCAACACACGAAATTCGATTTTTTTCCATTGTTTTAAAACCAGTCAAATCAAAAGTGGCCTCACTAAAACCACTGTAACTTGTAAACTAGTCGTCGAAATGGCATGAAATTTTGACACGTATCATTTGAAGGTTGGTACTTCCTAAAAATCATATGGATTTTTTGAAAAGGGCGACATATATGTGTCAGACCAAAAACTTTTCAGACTACCTTTTAGTAGTTAAAAATTGTCGAAGGTTTTGGTGGTATGCAACTTTCGACAAGAAAATTTATGTTTAATTATTTATAAAAAAATTGTCTATTAGAAAAATTTAAAAAAAATCTCGCGACATTTTGTGGAAAAAGTTGTTATTAAGATTTAAAAAAAAAAACATTAAAAGTTGCCTGAGTAATATTGCAGACAGTGTCTGCACACAAGTAGTGGTTCCAATCCGACGCCAGGTCACATTTAATGCTCTAACTTTGTGATGGAATGGAATTTTCTTAAAAAAAATTTTTTTACTAAATCCTAGGAACATAGAGAATAAAAATCCGTAAAAAAGATCGAATTTTTGAAAATTGAGGTGTACGTAACTCTTCAAGGTTATATTCGCAGTATGAAGATTCGCTTTAATGCAAAAAAGGATAGAACTTTAAAGTGACTACAGAGCAAGAAAAAAAATTCCAATTAAACTATGTTTTTAAGTCGATGAGATATAGGGACGAGAGTCTTAAATTCCTTTTAACAGAAAATAACTTGTGAATTTTTTATTGGACAATGTAATTTCTGATATCGATGTGAATACAATATTTATTGAATATTTTATAATTTGAGTTAATTGTCCTAAAAAAAATTCTAAACAAATAAATCAAATTAAGCAATCGCCTATTTCTGGGCAGTTATCATTACGATGTTTACAAATATATTATCAAAGCTTTATACGTACTTAACATGATAAATTTAATCATAAACTGAAGATTTCATATGTATGTCATAATTACATACTTTATAATTTTCTAATAATAAACTTATTACCGATATCAAGGGTTATTTTCTTCTTGCCTTCTTATAAAATCTTAATGATACTTCTTATGTCAATTTTAGTCTTTTTAACTAAAAGAAAAACAGCCACGTACAAGTCGGACTTGCGCAATTAATGTTCTATACCGTGATTGCTTTTAAAAAAAAAAAAAATGTCACGGAGGTATAAAATGATCAGTAACCTCACAAAACACGCCCTAAATGAGTTTCTAAAAGTCAATCTCTAAAATTCAGACACAAACTTGTTTGTGAAGGCTGAAAAAAAACTTTCTAAAATTAATATTATTAGGAAAATTGCCGAGCACATTCAAGGTTCTGTCTCTAGTAGAACTAGTATCTTATGATATATATAATATATATAAAGTCTGTCTGTCTGTCTGTCCTTTAGTGCGCTTATCACTCGAGAGCCACCTATCCGATTTACGTGCTTTTTTTTAATTCATACATTTGTTCTCTGGCCAGGTTATCTATAATCTTCTATAATAAATATAAAATGCAAGGCTGGTTTGAAAAGTCCGTGCAAAGTCCGAGAGATGGCACCACCGGCGCGTATCGAGGTCATGTTTAGTTAGTGGCATCTCTTGAATGAACGCACACCAAGTTTCAGCCATATTGGTCTATTTCTTTGTGTTTGGAATTCGTGTGAATCAAGGAAGTTACTTTATGAAAGGCAAAACGCCTCAGGAGACTAAAGAGAAGCTTGATAAACATTATGGTGACTCTGCACCTTCGATTAGAACAGTTTATAAGTGGTTTCAAAATTTTCGGACTGGCCATATGGGCACAAGTGACGCTGAACGTTCTGGACGGCCTGTGGAAGTTACGACTCCAGAAATCATTGATCAAATCCATGATATGGTGATGGATGACAGAAAAGTTAAGGTGCGTGAGATTGCTAGTGCTGTGGGCATCTCGACTGAACGGGTACATAATATTTTGCATAAACATTTGGACATGAGAAAGCTATCCGCAAGATGGGTGCCGCGATTGCTCACGCTTGACCAAAAACGGAATCGTGTGAAGTGTTGCAAGGATGGTTTGCAGCTGTTCCAGAAGAATCCGGAGGACTTTAAGCGTCGTTTCGTCACTGTGGATGAAACATGGATACATTACTATACTCCTGAGACCAAACAACAATCTAAACAGTGGATTACCAAGGGGAATCTGCACCAAAAAAGGCGAAGACCGTTCCTTCGGCCGGAAAGGTTATGGCGACTGTCTTTTGGGATTCGCAAGGGATAATCCTCATCGACTATCTGAAAAAGGGTAAAACTATTACAGGTGAATATTATTCATCGTTATTGGACCGTTTGAAAACCGAGCTGCAAGAAAAACGCCCTCGATTGGCCCACAAGAAAGTCCTTTTCCATCACGACAACGCACCAGCACACACCTCAGCAGTTGTGGTCGCAAAATTAATGGAAATAGGATTCCAACTCGTTTCACATCCCCCCTATTCTCCAGACTTGGCTCCCTCGGACTACTATTTGTTCCCCAATTTGAAGAAATGGCTGGCGGGACAAAGATTTTATTCAAACGAGGAGGTGATTGCAGACACTAATGGATATTTTGCAGACTTGGACAAATCCTATTATTCGGAAGGGATCAACAAACTAGAACATCCTTGGACGAAGTGTATAAGCCTAAAAGGAGACTATGTCGAAAAATAAAAAAGGTTTACCCCAAACACATAAGTAGTTTTTATTTTTGCACGGACTTTTCAAACCAGCCTCGTAAAATGCAACGTCTCTGTCTGTCTGTCTGTCCGTTAGTACGCTTAGCACTCAAGAACCACTTATCCGATTTACGTGTTTTTTTTTAATAAAATACATATGTTGTCTGGCCAGTTTATAGGATATATTCTATTACGTTATGTAACATAAGGGCAGTGACGATAATAGTGAATCAAGTACACGCTAGCGGAGCCGCGGGCACGGCTAGTATAGCCTGTCCCAAAATATAAGATCCCGATTTTTGCCGTTTTAAGTGGGCAATATAAAAATTCTGACCTTTTGTTTATGATAGGTTGCAGAGATGGACTTAAGAATTTTATTCATTAATGCAATTAAATAAAATTATAAGTGTTTTTGGAGATGTTTATTTATAGATTCATGAAAAGAAGTACAAATATACAGTTTGAATGAATGGGGTTTACAAGAGGGGACATATTGTATAAATAAAAATATATTTTAACTTAAGCCTAATTCGGTTTCACTATCACTGTCATCAGCTGTGGTAATTATCAGTGGTTTTATATTATTTACATAAATATATGAATCTTCAACTTTAACAACGTGTTGAATGGAATTCTTCCAGCTTTCACAAGGTATATCATTTATAACTTTTTTTACTAATTCAACCACTGACACGCTTAAAGTAGGAGAAACATTTTGTGCCCTTATTTTGATTTAACTTGATGTTCAATTGGATTAAATACACAATAATACGGAGGACGCCGCAAAACAGTGTGTCCCATTTTCTCAGCCATACTACCACAAACATATTTCTTTTTCAATTTATAGTCTTTCAAAACTCCCAAAAGACAACTTTTTTTATAACTAAAGTCAAAATAAATGTCATTTTCTAACATATATTCCTGTATTTCTGATTTGGTGTTGGCTGCATTAGGAACCTTATTTAGTAGGCGACTATGGTAACTTGCATTGTCCATAACTATAACACTCTGTTCGGGAACATTTAGCAAAAGGGAATTTTGAAACCAATTTTCAAAAAGTTCTGCGGTCGTGTCTTCGTAATAGTCCAAACTAGAATCTTTTATGTTTTTTGCAGATAATAGTAGACAATCTGAAACCCAGCCCTTTTCAGACCCAGTATGCCGCAAGACTCGTAATCTTTGTGACTCCATCACTACTTGCCTTTTGTTGATTTTTAGGAACGTGAAGTCCATTCTTAAGAGCACCAGTCTTAACTTTATTTTGTCTAGTGTCGGCACCAACTGCTCTTTATATATAGAATTTATTTTTCTCCTGATAACGTCTTTTTCACAATCGTCTATATGATGCATTTGAAAATCTTTCCGTTTTTTCCTGTTCCTGAGTGATGGTTTTCCTACAATATCCTTAATCGTAAAAACTGGGGTTTTTGTTAGTTCACTGGTTTCTTGCAAAGTACTTTGTTTATTCAAATTTCTTTTTACCAAGCCATCGTAAACATGTTTCACTATTTGTTTAGCGTCAAGTGATAAATGTTTTCTCTTGCAATAGCCACTATTGCAATTTTCCCACTGACGCCACATAATTAAAATAAAACCGTTACGTTGTAAGTTGTAAGTAAAACTAAAAATAAAAATAATATAAAGTATCTGTCGAATCTTAATGTGGACCTGTGGTCATTAGGCCTATATTATCAAATACTTAAAGGGTTCTAAACCGGGTTGCCAGATAGTAAATATATAGGTAAAAATAGATCCAATATGATTGCAGATGCAAGTGAGGGCGGTATACAAAGCAGGTAAAATAAAAATACGTTTATCGTAATACCTGGCAACTATGCACAAAACCTTAATTAATCTCCAAAAATAAAAGAAAGTGTAAATAACAAAATGAATTTATTGTGGTTATTTTTCAATATAATTACCGTGATAATTGAGGCATTTGTCATATCTGTGGACGAGCTTTCCCATCCCCTCTTTATAGAATGTTGCCTCCAGTAAGTTGAAATGGGCCTTAAAGTTGTTTTGAAGCTCCTCATTAATCTGAAAGCTCTACTCTCCTAACCACTTTTTCAGTTCCGGGAAGAGGTGGAAGTCACTCGGCGCTAAGTCGGGGCTATACGCCGGGTGTTCAAAAACTTCCCATCGAAATTGTTCAAAGAGCTATTGGGTTACAGCAGCACTGTGAGGGTGGGCGTTGTCATGAATGAAAAGAACTTTAGAAGTCAGCATACCTCTTCTTTTGTTTTAAATGCCTCTCCGCAGTTGGCGTAAAGTCTGATAATAGAGAGCTGCATTGATCGTACTCCCCGGTTCCATAAACTCAACAAGCAACAAACCTTTTTTGGTTTCAAAACCTTCCTGTTGATGAAAGATTCTTTAAATTTTTTCGGTTTGAAAAGTTTGAGTGCATCCATTGTTATGACTGTTTTTTTTGTTTCGGGGAGTGACATACTGAATCTAGATCTCATCTCTAGTCACAACGATTTAAAAAAATCTTCACCTTCAACCTCATAATGGGTAATTAGCGCTGATGTCATTTGGTGAGCTTTGGAACCCATCGAGCGCACAGTTTTTTGTAGCTTACGATCGTCTAAACGGATAACCTTGAAACTTCAGGAAATTCCACACACAACTCACTTATGGTAAATATTCGTTTTTCTTAAACCACTTGATCAACTATTTACAGCGATTCAAGAACAACGTGAATCGCTTTTTTCGCACACATGCCGCTCCTGGAGAGCTTTGGAGACTTCCCTGCAGCATGTGTGCTAGACCCATTAAAAAAAAAACTCGTTGAATAATGTCTTCTGTTGCGACAGACTTGCGTCCTTGTCCCCCTTCATAGTGAGCATCAGTTCGGCCTTGTTTAAATTTCCTACACTACGAGTATTCATGCACAACACCAGTTTTCACCGTATTCTCGGCTCATTCTTCGATGAATTTCCGCTGCACTATTCCCTTCTGTTTGAAGAAAGAGAATTACACTACACAACTCGCTCTTGACGGGAGAATCAATCGTAGCAGCCATGTTTACGTGCCTGCAACTCGGCTCAAAATAGCGTAATGACGTTGAAAGTGGCAGACGTTATAGTGGAGGAGATGCACAGTCGCCCTCCGAGCAGCCGTGCCTTCTAGCACTCGATTGGCTGTTTACAGGCTTAAACGAAGGTTGAAAGAAAAATGGCCCTATATATATATATATATATATATATATATATATATATATATATATATATATATATATATAAAAGGGTGATTCATTTAGAGGTACTTTTTTTTAAATAAAAAAAAATGAATAAAAACAATTTTATTTTATAATCTTTATTATCAATAAAAGAACCATTCTTTACAATTATTTCTTAAAGATAATTTCTTTCAAATGTTGTCCGCGACTACGGTTAACAACGTCCATTCTGAAGTTCCAATTTTCAATGACGCGTGTGAGTATTTTCGAGTGGTATTTGGCCAATGACTCGAGTAATATTGGCCTCCAATGCCTCAATTGTAGCTGGCTTATCCATGTAGACTTTGGACTTTACATAGCCCCAAAGGAAAAAGTCAAGAGATGTGATGTCACATGATCTAGCCGGCCAATTCACTGGTCCAAAGCGTGAAATGATCTGTTCGCTGAATTGCTCTCGCAGTAAAGCCATGGTTTCACGGGCTGTATGGCAAGTGGCGCCATCTTGTTGGAACCAAATTTCGTCGAGACCACGGGCGTCAATTTCTGGCATCAAATAGTCTGTTATCATGGCGCGATAACTGTCACCATTCACAGTAACATTCCGGCCGGCCTCTGTTTTGAAGAAATATGGACCGATTATTCCACCGGCCCATAAACCACACCAAACAGTTGTTTTTTTTCTGGATTTAATGGCAGCTCTTGAACCTCTTCAGGTTGTTCATCACCCCAAATACGGGCATTTTGTTTATTCACGAACCCATTAAGCCAAAAATGGGCCTCATCGGTGAACAAAATTTTTCTCGAAAACAGTGGATCTTCTGCAAGCTTGTCAAGAGCCCAACGACTAAAACGGAAACGATTCGGAAGGTCGGTCGGCTTCAGTTGTTGCACTAGTTGAATTTTGTATGCTTTTAAAGAAAGATCCTTACGTAAAATACGCCAAGTTGTTGAATATGACAGGCCAAGCTGTTGAGAACGGCGACGAATCGACACTTCACGGTCTTCGCGTACACTCTCCGCTACCGCCCCTATATTTTCTTCACTACGTGCTGGATGTGGTCTATTCGGTCGAGCATTATCCAATAATGAAAATTGGGTCTCAAACTTATTGATGGTAGAGCGAATTGTGCGTTCGGTAGGCCGATTATGTGGACCATAAGTTGCTCTAAGCGCCCGATACACATTCCTCGTAGAACGCCCATTTTCGTAATAAAGTTGAACAATTTGTAGGCGCTGTGCCGGGCTAAGTCTTTCCATTATGAATTGTCAAACACTACTGAACAGGAATGCCACTTCAGTTGACACGACGCAGGCGCAATCTGCAATTAAATCCCCATCACAAAAAGTACCTCTAAATGAATCACCCTTTATATATATATATATATATATATATATATATATATATATATATATATATATATATATATATATATATTTTTATGAGTCTAGCACACGTGCTACAGGGAAGTCTCTAAAGCGCTACAGGAGGGACAAGTGTGCGGAGAAAACGATTCACGTTGTTCTTGAATCGCTGTAGATTGTACTCGATGGGAAACACAGTCCTGGGCAAACTATTCCAAAGGTATGATGTTCTCCATATAAAAGACTGCTTGAAAAGCGTTGTACGAGGAGTAACAAGCTGAACCTCATACGAATGTGAAGTATTAGCGCGACGTGTACTCCTAACATGCACCGCTCTGGGAGAAATTAAGCGGGCCACATCCTTCGAACACTTTTCATGAAAGTACTTGTAGAATAGGCTCAAGTCGCCAACCGTTCTTCGATGTTCCAGCGAATCAAGGCCGTCGGTCAGTTCCGGGTGTCCAATTAGACGAACAGCTCTTCTCTCGATAGAATCCAACAAATGCAGTGTATGTTTGGGAGCGGAGCTCCAAACATGGGAGCAGTATTCCATAGTTGGTCGAATTTGAGCTTTGTAAAGAATTAACAGTTATTGTGAAGTGTAAAGCTTTCTGGTTCGAAACAATATTCCCAACTTTTGAGAAGCTCTCCTTGCTATGCCTGCAACATGTTCATGCCAGGACATATTTGCTCCCAAATTAACGCCTAACAGATTGAGTGACGATGTTAGAGGGATGGAGTGCCCCGACATAACTATGTCGGGTTCTGCAACGTTAACTTTTTTAGAAAAAACTGCCGCCTGGGTTTTTGTAGCGTTAAATTCCACTTGGTTACTGTCACCCCAAGATAGAATTTCTTCCAGGTCTTTGTTAAGTTGAATGACTTACTGCTGTCTGCGGATATTCGTCTGAGTAGTCGATGTCCGAGCATTCAAAGTGAATGAAGAGATAAGTGTACTGTCATCTGCAAAGCTGTAGATTGGATTCTCGGTCTTTCCCAGCAGATCGTTAATATAAATAAGGAAGAAAGTAGGAGATAGTATGGAACCTTGGGGCACACCGGCGTTGATAGTGAAGGTGTTAGAAAGAAATCCGTCGACTGCCACTCGTAAAGAACGCTCTCTGAGGAAACATGAGAGCCACAAACAGAACTTTTCAGACATACCATAAGAACGTAACTTAGCCAACAGCCCATCGTGCCAAACACGGTCAAATGCCTTGGATATGTCAAGAGCAACCGCTCGAGATTCTCCAAAGTGTTCAATTGCGTTGTTTCAAACATGTGTTACATAAGTCAGAAGACCTCCTGTTGATCTATTTTTACGAAAGCCATATTAGTGATCACTAATAATGTTGAATCCTTCAAGATATTTTAGAAGATGCTGATTAATAGCCTTTTCCATGACTTTCGATATTATTGAGAGTAGTGCGATTGGTCGGTAGTTATTTGGCAAGGTCGACGAATTTTTTAAAAAAAATATCGAAAAAAAAAAAGATTGCATTTTAGTTTTACGTCTTGAATTTGACAAAATTCACTTTTTTCAACTATGTCCTCCGAGAATGATAATCGAAAGTTTTTTCTTATAATTTACATTATATACTTTTTTAGTGGTTAATGTTCTACTAAATGTTACGAAAATAAATTAATTACGCCGTAAAATTATTAAAGTTGTAATTTAACAATGCAATATTGGTGCAAAGCTGCTTAATATTTATGACACGTCAATTTTTAAGGATTGCTATTATAAAAAATTAATGTTATTTACTAAATAAAAAAACGTTCTTAAGTTTCTTCCTTCCTTTTCAATGCACATAATAGTTCTGTGATAAATTTCATGAGGAGAATTCGCATAAAACTCAGGCTTGATTTCATTTACAGACTGGCGGATAGTTTCTTCTAAGTGTGCGATATTTTTAAAAGGTCTCTGAGCATAAACTAAATTTTTTAAATACTCCCACAAAAAAAAAGTCACAGGGCGTAAGATCGGGTGGGCCAAGGTACTTCATAGGAAAACCTACCAATCCACTTCCCAGAAAAGTTTTCGTCCAGCCAATTTCTAATTTGCAAGGTGCTGTAACTAGGTGCACCATCTTGTTGGAAGTACATTTTCATTCTTTCCTCTAAACTAAAATCTTCCAGTTCATTTGAAAGTTCGTTGTTTAGAAACTGTAAGTAACTCGCGGCTGTAAGATTTTCTCTAAAAAAAACGAGCCAATGATTTTGTTATTAAAAATACCACACCAAACGTTAGTTTTAAAGGAATATTGATCTCTTGTATCTATCGTAAAATTTGGATTACTATCCGCCCACCATCTACAATTTTGCGACGAGACAACGCCATTAGAAATAAAAGTACATTCATCACTGAACAAAATTAACTTTGTAAATGACGAGTATTCTTCAATTTTACTTTGCAGACAGAAAGAAAAATACATGCGCCTATCATAATTTTGTTCTTTGAGGGTGTGGATAAAATTTGGTTTATAAGGTTTAAACCTATTTTTCTTAAGCATTCTTTGAACTGAACTATAAGATAAACTTACATTGTGCGATATTTTGGCAATTGAAGTTCTAGGCGTTTCAATCACACTCTACATAACTGCAAACTCAGCAACCTCATTAGTAACCCAATGTTCACGTTGACGTTTAAAACTATTCTCCACGCATCCAATATTTTTAAAGTTGGTAAAAAATTCTTCCTAGTGTTGTATGCGTTATAACTTTTTCCGGATGTCGTTGGTTAAAAATGACGGCAGCTTCTCTTTGAGTTTTGTAGTTAGCAAAAAACTATTTCTATTTTATATTGCTTAGTCAATTTAATTTAGAAAACTGTTATTATTGCATTAATATTAGTGAACAAACTAATATCAGTTTGATGTTTTATGTGACAAAGGAACAAAACACAAAATCCATGGCAACTGCGACAAAGATACGTGAAAGCCTATCATATTATAATTTTGTTTGACTTAATAGCAAAACATGAATGTATATTCTTTCCACCAATATTGAGTTACAAAACGTTGTAGCAATTTTTTAAAAATCTTGTTTTTGACTTTTTGAGAATATGTTAAAAAACATTTAGAATAAACTATCCCCAAAACCTGTATATGAAATTAAGAAAGAGCTTCTCGCGAATGTTCGCCATATCTATAATATATATAAAATGCAACGTCTCTCTGTCTGTCTGTCTGTCTGTCCGTTAGTGCGCTTATCACTCGAGAACCACTTATCCGATTTACGTACTTTTTTTTTTAAAACATACATATGTTCTCTGGCCAGGTTATAGGCTATATTTTATTACGATAGGTAGCATAAGAAATGAGCAGTGACGATAATAGTGAATGAAGTCGCTGCGCGTTCCCTTGCAATATACAGCTTAAACCATTAAATATAGAACAATATTATATGGCAGAGAATATCTATAATCTATAATATATATAAAATGCAATGTCTCTCTGTCTGTCTGTCCATTAGTGCGTTTATCACGCGAGAATCACTTATCCGATTTACGTGTATTTTTTTAAATTTATACATATATTTATGGCCACGTTATATATAATAATAATAATAATGATCTATATCTATAATATATATAAAATGCAACGTCTCTGTCTGTCTGTCTGTCCGTTAGTGCGCTTATCACTGGAGAACCACTTATCTGATTTACGTGCTTTTTTTTTAAATATACATATGTTCTCTGGCCAGGTTATAAGATATATTTTATTACGTTAGGTGACATAAGGAATAAGCAGTGACGATAATAGTGAATCAAGTCGGAAACTTTGTCGCTAGCGCGTTCTCTTGCAATAAACTGCCTAAAGCAATAAATATGGAACAATATCATGTAGCAAAAAATATAATATATATAAAATGCAACGTTTCTCTATCTGTCTGTCTGTCCGTTAGTGCGCTTATCACGCGAGAACCGATTTACGTGTTTTTATAAATTTATACATATGTTCTATATAATTCGATATAAGCCTAGATAATGGGAGATAAGGTGAGATAATGGGAGATAAGTATAAATAATGGAGATAAGGAGAAATAATGGGAGATAAGCTGAGATAAGTCTAGATAATGGGAGTTATGGTGAGATAATGGGAGATAAGGAGAAATAATGGGAGATAAGGAGAAATATTGCGAGATAAGTCGAGATAAGCCTAGATAATTGGAGATAAGGTAAGATAATGGGAGATAAGGGGAAATAATGGCAGATATTTTATTACGTTAGGTAACATAAGGAATAAGCAGTGACGATAGTAGTGAATCAAGTCCACGCGAGCGGAGCCGCGGGCACTGCTAGTAATTTATAAAAGAACTATTTTGTGCATTAAAGAAGAAATTAAGAAACTTAAAAACTACACATTTGCTCCAATTTATTACATAACCTTAATATTTATTATATTAGCCCTTAGAAATTAAGCTTTGCACCAATATTACATTGTTAAATTACGACTTTTTGACAGAACTCGTTTTTCAGCTTAATTTTAAGGTCTAATTTTTTTTTCTCTTAACATTCATTGAAACATCAACTAATAAATAAGTACATAAGATAATTTATGTGGAAAAACAGTTGATTGTCATTTTAGGGGAAAATAATTGAAAAAAGTCAATTTCATCAAATCTTTTCAAACATTGGTACATAAATGTAAAGCTGCAATACAATCATTTTTTCTTTATAACTTTTTTCGATATTTTCAATAAAAATACGATTTTTTCACATTTTAAAATTGAAATGTCAAATTTGACAGACAAAGCATGTGACGTCATGTCCTCATTTGGGTGAAATCCAAAACATAAAAACATGCACTAACATATTTCGAAGTTAAATTTTCAATAACTCTTATAATAAAAATTTTTCCCATATAGTGCAAACTATATATATATATATATATATATATATATATATATATATATATATATATATATATATGTATATATATATATATATATATATATATATATATATATATATATAGAAGGTTAGTCTTGACCGACTAGTTAAACAGCAGTATTATGTTCTTGGGGTAAGCGGTCTTTGGAAATGAACTAAAAAATTTTGGACACCTTTTTAGCTACGCCAAGCTTTCGGAAATATTTCATTTTCTTCATCAGGGCTACAATTACAGTAGATTATCAGTATTTTTGAGATTAAAAGTAAAGAACAACCCTATTTTATATGTAACATTAAGGTACTTACTGCTAAGTGGTGTGTTCAAAAATTGTTGTTTGTGGGGGCACTTTATTACACTTATTCATAAGAAAAAACAGGCAAAAACACAAGAAAAACTCGACATATTCATCTCTGGGAAATATGATAAATTTTTACTTCATTTTATTAGAATAGTGCAGAGAATTGTGTGGTCCTAAAATGATTTTAATTTATAAAGGATTTCTTTGTTATGTTTTCTTGTCATTTTGCTAAGGGCAGTGTATTGCTATCTCTTAGTTAAGTTGTGGTTAATTTATATTTGAAAGTAGAATGACGTTGTCATTTTGTTTGATCGTTTTAAAGTTAAAAGTTAGTGAAAATCAATGGGATTATTATCAAAGAGATATGTCAGAGATATTGTAAGAGTTTTCATTTTGACTGCCTATCTGTAATAGATTGGAGAAAATTAAACTCAGATCTTCAATGTCAGTTTTTTTATTGATCGAGTTCGGTTCCAGGTGGATTTCCATCATCTCCCTAAAGATTCTCCTGCCGAGATTTCTCTCTTTACATAGGATTTTGGTTTCAGCTTTGTCTTTTAGACAAGTGAAAATATTGTTGATAGTTTTTTTTGTGTTTAAAAGCAATTTTTAAATTAGGTAATTGGTTGAAAAGTTTAGTTGGTTTTGTGGAGATTTCTGTTATGTATGGAAATGAAAAATAACATTTGATTCGGTTTTCAGAGAGGAAAGCACTAATATCCGGTGTAAGATTGTTGTTTTGTCGTACAGGGGGTGTGGTTGAGTTGAATAATAATTTATTTATTAATTGGATTGGATAGGAGTTGGTGCGTAGAGTGTCTCGTAGTTTATTTAGATTTTTCTGTCTGAGGGAAGGATGAGAGATTCTCTCTACTCTTGACTTCAAGCCCAATATCATGTTTATTTTGATTTTAGTGGTATATATATTACCATATGTATACCATTATATATATATGGTAATATATATATATATATATATATATATATATATATATATATATATATATATATATATATATATATATATATTAAAGGCAAATGCTATTGAAATAGGTGAATAAACTATCATTAAGGCATTCCAAAAAATTTATGTTAGAATCTCCCACACTAATTATCTTAGATTCTTGCTGTGCATGTGTGTTTATACTTTAATCTATACGGTGAATAACATCTTTTATTAGATAAGATGCAGATTTGTATACAAGTACGAAACATATATGAAACAAAGTTTGTTTCCGATCTTTATTTTTATGTACCAGATAAATTAGCTGCAGCAGACACAGAGACAGACATCAAAATGATTCCATAAGCATTTCGTTATTCAATTTTGATATAGAACACTAAAATGAATGAAAAAAAAAATGTACGAAATGTTAGGGTATATCTGCATTAGGGTAGGAACGAAATCCATCAGTTACCATTTGCAAAGGAAGAATTCTGAAGAAATTGGAGAACTATAAACAAAACTTGTTAGGCATTCTATAAGCGCGTAGTTTCCTATATCTCATTATTACAATAAAATAAGTATACTTTTCTTCTTATTATACCAGGTGTACAAGTATGAAATGCGTATTTCAGACAACAGATGGTGCACCAATGCAGTTTGTGCTATAAAGATTTGACACTGCGCCATTTGGTTGTGTCATCAACAAGTGTCAGAGGCGCACGAGTGATAAATTGGAAAAGTGTGTGCATAGTGTTGTGTTGTTATGTTCAATATGTCGAAATTTATACCGAACAAAGAGCGTTCGCGGACAGCATTAATTTTTTGTTATCATTTGAAGAAAACTGCTCCGGTTACTTCGAGAAGCTTATGGTGAACATGCTTCATCGCAAGATACGTTTGAACGATGGTTTCGGCGTTTCAAAAGTGGTGACTTCGATGTTGCAGACAAGGAACGTGGAAAACCGCCAAAAAAATACGAAGATGTGGAATTGCAAGCATTATTGGAGGAAGATGATTCGCAAAAAACACAAAAACAACTCGCCGAGCAATTGGACGTTAGTCAACAAGCTTTCCAATCGGCTACAAGAGACGGGAAAGATTCAAAAGACCGATAGATGGGTACCACATGAGTTGAACGACCAACAAATGGAAAAACGCAAAAACACGTGTGACATTTTGCTCGCTCGGTACAAAAGGAAGTCGTTTTTACATCGTATAGTTACAGGGGATGAAAAGTGGATTTATTTTGAGAATCCCAAGCGCAAAAAACCATGGGTAGACCCAGGCGCACCATCCACATCGACCGCAAGAGCGAATCGCTTTGGCAGAAAAACGATGCCCTGTGTTTGGTGGGACTAGAGGGGCGTGGTCTATTATGAACTGTTAAAACCTGGGGAAACGATTAATACTAAACGTTACCAACAACAATTGACCGATTTGAACCGTTTGCTGCTTGAAAAAAGGCCAGAATACGGAAAGAGACAACACAAAGTATTTTTCTTAATAATAATAATAATAATAATAGCTTTATTACCCAACAGTTTCCCATTAATAGGGTAAATATTTATACATTTACATATTCAATGACAGTCTGTAGTAATTGCTTCCTAGTACGACAGTATATATCCCAAACACTACAAATATGATTAAAATTAGTACACATTACATGAATAGGTGAATTCAATAAAAAATTAGTATTAGGTCTGTTACATCTAAAAAACATACTCGATCCTGAGTGTATCCGTGGCACATTGATGTTAATACGAGACAGTATATCCGTGCAATCAATCATATTGTGCAATACTTTATATAGGAATAATATTGAGGCACAAACTCTCCTGATTCCCAGGCTAAGAATATTTGTCTGTTCACACAAATAATCGCTGCTGATTCCCCGTTCAGGATACATTCCATTAATCTTAAACAACGGAAATTTCAGAAATCTCCTCTGGACTTTTTCAAGTGAAACTCTATACACCTCGTACATTGGACTCCAGACAATACTTGCATATTCCAGTTTCGAGCGAACAAAGCAAATACAAAACCTTCAGTGATGCAATATTAGTGAAACAACTACAATTCCTAATGATGAACCCGTAAGACTTCATTGCTTCAGAAACTTTCAATGCTATATGCTGAGCAAATGTTAGTTTTGCATCAAAAAACAACTCCCAAATCCTTAGCTGTGCTACACCTACTTAAATTATGGTCTTGAATTCTATACTGAAACTCTATTGACGCTACCCTCCTAGTATATGTTAGAACTTTGCATTTTTGAGCATTTAGATGTAGTTTGTTGTCACAACACCAAGAATGTACGAAATTCAACTGGCTTTGTAGATAGGAACAATCCTCAGTTTTTTCTATTGGCATAAACATTTTTAAATCATCAGCATAAATTAGCCTGTTACATTTTAAATCCTCGCAAAGGTCATTTATGAACATAATGAAGAGCAAGGGTCCCAAATTTGAACCTTGTGAAGCGCCGGAGGTGGCCACAAATCTTTCTGATTTGAATCCGTTGTAGGCTACAAACTGAGTTCGATTAAACAAGTAAGAACTTATAAGAGCCCTCGCACCATCAGTGAAACCAAAGAAAGACAACTTATTGATGAGAACATGATGGTCGATCCTATCAAAGGCCTTCGAGAAATCTGTATAAATAACATCAACCTGCTCACTATCATCTAATATTTCCGAAATGAACTGTGTCATAACAGTTAGATTTGTTACCGTAGATCTCTTACTAACAAATCCGTGCTGATAAGGAGAAATTTTATTTTTAATTTGGCTTTAGATACGTGCATACAAGACTGACTCAAAGACCTTTCAGACGTTACAAAGTAGAACGACACCCCTGTAATTTTCAACATTTCCCCTGTCTCCATTCTTAAAAATAGGACTTAATCTACCTTCTTTCCATCGTTTCGGATAAACACCCTGTTGAATTGATAAATTAAAAATATACTTTAAAGGTCTTACAAGGACAGTCGCACAGTCCCTAATGAAAAACGAGGGAATATTATCAGGGCCAGAGGTCATCCCACTTTTCAACTTTTTCGTGGCCATCAATATTTCATCCCCAGTAATGGGCGAGAATTTCACAATTGTCAACGACGTACTAAGCGAATGACAAGTCCCTGCTGGTTCCGACAGTGCGAAGACACTCTTGAAAAAATCTGCAAACGCGTTAACAATGCCCGACGGAGACTTCAGAATGTCATTTCTATACATCATCCTACTGGGAATCCTAGAAGATTTACTTTTGGAATGGACATAACTCCAGAAGCGTTGGGGATCCAGTGCCAGAGAAGCCTGTGCATCCTCCATGTATTTAACATATGACCCTTTAATTTGCTGCTTAGAAATTGATCTTAACCGTCTAAATTCTAGATAATCATTGTGATTACTATATCTCTTGAATTTTTTTGCATGCTTTGCTTTCCTTTTTATATTTTTAATAATATCATCAGAAAACCATGGAGGATACTGATGAGCAAAATTTTTGTATGCCGGAACATGTTCATCAAACAAATGAAAAACACGACAATGCCCCATCACATACGTCAAAACTAGTTCGCGATACGTTGGAAGCACTCAGCTGGGAAGTTTTACCCCATGCAGCTTACTCACCAGACTTGGCTCCTTCCTATTACCACTTGTTTGCATCGATGGCTCACTCACTTGCTGAGCAGCGCTTTGGTTCGTACGAAGATGTGAAAAAATGGCTCGATGAGTGGTTCGCAGCAAATGGGGAAGATTTTTACTGGCGTTTTATTCACGAATTGCCCGAAAGATGAGAAAAATGTATAACAAACGATGGAGCATACTTTGAATAAAGCACTTTTTTTAATTCTTCCGAATTTAACATTTTTTTTTTAGAAAAGAAATCCGCATTTCATACTTGTACACCTGGTATATCTTCATCAAATTTTCATAATTTTCTTCCTGGCACTTGGTAAGGAGAGCCGATGCAAAATTCTTCATCATCATCATCAACTACACAGTCCATCGTCGGAAATAAGCTTCTCCTAAATACGTCCGTTTTCTTCGGTTTTGGGTCTTGTTTATCCAGCTGTATCCCGTTAGTCTTTTAATATCGTCAGACCATCAGGTTTGCCAGTTTCTTCTACTTCTTTTCTCATTCCAGGGCCTCCGGTTGATTACTTTATGGGTCCATCAATTATCAGAGAGTCTTGCGATATGACCCGCCCAGCTCCACTTCAACCTGCTTACCCTCTCAGCTACATCAGTTATCTTGGACCTTCCTTGAATTTCTTCATTAGTCAGCTTATCCCTTAACGATATTCCCAACATCCACCTTCCCATCCCTCTTTAAGCTACTTGTACGCGATTTATAATTTTTTGATACAAAGCTCACGTTTCCGTTCCGTATGTCAGTACTGGCAACAAGCATTCATCAAATGTGTTCGCTTTTAGTGTATTTGGGACTTTGGAAAGGAAAATGTTCCGCAATCTGCCAAACACCGTCCAAGCCAATGATATTCTCCTTGTTAAATCCGCTTTCATGTTTTCTTTAGATATTACTATTTTTTGTCCAAGATATACGTATGAATCCGTTCTTGTGACTTTAGTGTTTTCAATGTTCAGTACTGCTTTTTTATCACAGTTTGTGTCATGAACATGATTTTGACGATGTTTACCTTTCTAGACTTGTTATTAAGTTCGTTCAGCATTTCTTCTAATTCTTCTTTGTTGTTAGATATAAGCACAATATCATCCGCGAACCGCAAATGATTAAGTTGCTCTCCTTCTATATTTATACCCTTACTTGTCCATGGAAATTGTTTGAAAAGATCTTCCAGTGCCAACGTAAACAATTTCGGCGAGATGGTGTCCCCTTGACGTACACCTCTTTTCATTTCTATCTTCGTAAGCATTCAATGAAATAAGATTGTAATTTTACTATAGGGATCAATAAACCAAGGGGGCACACAAACAACGAATTAGAAACAAACTTCTCGCTTGTTCCAACAATTCCAGGTCCTTTTGGGCAGTCGCTAAGGCAGTTAGTCAAAATTTCACCAAAACCACCATACCACCACTCACACGGCCAGAAAATTCTATTGCAACGACAGCTGTTGAGAAAGTGAACTTGTTGGCTGAATTCTTTGCTTCACATTCTACTGTCGATTTCGAAGGAAAAACACCACCTACTATTCCCATATTGCGGTCAAGGATGCCCGATGTTGTTTTCAGACAGCGTATCATAAAGCGTATTTTAATGAAGCTAGACACCAAAAAGGCTTCTGGCGCTGATGGAATACCTGCCATAGTTCTCAAAAACTGTGCGAGAGAACTAATACCAGTTTTCTGTTGACTTTTCAACCTATCCTACAGAAAGGGAATATTTCCTTCCTGCTGGAAATGTGCCACAGTTCAGCCGATACTCAAAAAAGGCAAGAAGACCTTGCCAAATAACTACCGACCAGTCACACTGCTTTCAATAACATCGATAGTCATGGAAAAGGTTATCTATCAGCAACTTCTAAAATATCTTGAAGGATTCAACATTTCTAGCGATCACTAATATGGCTTTCGTAAACGTAGATCAACAGGAGATTTCCTGACTTATGTAACACATGTTTGGAACAACGCAATTCAACACTTTGGAGAATCTCGAGCGGTTGCTCTTGACATATCCAAGGCATTCGACCGTGTTTGGCACGATGGACTGTTGGCTAAGCTACGCTCTTATGGTATGATTCAGCTTGTTACTCCGCATACAACGCTTTTCAAGCAGTCTTTTATATGGAGAACATCATCCCTTTGGAATAATTTGCCCAGGGCAGTGTTTCCCACAGAGTACAATTTACAGCGATTCAAGAACAACGTGACTCGCTTTTTCCGCACACATGCCGCCTCTGGGGCGCTTTAGAGACTTCCCTGTAGCACATGTGCTAGACCCATAAAAAAAAATAGGGATGTAGACAAGCCTATTCTTAACTTGCCGGTATATAAAACCGAAAATCAATAGATTGATAATAGTAAAAAATTGTCCTATATCTAAAAACCACAGCAATACATCTTCTTCTTCCTTCAGCCGCTGTCTACCCACTGTCGGGTATAGGCCTCTCTCAAATCTTTCCATTGATACCAGTTAAGCCCTCCGATTCTCTTCAGATCGTCGTTTCATCTCTGTTGGGGTCTTCCTATGCTTCGCTTTTCACCCCATGGTCTCCACCTAGTGATCTTGCCACTCCACTTATACGTCGCTCTCGCTACATGGTCGGCCCAGCTCCGTTTCAGAAATGTTATCCGTTTGGTGATATCATCCACCTTTGTTTGTTGTCTAATCCATTTATTAGTTTTCTTGTCCTTCAAAGTAACACTCAACATCTTCCTTTCCATTGCTCGTTGGTGAACTTGTAGTTTTTCTATTGTTCTTTTAGTTAAAACCCATGTCTCGGCTCCATACGTTGTAGCTGGTAAGATACATTGATTATAAATTTGAGTTTTTGATCTTTGAGGAATGTTCATATTCAGTACATATTTCAATTTTCCATATGCTGCCCATCCCACAGCAATACAGAGTTCTCCCAAATTAAAACTTTTCTGCAACACAACACCACTTTAAAATGATTAAAGATCCAAATAGAATTTAGCTGGACACACAGTATGTTCAACGATAGATCTCCGTATGTCAATTGATAGGTGAAGCACTTAGCTTGCAATTTTCGAAGATAAATTGCCAACGATGGCATTTCGTAGGGTCACTGATAAAATAACCATTTATTAAATTTGCGAACTACCCGCATTATTTGAAGTAGAATGGAGATAAAAAAAAGGTTTGTCAATAAATCTTAGGTGTTGCCTTAAGATAGGTCTGATACTTTCGGCGCATATGGTAAGTGGTAAATGAATAGTTCTTTCTCTATACAGAAAATTGACAGATGTCGTGTTATAATTTTCTTGCTTAAAGAATTTATTTTAGGTAGTACGAGGGCTATATTTTAAGTTTTTACAAAAACAATGAACTAAGTTGGGAATGTGGAATCTTTGGCACAATGATACTACTCAGTATATATCACCACTACACCAAACACTTTATTTTTGCGCTCGACGCGCGTTTCGCTAACCATGTTAGCTTCATCAGAAGCGATGATTGACTAAAGCTAAACTACAAATCTACCCTATTTATACTTAGCCTAACCCTTGAATTACTCAAGCGGAAGTAATCACATAGGCAAGGCCATCAGTTCCGGTCAAGTAACCAGGAGAGGAGACTATAAGGAATAGGCTCTCTGTCTTTATTTAAACTACTTTTACATTTTATGATTTCCATACTTTCGTATGCGTTCAACAATCTCCTATCAGATACATTTTTTTATTAATCTTAGATTATCTAATGTTACAGTATGATCAGCTTCAAGGGCATGTTCGGCAATGCTAGACTTTTCAGTTCTATTATATTTTAAGTGTGCTAAGTGTTCTTTAAATCTTGTTTTAATTGACCTTTTAGTTTGCCCAACATACTTTTTGTCACAATCATTACAACTAATTTCATAAATTCCACTTTTCTCACAATTAGGGATCTTATCTTTGAGATTTCCTAAGATATTCCTCAGATTGTCTGATGACTTATAGACTAAGGTGAGGCCTACCTTATTAAATACCTTATTGAGTCCCCTTGCTATATTTCGGATTATATGGTATGGAGACATACTTGGTGTTATTTTCTTCGCGTGTAAAAAAGGTGGAATTCTGAATATTAAACCTAAACTTATGTCTATTTATTAGCTAAGTCATCGTCATAACCATTAACTCTAGTTATATTTCTAATACGATTCCTTTCTTTATTAAAGTTTACTCTATTCAGAGGGAAAGTGACCAAACGATGAACTAAAAAATGTAATGAGGCTAATTTATGTTGTTTGCAATGAAATGAATCATAAGGAATATATCTATCTGTTACTGTGTCCTTCCTATAGATATCAAATTCTAATCTATTATTATTTTTAATAATTAAAATATCTAGAAAAGGCAATTGTCCTTTGTTCTCAACTTCGTAAGTGAATTTAATGGAATCATACCAGCTATTTAATCTAGAAACAAAATCATCAATATTTGCTTTCTTTGTATCAAAAATCGCGAAAATATCATCCACATACCTATACCATATCCTTGGGAAATATTCGAATTCTTGACTGGCTTCGATTTCAAACTTACTCATGAATAAATTGGCTATGAAAGGTGATAAGCAATTACCCATAGCTGTTCCTTCTTTCTGAACATAAAATTGATTGTTATATTGGAAATAATTTTGTTCCATACAAAGTTTAGATAATGTTGAGTATTCACGAATAATTTCGTCTTCAGTATGGAGCGAGTTCCAGAGGAAAATGTTTTTAGTTATTGATATTCAATATAAAAAGAAATTCTCTATTCTAAGTAAAAAATTAAAAAAAGCTCTTACCGAAGAAAAATAGTCCTCAGGAACTCGTAAATATTGTAGAAAATCATTCATCTCAATCCTTTACACAAAATGAAATTCACATCTTAAACAAAGGTCTTAACTTTGCAGTACCCCCTCCTAGAGATAATTTATCAGAAATAGTTGCTCACATTGAAAGTTCCATTAGTACACTTCCAGAAAATAGTAAATCATTTGTTAGGGAAGCATGTCGCAATCAAATATCGAAAAACATGGTTAACAACACAAATTCTAATTCACGAAAAGACATAAAAGTAGTTAAAGGATTGAAAAAGAAAGATGTCTTCTACTTAAAAGCGGATAAAGGAAATAAGGTTGTTATATTGGATAAGAAAGATTACTTTGAACGCGTAGATAATCTTATCGAATCTGGCCCTTATGAAAAGGTAATAAGAAATCCATTACCGAGAATGATATCAGAGGTTAAAAATTCTTTAAAAAAATGTAAGAACCTTGTTTCCGATTCGCTAAAATTTAAATTAAATGTGAGTAATCCGACCATACCAAAATTGTATTGCTTACCCAAAATTCACAAATCTGGAAAAGCAATGCGACCCATTGTTTCGTCGGTCGGATCACCCACATATTTAATATCCAAATGGTTATCAAAAGAACTTGAGAAGTTACCGTTAAATACATTCGCAGTGAAGAATTCGTTAGAATTTATTAATAAAACAAAAAATCTAGTTCTTAATGAAGGTGAAGTCTTAATTTCTTTTGATGTTAGTTCTTTGTTCCCAAGTGTGCCAATTCCACAAACTTTACAATATCTCGAAGAATTACTTAGAATGAATGACTTTGAAGACGAAATTATTCGTGAATACTTAACATTATCTAAACTTTGTATGGAACAAAATTATTTCCAATATAACAATCAATTTTATGTTCAGAAAGAAGGAACAGCTATGGGTAATTGCTTATCACCTTTCATAGCCAATTTATTCATAAGTTTGAAATCGAAGCCAGTCAAGAATTCGAATATTTCCCAAGGGTATGGTATAGGTATGTGGATGATATTTTCGCGATTTTTGATACAAAGAAAGCAAATATTGATGATTTTGTTTCTAGATTAAATAGCCGGTATGATTCCATTAAATTCACTTACGAAGTTGAGAACAAAGGACAATTGCCTTTTCTAGATATTTTAATTAATAAAAATAATAATAGATTAGAATTTGATATCTATAGGAAGGACACAGTAACAGATAGATATATTCCTAATGATTCACTTCATTGCAAACAACATAAATTAGCCTCATTACATTTTTTAGTTCATCGTTTGGTCACTTTCCCTCTGAATAGAGTAAACTTTAATAAAGAAAGGAATCGTATTAGAAATATAACTAGAGTTAATGGTTATGACGATGACTTAGTAAATAAGCTAATAAATAGACATAAGTTTAGGTTTAATATTCAGAATTCCAACTTTTTTACACGCGAAGAAAATAACACCAAGTATGTCTCCATACCATATAATCCGAAATATAGCAAGGGACTCAATAAATGTATTTAATAAGGTAGGCCTCACCTTAGTCTATAAGTCATCAGACAATCTGAGGAATATCTTAGGAAATCCCAAAGATAAGATCCCTAATTGTGAGAAAAGTGGAATTTATGAAATTAGTTGTAATGATGGTGACAAAAAGTATGTTGAGCAAACTAAAAGGTCAATTAAAACAAGATTTAAAGAACACTTAGCACACTTAAAATATAATAGAACTGAAAAGTCTAGCATTGCCGAACATGCCCTTGAAGCTGATCATATTGTAACATTAGATAATCTAAGATTAATAAAAAATGTATCTGATAGGAGATTGTTGAACGCATACGAAAGTATGGAAATCATAAAATGTAAAAGTAGTTTAAATAAAGACAGAGGGCCTATTCCTTATAGTCCCCTCTACTGGTTACTTGGCCGGAACTGATGGCCTTGCCTATGTGATTACTTCTGCTTGAGTAATTCAAGGGTTAGGCTAAGTATAAATAGGGTAGATTTGTAGTTTAGCTTTAGTCAATCATCGCTCCTGATGAAGCTAACATGGTTAGCGAAACGCGCGTTGAGTGCAAAAATAAAGTGTTTGGTGTAGTGGTGATATATACTGAGTAGAAAAACAATGAAAGAAAAAAATATTTTGGTACAAATCGTTTTATTGTTTCTCAAAAGATTTTAACACTCTTGCATGCGTTCGAACTAGTTCTGGAATCATTTTTTCCACTCGCAAGTTATTACCTCAAAAACATGGTTTTGGAAGAATTCAACAGCTTCTTGAGGTGTCCACGCATTTTTTTGACATTCAAGAACAAGAAGAAGTCGTTAGGTGAATACGGGAAATGAGACATTAAATCGATGCTTTTCTCCGTCAAATAATCAATTGTTTGACGTGCTGATTTCATCGATGACTTCTGGCAAACAAATTGTTGTCTACCATTCAGCATTAACTGTTCTTCGATCCTCTCAAGCAATGGTTACAACATGTCCAGTATAACCAAAGAAACAAGCGATCATTTTGTTGGAAGTGTTTCGTGTACGAACCACTTTTGTTGTATTCGGTTCATCTTGGAAGACCCAAATAGTTGATTGTTGCTTAGATTCCAGCTCATACGAATATATTGTAACGTGTGCACTTCCGCCCTGGCATCAAATTGTACTGAGTCTATTTCGCCCTGCATTGACAGCGTCAATTTGTACCGTGCGAAGACGGAATGCCTCTCGTTTGGGCGCAAATTTGAAACATGTGAATTTCGCCCCGCATGGACTGCGTCATTTTGTGGGGTGTCAAATTTTCACTTCGCCCGCACCTTGAAGCGCACCTTTTACTGCCCCGTTTTAATTTCTGAGAATGGATTGAATGAATACTGATTTTGAAGGAACTAAAGAAATTAAACATACACTAGCTCAGTTTTTCTTGGTAGAGTTATATGGGTAAGAGATAATTGTTGTACATCTTTTTGGAATTAGTTTCTATCGTTGTTAAAAAAATTTCGGTTGTACTAATTTTTGGGCACCATTCATTTTAAAATAGAAAGGATCTACTTTCAGTTAAAAAAATGAAAAAATACTGAAGTGTTATGCAGTTGTTAATAAAAAGAATTTTTCTGGTACAACCCTTTTATCCTGAAAAGTAAGATAGGTATTCAGTGAGACACTAGCTTTAATCAACAAAAAAAAAGGTTTATTAATGATTTAAATTAAAAGTTCTAACTCTTGCAGTTTAGTAATCACAAAAACTTTAGCCTAAAAGGTAGTTACTACTAAATAGAGTTCTGAAATCAGACATTTTACTTTTAAAATTTTGCTACACCCGATATTGAAAGTTCGTGACGTTCACTTCCCGATTTATCAGTTCAATTCGATGCTAAATCACTTATATGCGGGAAATAGGTCTACTGATGTATATTTTGGTGACTTACGGTTTTCCTACGGGTTTCTAGGCCTTAAATTGAACACTTAAAACCGCTTTCACACATTCCATCACTAGTTTATCGGTACTGCTTCATGACGAGAAGAGCCTACAACGACTACTTCATGTTAAAAAACAAAGCCCACTACGGCTTAATGATTTAAACTCGTACTCGACTTGGCTCTCGATAAAATTGAAGAAGCCTCTACTGCGGCTGGATGGACAAAGCCTGGCTGCGGCTTGATCGGAGAAAAAAGCCAACTACGGCTACTGGTTGCAGAACAGCCTTCTACCACTACATGTTGGAAAGAACCTCGGCGGCGGCTTCATGGGAAAAAGCCTCGGCAGCGGCTTGATGGGAAAAAGCCTCGCCTGCGGCTGGATGGAAAAAAGCCTCGATCTGCGTTCTGCAGACCCTTAAATAATCCGTGAGAACTACGTCTCTAAGATGGCTACGCCGGAAACAAACTCCGGAAACAAATATCTGACCTATCGCGACGTACCACGAATTGAATACATTCGGTCGGAAACCCGCACTGCACACTGTACCACGAGAGGCTAGAAATTTCTGCGAAATACACTGCTCGATACAAAGATAAAAAAAGAGTAAACTATAAGACCAAAAACAGTAACATTACATGCTCTTAAAATCTAGGAAAAAATGAATGTTACAATATCCAAGTTTCGTATCCTGTTACGATGTTCTATACTTACACCTATTGACGCAAGCCTGTTTTTGAGATTCGGTAAAATTATGCGGAATCCATCGGGAACAGATCTTTTTCACAGCTAAATGTTAATACAAAATCGAATGTACTCCAGACTTCGATATGTCTGAGGATGTCTCACGGTAAGTCACATGCTAAGCCTCTTCAAACATATTGCGCACAGCATCGATGTTTTTTGGAACAACAACCGTCAATATTCACGAAATTCATCGCTGACGAAAGCACGACCATGACGAAATTCTGCAAACCAATTGTCTTTTCTGTTGGTGATTCGTTACCAAAAGTTGAACGAAGCGATTCGAGGAATTGTTGTTGAGTTAAGCCTTTACTAAAATCGTAAAACATCATCTAACGAAAATTCCTTGACCCCAGGAATCTTGAAAAGAACATACAATGCTATATATGAGAAACAACTCCTCTAATCCCCCCCTCCCTTTTATCCCTTTCATGTTTTACTATAAATATTTGTACACAATATTTGTTTATTATCTCAACAAAAAAACCAGGTAAATTTACCATACTACTAAAACCACCTAAAATTTACCGGCTCCCCCCCCCCCACCCCTTTCACCCTCTTTATCTTAAGCGATATGGCTTAAAAACTATAGGCTTCATCCCCTTATTAGGTATTATATATATATATATATATATATATATATATATATATATATATATATATATATATATATATGTATATATATATTATATAATATCTAATAAGGGGATGATATATATATATATATATATATATATATATATATATATATATATATATATATATAAAATGCAACGTCTCTCTGTCTGTCTGTCCGTCCGCCCGTCCGTCCCTTAGTGCGCTTATCACTGGAGAACCACTTAACCGATTTACGTACTTTTTTTAAAAAACATACATATATTCTCTGGCCAGGTTATAGGCTATATTTTATTACGATAGGTAGCATAAGGAATGAGCAGTGACGTAAAATAGTGAATGAAGTCGGAAAAAAGTTTGCCGCTAGTGCATTCCCTTGCAATACACAGCCTAAACCATTAAATATGGAACAATATTATGTAGCAGAGAATATCTATAACCTATAATCTATGATATATATAAAATGAAATGTCTCTCTGTCTGTCTGTCTGTCTATTAGGGCGTTTATCACGCGAGAACCATTTATCCAATTTACCTGTCTTTTTTTAAATTCATACATATATTCTTTGGCCAGGTTACATAATAATAATAATAATAATAATAATAATAATCTAACAAGAACTCGCAGATTATTGGAAAACTGTCTGGTCAGAACCCAAACTACATAATAATAACACCTCCTGGATCAAAGCCGAAGAAGGTAAACACAAACGTGTGACAGAACAAGAAAATTCCACACTAACTACAGAAGAAATTACAGAAACAATCAAACACACACACAACTGGAAATGTCCTGGAATAGACAATATACAAAACTTCTGGTACAAACAGTTTACCACCACACACGAAGCACTCACACACCAAATCAACAAAGCCATTCTACAACCACACACATTTCCCACTTTCCTTACACAAGGAATAACATACGTTAAACCCAAAAGCTCAGACACCACAAACCCGTCAAACTACCGACCTATCACCTGTCTTCCAACCCTATACAAGATCATCACAGCCGCAATTTCCAAGAAAATAGAACAACACCTAACAGACAACAATATTATCACAGAAGAGCAGAAGGGATGCAGGAAAAATAGTCGAGGATGCAAAGAGCAGCTGATCATAGATAGCGTGATTATGGGACAAACCAGAAAAGAACACAGAAACCTTCACATCGGTTACATAGACTATAAAAAAGCCTTCGACTCCATACCCCACAGCTGGTTAATCAGAGCCCTAGAAATCTATAAAATCAACCAACACCTCAGGCAATTTCTAGCGCAAATTATGAAAACATGGAAAACCAAAATACGCCTAGAAACACAAACCGAACGCATCCAAACAGAAGAGCTGTACATCAGACGGGGTATATTTCAGGGAGACTCGCTCAGCGCTCTATGGTTTTGCCTCTGTCTCAATCCACTCTCAAAATATACTAAACAGAACAGAGCATGGCTTCAATATCAGACACCAAAAAGGGAATCAACATAAAATAAACCACCTCCTATATATGGATGACATAAAACTCTACGCTGCCACAAAAGCACAGCTGAAAGAGCTCCTCAAAATCACAGAAATATTCACCTTGGATGTCAATATGGAATTTGGTATAAGTAAATGCAAAGTGCTCCATATCAACAAAGGCCAATGGAAGTACCACCATGAGACAGAAACCATCAACAATGAAACACTCGATAACATGTTTGACAAAGAAACATACAAATATCTAGGCTTTCAACAAAGCACCAAACTCAACCATACTCACATCAAAACAGAGCTCAGAACCGAATTCAAGAACAGACTGACGAAACTTTTACAAACAAAACTCAACTCCAAATATCTCACTAAAGCCATCAACACGTTCGCTATACCTATACTCACATATTCATTTGGTATCATCAAATGGTCACAAACAGACTTAGAAAATATTCACATCCTTATACGGTCTCAATTCACCAAATACAGGAAATTACATCCCAACGCATGCAAAGAAAGACTTACCATCGAGGGGAAGGCAGGAGGAAGAGGAATTATAGACATCAGATCATTACACACAAAACAAATACAAGCACTTAGGAAATTCTTTCACACCAAGCAAACCAGCCTCCACACAGCAACAGTCAAAGCAGACAAAAACTATACCCCACTCGACTTATCCCGGGTAGACCACCCAGCAGATACACACAGTCACATCCAATTACAACAGGAAAAGATGAAAACGTGGTCAGAAAAAACACTTCACGGAAAACACAGATACCACATAGAGCAAGACCACGTAAATAAAAAACAATCATACACCTGGTTACGGGATGGGCAGCTATTCCCAGAAACAGAAGGCTTCTTACTTGCCATCCAGGATAAAGTCATATTAACCAGAAACTACCAAAAGCATATTATCAAAGACCCAACTATTACAGAAGACAGATGCAGAAAATGCCACCAACAGAAAGAAACGATCGAACACATAACAAGCGGATGTAAAATATTAGCCAGAACGGAATACACAGCCAGACATGACTCAGCGGCAAAAGTAGTTCACCAAGCACTAGCCACCACATACAAGCTCATAGAAAACACAGATCCCTACTACAAATATACACCAACATCCGTACTTGAAAATAAAGATTACAAACTCTACTGGGACATCAGTATCCATACAGATAAAACAGTCTCCGCCAATAGACCCGATATTACTTTTCAGTACAAAAGAGAAAAAGTCACCTATCTAATTGACATAGCTGTCCCCAACGACACAAACATCCAAACGAAATACACAGAAAAAATTTCCAAATACACAGACCTTGGAACGGAAATAAAAAGGCTATGGAAACAAGAAAAAGTCATCATTGTCCCCCTCATTATATCAGCCACAGGCCTTACACCAACAACATTCACACCACACTTAGTACAATTAGGACTCAACACAAACATACACAAAAACATTCAGAAGTCAGTGATTTTGAAAACATGTAACATTGTCAGGTCATTCCTTAATACACAATGATAATGCGTTTGTGCTGACTTGGTTTCCGCCCGTCAGCCAAACATGGAACCACATTGACCAAATGTGAGAAAGAAAAACGAGAACAGTCATAATAATCTATATCTATAATATATATAACATGGAACCTCTCTCTGCCTGTCTGTCTGTCCGTTAGTACACTTATCCCTCGAGAACCACTTATCCGTTTTGCGTGATTTTTTAAATTCATACATATGTTCTCTGACCAGGCTATAAATATAAATATTTTATTACATCTATAATATATATAAAATGCAACGTATCTCTGTCTGTCCGTTAGTGCGCTTATCACTGGAGAACGAGTTATCCAATTTTCATACTTTTTTTAATACATACATATGTTCTCCGGCCAGGTTATAGGCTATATTTTATTACGATAGGTAGCATAAGGAATGAGCAGTGACGATAATAGTGAATGAAGTCGGAAAAAAGTTTGCGGCTAGCGCGTTCCCTTGCAATACACAGCCTAAACCATTAAATATGGAACAATATTATGTAGCGGAGAATATCTATAATCTATAATATATATAAAATGCAACGTCTCTCTGTCTGTCTGTCTGTCTATTAGGGCGTTTATCACGGGAGAAACACTTATCCGATTTACCTGTCTTTTAAATTCATACATGTGTTCTTTGGCCAGGTTATATAACAATAATAATAATAATAATCTATATCTATAATATATATAAAATGCAACGTCTCTCTGCCTGTCTGCCTGTCCGTTAGTTCGCGTATCCCTCGAGAACCACTTATCCGATTTACGTGATTTTTTAAATTCATACATATGTTCTCTGACCAGGTTATAAATATATATTTTATTACATCTATAATATATATAAAATGTAACGTATCTCTATCTGTCTGTCTGTCCGTTAGTGCGCTTATCACTGGAGAACTACGTATCCGATTTAAGTGTTTTTTTTTTAAAACATACATATGTTCTCTGGCCAGGTTATAGACTATATTTTATTACGTTGGTGAGATAATGGGAGATAAGGAGAAATAATCGGAGATAAGGAGAAATATTGCGAGATAAGTCGAGATAACCCTAGATAATGGTTAATAAGGTGAGATAATGGGAGATAAGGAGAAATAATGGGAGATAAGAAGAAATAATGGGAGATGAGCAGATATAAGCCTAGATAATGGAAATTTTGTAGAGATAATGGGAGATAAGGAGAAATATTGGGAAAAAATAGGAGATATTTTATTACGTTGGGTAACATAAGGAATAAGCAGTGACGATAGTATTGAATCAAGTCCACGCGAGCGGAGCCGCGGGCACGGCTAGTATATATATATATATATATATATATATATATATATATATATATATATATATATATATATATATATATATATAGGGGCATGCTGGAATAAAAATTTGCCTTAAATGCCACCCCCCCATCTATAATTTTTTTGACTGTGATTAACATTATATGTATTTATTATTATATATTTATGATTATTATTATTATTATATATTTATTATATTATATTATATATTTTATTTACATAAACGTTGAGGGTATATGATTGAACTAATGAAGAAATATCTTACAGAATATTCAATATATTTTGCAACACAAAAAAGTACAAAGCTCACGTTGTCTTCTGCACGGAGAAATCCATAAATCACAAAAGTAAAGACCTCACAAACAGGGAACTATTCTGACACAGCTTTTCAATAGCTTCCAGAATATCGCTTTCCCACGCCATAAGCATGAATGTTTCTAAGGTTTCGTCGTTCATTGTTGCTCTTAATATATTTTTGATAATTTTTGTTGTATTCCGTCTGCTGTCTGTCCATCTGTCGGTCACACCCGATTTTCCCCGAAACTATTTGACATAGAAATTTGAAATTTGGCACTAGTATAGGAATTAATGGCCTCATCAGAATCGTGTAGTTTTGAAACTTAAATTTTGAATTATGGGGTTAGTTTTGGTGGTAAAATCGGTAATGAAATTTTTTTTTTACCAGGTCATCAAGTGGGGTGTCAAATGAAAGCTTGTAAAAAGACGAGTTCAGAAATATATATAACATAATACTTGCAATTTTCTTTATATCATTATTAAAAAAGTGCGATAAATCGCTGTCCCCCACCTTATCTCGAAAAGTATTGATCAAAAAATTTTGAAAAAATTCTCTGGAATATTCTCTACAGGGTGTAGGTTGAACGAAAATTATCACGAGTGCATTCTCTATAATTTATCTAGTATATAAAAAAAACAAAGATCGGAAAAAAAACTTCGTTGCAAACTCATTTAGGATGTGTTTTGTGAAGTCACTGATCATTTTATACTTCCGTAATGAAAATTTTGATTTTAAAAGCAATCAACTTACGGAACATTAATTGCGCAAGTCCAACTTGCACTTGACCCGTTATTAATTTGGAAAAAACTCTCTCGCAATTCACTTGCGTCATATCCAACGACAGCCAAAAATTTATAAACTACGTGCAGGTTTTTGTATTCAGAAGCATCCATTCTGTACTGAACTAATAAGGTATAGACACAACTGAGACAACGATTACATTTTTTTGACTTCTCGGTGTCATCTACTCTAGAAGAGGTGGTCATGTGCCGTGAGAAAGTAATTTATATCTACTCTGACAATCAGGCGGCACTCAAGGTAATTGCTAAACCACGGACAAACTCGACCCTATACCTGTGTGTGTGTGTTGTCCTTCATGAGTTGACTAGGAGGATCCCAGGACATCGGAGAATACAGAACAACAAAGCGGCCAATGAACTCACCAGACTCGGAGCCTGGACTTCTTTCTGGGGACCTGAACCCACATTGCGTATATCCAAGAGACAAGTGGGAGCTGCCCACACGGCCAACAAGTGCTAGAGAAAGCGTTGTTACCAGAGCTTAGGGTGCAGACAGAACAAAGAATTTGCATTGTGGCTTGGAGGAGTGCGCCTCAACTGGCTGCTCAATAGCAGCAGACATATGCTGAATCTCCTTGTGGAGATTCTTATTAAACATTGTAAGTTAAGAAGGCATTTAGCACTGCCGCGGATGGAAGTCGACACGACATGTCCGGACTGTCTGAAGGATAAAGAGACGCCATTTCACTTTATCTGCGCATGTGAGGCACTGGAAAGACTCATGTATGAGATTCTCGGAGCCGTAGTGCTGCAAAGCGAGAAGATCGGCATCCTGGAATGGGGTGACATCCTGACATTTACGAGGCTGGTTTGAAAAGTCCGTGCAAAAATAAAAACTACTTATGTGTTTGGGGTAAACCTTTTTTATTTTTTGACATAGTCTCCTTTTAGGCTTATACACTTCGTCCAACGATGTTCTAGTTTGTTGATCCCTTCCGAATAATAGGATTTGTCCAAGTCTGCAAAATATCCATTAGTGTCTGCAATCACCTCCTCGTTTGAATAAAATCTTTGTCCCGCTAGCAATTTCTTCAAATTGGGGAACAAATAATAGTCCGAGGGAGCCAAGTCTGGAGAATAGGGGGATGTGAAACGAGTTGGAATCCTATTTCCATTAATTTTGCGACCACAACTGCTGAGGTGTGTGCTGGTGCATTGTAGTGATGGAAAAGGACTTTCTTGTGGGCCAATCGCGGGCGTTTTTCTTGCAGCTCGGTTTTCAAACGGTCCAATAACGATGAATAATATTCACCTGTAATAGTTTTCACCCTTTTCCAGAGACAGTCGCCATACCCTTTCCGGCCGAAGGAACGGTCTTCGCCTTTTTTGGTGCAGATTCCCCTTGGTAACCCATTGTTTAGATTGTTGTTTGGTCTCAGGAGTATAGTAATGTATCCATGTTTCATCCACAGTGACGAAACGACGCTTAAAGTCCTCCGGATTCTTCTGGAACAGCTGCAAACCATCCTTGCAACACTTCACACGAGTCCGTTTTTGGTCAAGCGTGAGCAATCGCGGCACCCATCTTGCGGATAGCTTTCTCATATCCAAATGTTTATGCAAAATATTATGTACCCGTTCAGTCGAGATGCCCACAGCACTAGCAATCTCACGCACCTTAACTCTTCTGTCATCCATCACCATATCATGGATTTGATCAATGATTTCTGGAGTCGTAACCTCCACAGGCTGTCCAGAACGTTCAGCGTCACTTGTGCCCATATGGCCAGTCCGAAAATTTTGAAACCACTTATAAAACTGTTCTAATCGAAGGTGCAGAGTCACCATAATGTTTATCAAGCTTCTCTTTAGTCTCCTGAGGCGTTTTGCCTTTCATAAAGTAATGTTTAATCACCACACGAAATTCTTTTTCGTCCATTTCTTGAAAATCACTCGACTTCCTCGATTCACACGAATGCCAAACGCAAAGAAATAGACCAAGGTGGCTGAAACTTGGTGTGCGTTCATGCAAGAGATGCTACTAACTAAACATGACCTCGATACGCGCCGATGGTGCCATCTGTCGGACTTTGCACGAACTTTTCAAACCAGCCTCGTATGATCAGGTCCATGAGATTCCACGACAATCATTTTGGCGAGGATGATTTGGAGAAAATTTCTTCGAATTTGGCAAAAAAAATCCTTCTTCTGACCCGTTTGCTAAGCGATGAACTTCTTCACAACAACTACTGCTATTCCATTTGGCAAATAATAATTTTAGACTTGCTATGACAAAGAATTAAGAAGAATTAAATTAACGACTTTAGCGACATAAACTACCATATTGGAGAATGACTTTTTGGGAATAATAGTTAGAGAACACCTACGTTAACGTAGAGTTACAGTCATTGCAGTTCAATTATGACCGTTGTTAATATTTACAAATATATTACAGTATTACCTTCAATAAAGCGATTTCTGTTACTGTCGATCTCAAAAAACTTATTTTGTCTAAAATATTTTAGTTTTCGTTGAAGTGTGACATATCGGACTTTTCGTTAATACTTCCGAGAAAATATTTCAAAGATCCACTAATTATCTGATGACTGGCGGACAAGGTGTTTTATTTCCGTATGCTTTTTTTAAGTCTATCATTATAACCATAAGACTTGTACCACAGAACCAAATGTGATCACTATTATTTTGTTGTTTTTCTAAATGTTGAATATGTACAGACGGACTAACAACCATTTCTGCTGTAACGTAAAGAAAGAAAATTTATTTTCCATTATATTTCAGCATTATGACTACGATGAAATTTTTACCAATTTATCTGAAGATAAACAGCTACACTCTATTTATTTGAATGTGATAGCAATAAATCATCTAGAATTATGCAAATTAGCATCGAGCAGTAGTAAGGAGTCGGATGGAAGACCTTGTAATTATAAACACCTTTTTCAAACTACCTTACCGTAGACTATATACATGGAAGTCACCTATGGATAGAAAGGATAAAGTGGTCAGGAATCAAACTGACTTCATACTGGTCAGACGGCGCTTTCGAAATTCGATTATCTCAGCGAAAACATACCCTGAAGCTGACATTGGGTCCGACCACAATCCCGTATGCGCTAATATAAAAATGAAGTACAAGAAGCTAACAAAAAGGAATTTGACACATACAGATTGAGAGATCCACAAACGAAGTTTAAAAACAGCAGATTCATTAAACAAAAACATAGATAGCATAAAACAGGCCAAAGAAGACTCAAATGACGTCCATCTCCAATGGAAGAACTTTAAACAGTCAGTAACAGAGACCGCAAAGCAGCACCTGAAGCCGACAAAAAGGCAATACAAAGAATGGATGACAGAGGAAATATTGTCTCTAATGAATAAAAGGAAGAAAAACAAAAACAACAATGCTGTATATAAGAATATAGACAGGGCAATAAAATCAAAAATCAGAGAAGCAAAACAGAAATGGTTGTCGGAACGATGTGAACAAATTTAAGAACTGGACAAAAAATACTACTCTCGCTGAACGTACACAGAAATATAAAGGAAATGACAGGGGTAAGAAGATCAAATCACTCTATACAACTTAAAGACAAAAACGGTACTCTCATAACAGATATGAATAAAAAAGTACAAAGATGGAAAGAATATATTGAAGATCTTTTTAATGATGAACAGCGAAGTGCAACATCTGACGATCTCGTGGACGATACTGGCCCGGATATAATGAGAGAGGAATTAGAGTACGCCCTAAAACATTCAAAGAAGGGTAAAGCAGCCGGACCTGACGATATACCGGTTGAGCTGTTAAAACTGATGAATGACGATTGAATCTCAATTCTCCTAAAACTGTTCAACTTAATATATAAAACTGGTATAATACCCAAGGATTGGCTTCAGTCCACTTTTGTGGTAATCCCGAAAAAAGCAAACGCTAAAGAATGTAGTGACCATCGGACTATATCTCTTATGAGTAATACACAATCGGATCTACAAAAAGCTTGAAATGGATATTACTAAGACCCAAATGGGATTCAGAAAAGGAATGGGCACGCGCGAGGCCCTGTTTGCGATAAACGTGTTGTCACAGAGATGCATGGACATGAAGCAGGCGCTGTACGTTTGCTTTATAGACTTTGAAAAGGCATTCGATAAGGTTCGACATGATCAATTAAAGAGAATCCTCAAAAACAAAAATATCGATGATCTAGATATCCGCATCATATGCAATCTATATTGGAACCAGACAGAGAGAGTAAACGTGGAGAACATGATTACGGAAGAGATAGAGATCCGCCGGGGAGTACATCAGGGCTGCATACTGTCACCCCTTTTGTTTAATATCTATAGCGAGAGTGTCAGGAAGCTCTGTCTGAGGCGGACGAGGGCATAACGGTAAACGGTGAAACCCTGAATAATGTAAGATACGCCGATGACACAGTTCTACTAGCAGAAAGTTTAGAAGACCTACAACATATTGTTGAGCGGTTAAATAACACCTGCAATAAATTTGGTCTAAAGATGAATCGAAAGAAAACAAAATTTATGGTGATTGCCAAATCTTAAAATAACCAGGATCGTCATCTGGTTAATGACATAAGTGTTGAGAAAGTCAATTGCTACAAATACCTGGAAACATGGCTGAACGAGAACACAGATCAGACCAAGGAGATTAAAACCCGAATAGAGATATCAAGATCAAGCTTTAATAGTGAGAAAAACTCTTTTGCAATCGAGATCTAAGCCTGGTACTGCGGTTACGAATGTTGCGTTGTTATGTCTTCTCAACGCTTCTTTATGGAGTGGAAGCATGGACTTTGAGGCAGAACAATACTAAAAGTATTGAAGCTTTTGAGATGTGGTATTATCGGCGCATTCTGAAAGTGTCATGGATTGATCGGGTAACCAATAACGAGATTCTTCAAAGACTAAACAAAATCCCAGAACTAATGAACACTATTAAAAAAAGGAAGATTGAATATTTGGGACATGTGTTGAGGGGAGAAATGTATTCACTGTTGCGGAATATTATGCAAGGCAAAATTAAAGGGAAGAGAAATGTTGGACGAAGAAGAATATCGTGGTTGTGTAACTTGAGCGACTGGTTTGGCTGCAGCTCAATTGAACTGTTGAGAAGAACAGCAAATAAAGTGAGAGTAGCTATGATGATTTCTAATCTCCGATAGGAGTGGCACTCGAAGAAGAAGAAGTAGTAAGGGCCCCAGAGTTTTACCTACATTTTACCTGTAATGCAGTTCAACAACTTTATTGGAATACCATCTGGCATCGGTCTAATACACGTAATCTCTTATGTTTGACTACAATAGGAAAACGACCCTTTTTTTGTTGTTTGGGGCTAAATAGTCTGAAATAGTTCTGGCGTATACGTATTATTTGCGAATAATATGAATGAGAGAGTTTTATAATATTTAAACATTTATTAGAAAAAAATAACATTTTATAATGAAACATTATTCATTAAAAAAATGAGGAAGAAACAAGAATGTAAAAGTATTACCAATCTTCTATCTCCGACATGCTTCAAAAACTATCATTGTCCAGCTCATTTGAATTTACATGTATAATTAAAGGTTCAACAGTGGCATCCACTGCCATGTCCACAGTCCACATTTTATCTTCCACCCTCAATACATGCTCCATGTGAGTCCATATAAATTCTATTGGATTGAGCTCGCCATGATATGATGGCAGGCGATAAATAGTAATATAACGTTTTTTTTGCCATTTCATCGATGACAAAACTTGTGTACTTGTCTTTATTTCTGAACACTTCAAACTTTACAAGTTCTAGTAATTCTCTCTTAACGCTGTTTTGGAAATGAAATGTTTTTCTCGGTCATCCAAAATTGAATGTCCTTTTTCATCCAACCCAAGGCTGGAATTCGTTCTAATTTTTTAAAATGATAGCTTGCGTTATCAGTTACAATAAGAGAACCAACTGGTATTAAGTCTATCATCTGCAAAAACCAATCTTCAAATACATCAGAATTCATATATATCTTCGTGATAATCTGCTGTTTTCTTGGATACGAATGTTAAAAAGACTCCGACTACAAAACCACTTTCTCTCCAATATGCGTAATAATTAACCTGCGTCCGGCGGTTTAAGACCAGTAGAGAGCCTTCATTGAATGTTTGGCGAGTATTTTTGATATTCCCATCTTGCCAAAATTTCTTGACTGTGTACCCTTCATTTATCCACGTCTCATCTAAGTAATATATCCTTTTTCCTTGAGAACGAACTTTTCTAACTTTCCTTAAATAGTTTCTTCTCCAGTGTACCAGGTGTAGCAGTATGAAATGCGGATTTTTTTCTAAAAAAACATGTTAAATTCGGAAGAAAAGAATGATAAGAAGTGCTTAATTCAAAGTATGCTCCATCGCTTGTTATACATTTTTCCCATCTTTCGGGCAATTTGTGAATACCACGCCAGTAAAAAATCTTCCTCTTTTGCTGCGAACCATTCATTGAGCCATTTTTTCACATTTTCTTACTAACCAAAGCGCTGCTCAGCCAGTGCGTGACCCATCGATGCAAACAAGTGATAATCGAAAGGAGCCAAGTCTGGTGAGTAAGCCACATGGAGTAGAACTTCCCAGCTGAGTGCTTCCGACGTGTCGCGAACTGGTTTTGCGTATGTGATGGAGGATTGTCATGAAGAAAAATGACTTTGTGTTGCCTCTTTCGCTATTCTGGCCTTTTATCAAGCAGGGAACGGTTCAAATCGGTCAATTGTTGTTGGTAACGTTTAGTATTAACCGTTTCCCCAGGTTTTAACAACTCATAATAAACCACGCCCCTCTGGTTCTCACCAAACACAGAGCGTCTTTCTGCCAAAGCGATTCGGTCTTGCGGTCGAGTGGATGGTGCGCCTGGATCTACCCATGATTTTTTGCGCTTGGGATTCTCAAAATAAATCCACTTTTCATGCCCTGTAACTATACGATGCAAAAAACGACGTCTTTTTGTACCGAGCGAGCAAAATGTCACACGTGTTTTTTTGCGCTTTTCCATTTGCCTGTCGTTTAACTCATATGGTAGCCATCTACCGGTCTTCTGAATCTTTCCCATCTCTCGTAGCCGATTGGAAACAGCTTGTTGACTAACGCCCAATTGCTCGGCAAGTTGTTCTTGTGTCTGCGAATCATCTTCGTCCAACAATGCTTGCAATTCCACATCTTCGTATTTTTTTGGCGGTTTTCCACGTTCCTTGTCTGCAACATCGAAGTCACCACTTTTGAAACGCCGAAACTATCGTTCACACATATCTTGCGATGGAGCATGTTCACCATAAGCTTCTCGAGGTAATCGGTATGATTCAACAGCAGTTTTCTTCAAATGAAAACAAAAAATTAATGCTGTCCGCGAATGCTCTTTGTTCGGTATAAATTTCGACATATTGAACACAACAACATAACATTATGCACACACTTTTCCAATTTATCACTCGTGCGCGACTGACACTTGTTGATGACACAACAAAATGGCGCAGTGTCAAATCTTTATAGCACAAACTGCATTGGTGCACCATCTGTTGTCTGAAATCAGCATATCATACTTGTCCACCTGGTATAATTTCTCCAGTTTCTATCAATAAAAATTTTCTTTCACATTTTTCCTAATAAAAATCCATTCCTTTTAAAATACTCCATAGCTTTACTTTACTCATTTTCGATGTTTCTGGATAGCTTGTCACAGCCTGCAGGATCATAACTAAAGTTGGAATTCTTGTTTCCATAAAAAGTCATGAACAATACGCCTTAGTGCTTGTTTTGTGTTATCTGTCAGCTGAAGTTTTTTTCTGTCTGGTATGGTTTTGGAGAGTCTATACCCCCCTCCTTTACTTCTCTTAAAATTCGGTAAACTGTGGCTTTACCAACTCCGGTCATTAAGGAACACTTTGTCACACAATCGTTTACACTTAATATGCCTTTCAGTTGGAGTTAGCTGCCCGAAGTTTTGGCATTTCGCTGAAGGAGACATCTTGTTAACACACTAACTGACTTGTCACTAACTGACACGTGGGCATGCTGCTCTAAATATATATTTATAGTTGGGGCAAAAGGAAGGTATGTAAATAAAATGATTTGATCGGCAATAAATCTTCGCTACAAAAGAGCCTTGTTACCTAAAAAATACCTGGGAATAGATAGCACGCCTCTGTTATAGGACCCCGCCGCACAGTGGGGAAAAAAGGAACGAAAAATCGTGTTTCAAAATTGTCTAGAGCCTTCAATTTTGGTTCGATTTGGACGATTTTTTTTTTTAAATTGATGCTTATTAAATTCCGAACAAAGTTGTCGGAGCCGATTTTTCAATTAAACTTTTGTTTGAAAATGGCGGACGTTGGTTTTCTGATTATATAGCGACTGAGACACAGAAAACGCTTACAGTTTCAAACCAAGTTGTGCTAAAATGCGTGTATGTATGTTTTTTTATGTCGCAGATAATATATCTAATATAATAGTTACAAGATTAATAATAATGAACCCAAAATGGCTGCCATGAACAATAAAAGTATTATAAATATGAATAAACGTACCATTGTTATTTTATATCCATAACATTTGCATAAATAATTTCTTTTAAGGTTGTTAATTATAAATATGTTTCAACAATTGACTTAAAATGACAAATCAAATATGGCGGATGCCAAAATTGAATCGAGCAAGAAAGTTTCTCTGTGGCATTTAGACTGTGGCAGTCAGATCATTCAAGTTATTCAAGTATAGTTGCGGGATTTAAATTTTCATGCAGTTATTGCTAGAATATTGCTACTGTAAATTTTAAGTATCGTAGACAATCTAGCAGATACAAAAAACAGCGATACACGCAGAAAAGGACAGCTCACACAGCTAGAAAATGACGTCCGTCATTTTGAAACAAAAAGTTTAATTGCAAAATCGGCTCCGACAACTTTGTTCGGAATTTAATAAGCTTCAATTTAAAAAAAAAAAATAGTCCAAATCGAACCAAAATTGAAGGCTCTAGACAATTTTGAAACACGATTTTTCGTTTTTTCCCCCATGTGCCTCCGCACCGGTCAGTTCACTGGCATTTTTATCAGTTTCAAATAAATAGAGTATAGATTTAAAATATTTTAAAGGACGTATACTTTGATTTAACTATAAAAAAATAATAAAAAATATTTTATTGTCAAAATAAGTTAAATGGTATACCAAGAATTCCTTCTCAGTTAAGTTTTTAAAAGTAATTATTGACTAAAGTAAGTGAAGGTGAAAATGAAACTCCCCTTAAGTAAAGTGAAAGCTTTAAAAATAAAACTCTGAAAGCTCCTGTTCTAAATTACAAAACTCAATTAGTGCACCTTAAAAATATTTGCGGTCTCATCGTTTTAACACCGTAAGCTGTCAATTCAATTAAGTAACTTTAATTAAATGACTGATTGATGGACCAACGAAAGATACAACTGATTAACCAAAATCCCTTGTTAAAATTATTTATTTTTAGCTGAATATTGTGGTTGAATTAAATTTTTGTATTAATTTCTTAACAATTTGCTTATTATTAGCCTTTCATGTTGTGATTAATCTAGTAAAAAACTGCATTAAAATGCAAAAAAAATGCATTTAAGGCTGCGTAAATGAATTGTTCAATTTTGGTAGAAGGTGCTGTAACACAAAAAATATTCAAGATATGGTTGTGAACAACGCAAGGCTACAGATGACGTTGATTTTTCATTTCAATTGATATTGTTAATGGTCTTTCTCGTTTTCTGAATGATTGTATTCTGAGTCTTCACTCCATAATTATCTTTGTCCAGTTTACTATTAATTATTGACCAGTTAGCATTGATAATACCAAATGCGAAACGTCTCCGACCTTTCAATCAGGATAATACAGATTAACGAATGTACTCCTGAAACTAAAACGAAACAGATTATAAGAACCCTAAAAAACAGGCTAACGTTCATAGTTATAATACGCGTTGCTCAGATCAATTCGTGGTTTAGCGCTTCATACTAAATGAATCGAACTTATGTAAAAAAATATTTATTAAAATTCTATTACACAAGTCTGCAAAAAAAAAAAAAATTGAGAGCTGTTTTGGTTTTTTTGTGTAATTCTTATGTTTTTAGGTGTACTGAATCCGAAAATGACTTTCATTTTGTCATAGAACGTCACGTTTTCTGACAATGTAGGTATCTATGTTAAACAAGTTATCATCTTAAAATTTTTAAATTTTATAATTGCGTAACAAAACTTATTTTTTTATCTAAAATACATTCATTAGTAAGCACTAAACACATTTCTTTTTCCAGTGAGACTCCTTTTGGTACATTTTTCGCTTGTAGGAAGCATCTGGAAGGTCTCTCTGAAGCGTCCAACAGTAGTCTGGCATCATTGAGACGCTCCATCTTCCTGGTATCTTTTTTCCATCTCCTTAATATCTTGGTGAAATCGTTCACCTTGCTCTTCACTCAGATCTCCTAAATTTTCTGGAAAATAGTCGAGGTGGGAATGAAGAAAATGTACTTTTAAACTCATTAGGCAACCTAAAGCTTGAAATGCTTTTAACATTCTTTTGACGATTTGTTTGTAGTTAGGGGTCTTTGTTATTGCCTAAAAATTTCTCTATGACCTCTTTAAAGGCAATCCACCCTTCTCTTTGAGGATCGGTCATGGTTATGATGAATTCTGGATCAGCCATAAGCCGTCTAATATCTGGTCCAACGAAAACACCTTCCTTCAACTTTGCCTGCGAGAGGCCTGGAAACTTTGATATTAAGTATTTGAAGCAATTTCCATCTCTTGGAAGTGACTTTACAAATTGCTTCATCAATCCCAGCTTTATGTGAAGCGGTGGGTAGAAGAACTTTATGAGGAGGCACCAAAGTTTCATGCAGGACGTTCTTTCGTCAATTTTAAGCTCCCTCGGAGGCCAACACTTTTTGGTCCAGTGATTTGCTCGGTCTCTACTATCCCATAGACACAAAAAGCAAGGGAATTTGGTAAACCCAGATTGTTGTCCG
>CM032447.1:236816817-236863107 GCA_019049505.1 Pachyrhynchus sulphureomaculatus | reverse complement strand
TTTATTTACAAAGAAACCAACATTACAACATGTACAAAATTTAAAACGAATATCTCATTTCCTCAGAGTTATCATATCAACGGGCAGACAGGCTGATAGACTGACGGAAATGCGGGAGTATATTTTCGTGATCTAAAACGTAAAGAGATGCAAAATCTCGTAGGTTTATGGTGTTACGAATCCAATAGTTCCCCTAAGGAAGGAAGTAAAAAGAATAAAAGTTCCGTTATGTAATTAATTGACAAAACGAAACCGGTATAAAAATAAGTGTTGATATCTTTTTCACGAAATGGCTATTTTTCCACACGAAACTGGTGATCGAATAATAAATTAAATCACGAATCTAGAATATAATATTACATGTCTAGAAATGAAAAAAGAAATCCAGTATTGATTTTTTTATCTGACTACCTTAGCTCTTTAGTTGATGGCGTTAATTCCGTCCTATTGTTTTCACTTAAAAAGAAAAAATGATGCATGCTATGAGGCTGAATTGAGAAGAAAGCTTTCAGTAAAAAATCAATATTTATTCGATAAATGGCAGTGAAAGAGACACAAAGAGCTTCATTCTGACAATATTCTCGCAAATAATTTGTTTTTGGAAGTCATCGACCGTAATAGTTTATCAACATGTGGAGTATAAAATCCCTTCTTTTGAAACGACAAATACTAACAGAAATCAAACGAATCATAAATGCCGCTCCCGTATAACTATTGAGGCAATTAACCCTGAAGTTTTATGGATTTTCAGTATGTACGCCAATAGACACGCCAATTATAATTAACTCTGATTTTAATGATAACCTAGACTGTCGGAATGTTGCTATGCTTAATATCAAAACTTTTTTCCTTATATTAGTATCAGGCTTAGCATACAAACTAAACACAGTGCTTCCGAAGCAATATGTCGAGATTTTGACATCATATATCTTAGATAGGCTTTTTCAAGTTAAGCAGGAGGAAGAATATTTTAGATTAAGAGCAATTCGAGCTGGAGTGCCACAGGAGTGTTCTTGGACCCATACTCTCTTTACTGTATACAAAAGACTTACTAACGCCGGCAGATATGATTGGTAGCTACATTTGCTGATGATACTGCTCTTCTTGCAGCCAATCAGAATCAAGAAAGACCTGTGAGGATACTCCAAACTGCAAGCAATGCTGTAGTTAATTGGGCCAAACAATGGAGGATTAAGCTCAACGAACTGAAGTCAAAGTATGTAAACTTTACCAATAAAAAAATACCAGAACCCTCTGATTATCAATGGAAACATTGCATCTCATGAGCTCAATGCAAAGTATCTTGTATCAATACATAACAAATTCATAATTTACAAGATTCTAAAACCAGTGTAGCTTTACAGTATCCAGGTATGAGGATGCGCTAGCGATGACAGCCTTAAGTCTACTCAAATATTTCAAAATAAGTATTGCGCCACAAAATAAACGCATCGTGACCTTGGCGTACCAACAATGAAGGAAGAGATCAAAAAGTTTGCCGGCAAACATGAAGCCAGGCTTCATCTTCATGAAAACGTAGGAGCTCTCCAGCTACTAGAGAATCAGCACCGACATGTGCCGATTGAAGAGACTAAAGCCATTAGATCTTGTGGAGGGTATTGTACGTGAAAGAGGAGCATAGTGCGCGACTGATGTGACTGTAACAAATCAAAACGATCTCAAAGACATCTATGGACTGACTTTAGTAGATAAGTATTTAGTTTAAGAATATATTAGATCAAAATTAATGGTTAGTCCAGGAAATTAGTTTTAATGACATGCGTCAGTGGGTGCCATTAAAAAAAACCTTTATATTATAATTAAAAGAATTTAACAAATTTTAGCTTAACAAGCATTTGGTGTACAGTGCTTTAAAAACAAAGATTTATAAGAAAAAATGACATATACTAACTATCCAAAACTGAAATTTTTTACAAACACCAATAATCATTAGATTGTTAAATTTTGTATATCTATCTACAGTACAAAATGACCGTTTGAATAAATAAAACGCTGTTTTATCGTCTTCATGTGTATTGCTTGCTATTCGCGAGCGCGAACTGATGTACATTCCATAATACTCTGTGCGACGTTCTGCGTTATATCCTATATGTTACCTGTTAATTACACACAATGGATTAATGTATTATTTATTGAAATATATTAAATGAGGATTTTGTTCAAAGTTTAATATTTTCTTTATAAAAAAGATTTCCAATAATATATATAAGAGATTATATTTTGCCACAATGATCTTACGGTTTTCATTGTTTTCTACCTGAAAATTCGGTTGTGTTAGGAAATTGTTTTCTAACCGTGGACTGAAAAAATAATGAATATTTAGCAATATTGTTGGAACAGGCGTTGGATTGGATTTTCACCAAATTTTAAAAATATCCGAATTAAGAAGAACAAGTAGTCAATGATTCTTTACTTGACCCATTTCAATATAATAAATAATTTTTATAACACCCTATATATATATATATATATATATATATATATATATATATATATATTATATATATATATTATATATATATACAGGCAGAGTGTGCGACATATGGATTTTTTCTTTATTATTGAATTTAGAAAGAAAGTGAATTTATAGATGGATTATTTATGCACTTGAAACCCAAAAAATGATTTTGCAGTGGTGATTGTCATTTGTCGTCTGGCGGGACATTCGAATTTTCTAAAGTTTAATGTCCAAAAGTCACTTTGTTAAAATATGGAAAATATTTATTAGAAAAAAGTGCTTCGAATTAATTTTATGATAGTCTGCAAAATTTTAGATAGATTGGACAAAAATTGTATTTTGTCAATTTTTTACATTAAAAATACAATCACAAGGAAATTTTTTGTTTTTTGAATTTATAATGTATTTATTAGATTGGCATAAGACTTTAAAATTTATTTTTTGAGTTTAAGTTATTTTTTCCTTGTTTGACGATTATTAATTAAAAAATTCTGATTTTCCTAAAACTGCAGTTTGACGTTTTAGTTTTTAAAAGACACTCTAGCGTCATAATTTATTGCAAAACATAAACGAATAGACGCAAACTAGATAAGTTTATGTTTTTTTGTTTATTTTATTTGCGGGGTGTTTGTAATTTATTTACTTTTTGTGTCCTGTATAGTCCATGTCACACAGTTTTACGAAAATCATCTTTTTTTAATTACTGATTGTCAAAGAAGAAAAACATGGCTTGGAATCACTAAATAAATTTTAAAATTCTTCTAGCAATCTAACTAATGTATTTCAAATTTAAGAAATAAAAATCTTCCGATCATATTTTTATACCAAAAATATTTTTAAATTATATTATATTTTTAATTTTAGTCAAATCGATCTAAAATTTTGCACACTGTACATTTTGCAAATGTAATTTCAAACACCTTTTCCTAATAAATGTTTTCGGTATTTTAATAAACAGAGTGACTTTTGATCTTTAAACTTCAAAAATCACTTTTTTGGTTTCAAATGATGCAGATAAACCCATAAATTCACTTTTTTCAAAATTTAGTAAAGAGAAATCCCATCTTTCCCCACCTACACATCCCACTTTCTGCCTGTCACGAGGTAATAAATACATATCAATCCTGTCTTAAGGATGCTTTAAAAGTGTCTGTTGAAAGGAATAATTATTTTTACAAAATTGACAAACAGCAAAACCTGGACCACATACCTGGATTGCTTCCTATTAATGAGCTTTCCAACTGCCATTTTGGTGTATGATAATCTAATGTCTGAAAGAATACTGTCAGCATAGCAGTAAAGAATCCTGTCAAACCTGCATAAAACAGTAGGTAGAATAGGAGGATCTTAGCTGAAAAAGAAAGATAAACAGATTTAATATAATATCATAATTTATTGCAACATAATTCAACTATGGTGAAAAGCAGGTTAGTTTTTAGCGACTATGAGTAAATTGTGTATATTTCAAGAATTTTTAGTTATAAGAAACTTTAATTTAAAAAAAAAGGAAAGTTACGCTTTTGCATTTTATCCCAAATTTTTTTATAGTTAACGTGAAAAATTCACATAATAAATATTATGTAGGTCAATACGAAAATTACTACAAGAATAAAGTTTCACAAAAAGAATGAAAAAATATTTAACAAATACTTCATTCAGGTATAAAATCATTCTTACACAAGGAGTAACAGATCTTCTACCGAAAGGTTCCAAAAACACCCAAACGGTATCTATCAATCGATGTCTTGTACAACGTATCTACGAAAGTTATGAACGAAACATCATCTCAAGAAAGGATGTACCAAAGAAGTAATAGATGGCAAATAACAACTCAATATTGACTCCACCATCTGCGTCTGGGCTTACGCCAGTTAAAGAAAAGAGTAGCTTCTAGTTGTACCAACGTTCTATAGAACTGATACTCAACGTTTTAAAATACATTGTGTCAGCATTAAAACAACAACAATATCACTATGAAAGGGTATATTTCAGGGCGATTCTTTAACTTCTCTAAGATCCAGCCATGCGTTCAACACATTGAACATACTTTACTAAATACGAATTTGACAATAAGAACAATAACGAGAAGGAGTAATGATTACTTATGAGGGTTGTATGATAAGTACCTGGCCTTGACAAGAAAAAAACATTTTTATGAGTAAAATTATATCCCACCTAAAAAATACGATTTCTCCAACCGTTCAAAATAGGCGTTTGTTTTAGTAATCACCTCATCGTTTGAGGCAAATTTTTTTCCGCCGAAAAAAGAAAATAATTCCTAGGGGTGAAATCTGGCGAATATGATGGATGCGGAAGCATGGCATTTTGCCATGGTGAAGATACAAGTCTTGATGATATAGATTTTTTTTTGTTTTCATCAAATGCTGACGTTTTTCTTTCACAGCCTGGTTAAAACGATCCAATAAGCTGACATAATACTCTCCATTAATCGTTTTGCCCTTTTCAAGGTAATCGACGTGGATTATGCCGCGTGCATCCCAAAAACACTGCGGCCATGACCTTGTTGCCCAATAAAGTCGTTTTGTCCTTCTTTGGCACCGGTTCGTCACGAAAAAGCCACTGTTTGGACTATTCTATGGTCTCTGGTGTGCTGCAATGAATTTGTTTCGTCAGCAGTTATGAATCGACGCCAAAAATCATTCCGATTGGACTTTAACATCGTCAAACATTCTTTTGAAGTTGACACACATGCGTGTTTATTGTCAGTTGTGCGCAAACGCGGCACCCATCTTGCGGAAAGCTTTCTCATATTCAAACGAGTTGTTAAAATATTCTGCACCCATTCAATTGAGATGCCTACAGTCTCAGCAATCTCACGCACTTTCAGTCCCCGATCATTTATCACGATATCATGGATTTTTTTCAATCATTTCTGATGTAGTGATCTCATTTGGACGACCCGAACGTTCTTCATGAAAAATACTTGTTCGTCCGCGTTTGAGTTCAGCTGTCCAGTATTTTAGGGTCGATAACGAAGGTGCAGAGTCCCCATAAACTTCGCTGAGTTCCACTTTTATCTCATCATTCGTTTTCTTTTTCAAAAATAATTATTTTAACATTGCTCGATACTCAGTTTTTTCCATTGTTGTAAAATCACAAAAGTTGTTCCATTTAAATGGCTGCCACCCACAAACTAAATTAGGCAGCGACTTGAAAATTTGACAGAATTCTTGTGAAAGATTATGTTTACGAAATATATAATTTTTTAAATAATAGTAGCGCTATCTCTGGCTGAGGCTAGGTACTTCTCATACAACCCTCGTATCTATTAACTTTTCAAAAAATTCATATTTTTTTCATGACATTTTGACGTTTAGTCTACAAGTTACAGTGGTTTTAGTGACGCTACTTTTGATATTTTTTAAAACAATGGATAAAATAGAATTTCGTGTGTTGATTTAACACTGTTTTTTGATGGGAAAAAATACCGTTCAAGCAAAGCAATGGCTTGATAAGTGTTACAGGGACTCTGCCGCTGGAAAATCACTCATGCACTGTATGCTGAATTTAAACCATCAATAGCAAATATTGTATAAAGTTATTGGTACGTTTGAAGGCAGAAAACGCAAAGAAATGGCTCCAAATGAACAAAAAAGTGTACTTTCATCAAGACAATGTACCGTGTCACAAGTCAATGGTTACGATGACAAAATTGTACGAATTGAAGTTCGAATTACTTCCTCTTCCGCCGTATTCTCCGGATTTGGCTCCCAGCAACTATTATCTATTCGCAGATCTCAAAAAAATGCTCACGGGAAAGAGATTTGGCTACAGTGAAGAAGTTATCGCCGAAACTGAGACCTATTTTGAAGACAAAGAAAGGTATAGAAATGTTAAAAAATCGCTAATGAAGGAGACTCTATTGATGAATAAAGTCGAATTCTGTAAAAAAAAAAAATGTTTTAAGTAGCTAGACCAAAAACTTTTCAGCCTACGTATTATATATAGAGAATCTTAAACTATTCCAATAGTAATTAATAACACAGCCCCACAAAAAAAAGTGGGGTATACTTTTGATGCGATATATCAGATCCGTAGTATTTTTGCCCGCTGATCACGAATCTGACGTTAGAATATCGCCATCACATCTCAATTTTTTTCTAACCTCAAAAAATAGGTAAAAATTAGTAAAAATTAAGAAAAATATACTCCTAAAAATTGATTCAAGCTTTTTCATGAATCCAAAGATGTATTAATATGTATTCGGACACGCTAAGCTAATATTCATCGGTTGGATTAAGCCATACAGTTCTGTTTTCTTTCTAACCTCAATAAATCAGACAGATATAGTGCTTCTCGAATGCAAAAACGAATTCAAATTAAAATTCACCCGATTCGTGCCAAATTTGGTACACAGGGGTTTTTTGGGTTGCGGGTTCGGATTCAAAATGGCGGATCCAAGATGGCGGACAAAATTTTTGAAAACCAACCGATTCCTACCAAATTTGGTATACAGTTGGGGAATCCTCAAACCTGATACTCTTAAACCCTAAACCCTGAAACCTTAGACTCCCACACCCTGTAACCTCAAAAAATAGACCTCAATAACCCTGTAACTTTTAAAATGAGATCCAATAAACTCAAAACCAGGACTTTTAAACCATATACTCTCAAATAGTAGACCCCTAAGCCCTAGAATTGCGAAGGTTAGACCCGCGCGTAACTTTCCTTCTTTTGGCTGTATCTTGTTCTTTTTTCCGCGAATGACCTATTCAAAGGCTTTCTGCCCAAATGCTTTTGAGGACTTGTTTCTCTTTTTAGCGACCAGCAATAGTCCGCTAGCATATGGTCATCCCATCGTCCTTGATACCGATTTTCTATGATTTTCAGATCTTGGTGAAAACGTTCCCCTTGCTCCTCACTGTAGTCACCAAGATTATCTGGGAAATCATCGATGTGGGAGTCCAGGAAATGTAATTTTAGATTCATTAAGCAACCTAATGTTTGAAATTTTTTTACCATTTTCTCGACTATTTCTTTGTACTTAGGACTTTTATTATTTCCCAAAAAGTTTGTATTTAATGCTCTCGTGAATTGCTTCATAAGTCCAAGCTTAATGTGAAGCGGGGGAATAAGAACTTTTCCTGGATCTACCAATGGTGGAAACAATACATTATTTTCACCACGAGTGAACGATTCTCTTGTTGGCCAAATTTTTTTCTTATAATGACGTTCCCTGTCTCTGCTATTCCACAGACATTTATAACAGGGATAAAGTGTAAACCCTGACTGTTGGCCAAGCAATATTGTTACAATTTTCAGATCTCCACAAATTTTCCAGTTATGATCAGCATATTTTATTTTTATCAAAAGCTGCTTCATTTTTTCATATTGCTCTTCCATAACTTTGGAATGAGCAATCGGAATGGGAGCGTAAACGTTGGTATTATGCAGCAAAACTGCCTTAATGCTCCGTTTAGAAGAATCAATGAACAGTCTCCATTCTTCAGGATCGTATGAGTTATTTTGAAATTCATCCATTAGACCTTTTACATCGGTACAATATGAAAGTGACAATTCCTCGTCCATTGTGAAATATTTTCGAAATTCTTCATCTCTGTTTCTATAATAAGAAATCGTAGCTTCTGGCTTAAGTAAATGTCTTTTCTTTAAAAAGGAAGCAAGATGCTCTGAACCATCTTTGGCTAAGCCTAAAATCTCTGACTAGATCACTAATTTCTGACTGTGATACGAGTATTGGTTCTGGTTTACGGTTGTATGGTAGAAATTCTTTATCTATGTCACTAGTATATGATAGGTTGTCACTAGAACATTCATCAGTAACAATGTTTGAATCTTTTTCGACAGTCCCAATGTTTTCGGCATGAACTGATAAGCTGAAATCATTTGTTTCCATAACATCAGCATCAAGTGGTTCAGGAGGCGGAATTAGTTTAGTTGGTCTTGTTACTGTCGAAACATCGTTATAAGTAATAGTGCTTTTGTTTTTTCGGTTATGCCTAGATACAACATTCATACAAAAGTAGCAATCATTTTCACTGTATGGTCTATTCCATATTGCTGGTCTGGAATATTTAATCGCCTTCTTATTGATGTACAACATTATTTTGCAAGAACTGCAAATGATGTGGGGAACCCAATCTGTATCCTGGTGCTGTATTTCAATGTTAAAACAATCCTTATATAAGGTTTTAATCTTATCCGTTATCGGTGACCCCATTTTACTCAATACGTGTTGACAGCAAATATAACAAAATGAATCACTGTTTTTATCGCACTTATGAAAAGTCCTTGTACCGTGAGACCGTTTTCTTGTAGCATTATACTCTACATGAGCCAAGTCACCCACACATGAAGAGCTACGGTCGCTGGATGACGACGGCTGCGGGCCCGCTTTCCCACCCTGACCAACCGCCGATACTGGGTTTCCGAGTCCCTGCGTCGTAATTCTCTTTCTTCTACCTGCCATGACGGCATCTAAGCCGTTATCCAGGGACTCTGCCGGCTAGTGGAGTAACACCGTTGCCCACCGTCACCACGTGGAGGTGCCCTGGATGCAGGTAGAAGAATAAAAATCGACCGATTAATTTTCTCGGCGTTCAAAATGGCGCGAAAACATCTGCCATCTTGAATTTTGCAAATCCAACCTCAGATTCGTGATCAGCGACCCAAAAAATCCCCGTTGTACCAAATTTGGTAAGGATCGGTTGAATTTTAATTTTGCATTCGAGAAGCACTGTCTGATTTATTGAGGTTAGAAAGAAAACAGAACTGTATGGCTCAATCCAACCGATGAATATTAGCTTAGCGTGTCCGAATACATATTAATACATCTTTGGATTCATGAAAAAGCTTGAATCAATTTTTTAGGAGTACATTTTTCTTAATTTTTACTAATTTTTACCTATTTTTTGAGGTTAGAAAAAAATTGAGATGTGATGGCGATATTCTGACGTCAGATTCGTAATCAGCGGGCAAAAATACTACGGATCTGATATATCGCATCAAAAGTATACCCCACTTTTTTTTTTTGTGGGGCTGTGTAATTAATATCTTAATTTAAAATATTATTTAATTAGGAATAATACTAATATATAAGTTTTATAGTATTGACTAAGTTCTTAGAATGAAAAAAAATATTCATGTAGTTCACCATTTTTTTCTTTTTATAGAAAGAATCCTAGACAGACCTAACAAAATTGTATTAAATCGTTCAGGCCGGAAATTGGAACTTTAATCGCAGATTGCCAATTTATAGCAGAAGAGTAGAATAGCTGGAAATACAAGAACCAAAACTAATATAGTACATTTTTGTTAAGGGAATTTTTAAAAGGATGGTATTAATATGTTTGTGTAGTTAAGTGGATTGGCGCTATTTATAAAAGTACCAATAAACTTTTGTCGTCAAAAATATGAAAAGAAAAAAGACGAATTTAGTAACTCCTCTTTTTCTGTTCGCTGACAGTTGATGGGTAGAAGAGTCCAGACTTATTTTAGGACGTTCAGATCATTAAAAGAAAGAATTTAAAATTTAAATTCTTGTGTCTCTTTTGAATCGTTTTGGGGCGTTGAGGATATGGGCAATTTGAACCCAGAGCCTGTTTTCAGTGTTCTATACGGAACACTTATAAGATCACTTCGCTGTCTGTCCGTGTGTTTGTCAGTCTATCACACCCGATTTTCTCCGAAACTATTTGACATAGAAAGTTGAAATTTAGCACTAATAGAGAAGTTGATGGCCCCATTAGATTCGTGTAGTTTTGCAAGTTAAATTTTGACTTAAGGGTTTAGTTTTAGGAGGTGAAATCGGAAGTGAAAAAAAAATTACCAGGTCATCGAGGGGGGTTTAAAATGAGAGCCTGTAAAAACGCATGTTCAAAAATATATATAATGGCATACTTGCGCACACTTTTCAGCGAAAAATCGCTGTCCCCCCCGAAAAGTACTGATCGAAAAATTTTGAAAAAAATTCTGGAATATTCTCCACAAGGTGTAAACTGAACGAAAATTATCACGAGTGCATAACCTTTAATAATTTATCTGCTTTTCAAATCAAGACTGGAAAAAAACTTTGTTGAAAACTCATTTGGGGTGTGTTTTGTGAAGTCATTGATCATTCAATACCTCCATAATAAAAAAATTTATTTCAAAAGCAATCAACGTACGGAACACTAATTGTGCAAGTCCGGTTTTTTATTATTTCAAAATATATTAGACAGCAAGTGGATAGGTAGCTAAAACAAAATCAATAGCGACAGTGGGACCAATGTCAGAATTTGGGATATATAGATCACGAAGAGTGCAAACAGGAAGTTTAATTTGCTCCATCCATAATATGCCACATACTATCAATCAAACACGTTTCGTATAAAATTTTTGGATATCTACCAAATTATGTCGGAAATTGTTTCTTTTACAGTTGCAATTATAAAATATGTAAAAAATATATACTACTACTAAATACTAATTATCCGTATAAATAATATCAGTCAGGATACTAAAATCATCGAGCACATAAAAATATACGGGGTGTATCTTAACTTAACGCAACGTAGTATTAACTGTTGGGTGGATCAAATATAAACGAGACTTTCTGTACTGAGCGCTTAGTATAGTTCGGACCGGGCCGCCGCTTTTGCTAGTGTTGGTTGGGTTTGTTAGGAGTGGAGAGAACGATCGATTGGCCTCGCCAGGTGCATTCAGCAGTACAACTCACTATGTCACGATTTCTCACTCGTGCAGGTGTGAAACTGACCGAGATTCTGAGGAGATTAACGGCACAGTTCGAGGATCAAACACTGTCAAGGCCTTGTGTGTTTGCCTGGCATAAGCATTTACAGGAAGCCGTGAAGAGGTCGAAAATGAGAGCCATGATGGTCGTCCACGAACGTGGTGTTTTGTGCATTAATTTTTGCATGAACGTCGTACCATCAATGCAGCGTACTACTACAACTTTTTGGATGAGGTTAAACTTGCTTATCGCCGCAAAAGACGTGACCAACCGATAAGAGACGTGATTCTACTACATGACAACGCTCGACCCCACACTGCAACTCTCACTCGCGAATAATTGACGAAAATGAGTTGGACAATACTTGATCACCCTTCCCACAGCCCTGACCCATCGCCCTGCGGGTTTTTTCTCTTTGGGACACTCAAAGAAGCGCTGGTAGGCCAACGATTTGGTGACGACAACGCGGTGGAAGGCTTCATGTGTAATTAGTTACTGACATAACCCAGTTCCTTTTACGAGGACGGTATCAAAAAGCTTGCTTGCTGGAGAAAGTACATTTCTAAAGTAGGAGATTATGTTGAAAAATGATATGTAGTTGGTTTATTCGTCACAGTAAATAAAAAAATTAAAAAAATAAATCTCGTTTATATTTGATCCACTCTCGTAAATATCTCTGTTATAGCTTTCAAGTCTTTGAGAGGAATGGCTGGACTCAATAATTTACTTATATACAAATAAACATCTACTAAAAATACAATTTTTTTAAGTCACCCTGTATCATTGCATACAAAGTAAGTTGAATCGTTTGGTAAAATAAATAAACGATGCGTACAACACTTTTCAGTGTTGAATAAATGACATGGAAACGTAGACAGACATACTGAAAATCTTTAAAAGGTTCCATCTTCTTAATAACACGACTTTTATATAGGCCTTATTTGGTGAAGTAACTTATTTTAATGAGTCTTAAACCTTTTAAAAATAATGCCCTCATCTAGAGAACACCTTGTATAGAGGAAGAGACAAAAGCACTCAGAGAATGATAACATTCTGCTCGGTTAGACTCGAACATAGGTTTTACGTTCCTTGGCTGCAGTAGTAGAGTAATTCTAGTAAGAACTGAGCCTTATCTGAGTCACCACTGTCTCCCATGTAGTTTATTACAACATATATTAAAAACACGTAAATCATGTAATGATGCAAACGAAATAAATAAAATTAATAATATCACAAATCCGTTTCGTCACATTTTTACAAGTTCGAAATTCTATTTCCATTTTCTTACTACCTCCTTCACTATTATTTAGTTCATTCATTGATCTTGACAAAAAAGGAACGTACATCATGCGTCTATAAATGTTAATCGATTCTGAAAAAAGGTTGATCATGAATAGAACTATTGTGAGAATATTTATTTTAATTACAAAAGTATTTTCAATCAAACAAAAATATATTCGAACTCAGTTAAGAGGTTACATACACCTCGAATTTTCAAAAATCCGTTTTTGTTTTTTTTTACGGATTATTATTTTCTATACTTTTAAGAATTATTCAAAATTTTTTTTAAGAAAATTCTATTCCATAACAAAGTTTTAGCTTTAAATGTGACCTGGCATCGGATTGGGACCGCTACTTGTCTCAATGCAATGTCTGCAATATTACTCAGTCAATTTTTATTATTTTTTAACTTTTTTTTTAACTTAATAATTTCTTTTTCGACAAAATGTCAAGACGTTTTTTTAAATTTTTCTAATAAATAATTTTTTAAAAATAATTAAAAATAATTTTTTTGGTCGAAAATTGTATAGTAAAGTTCAAAAGATCGTAAATTTATTTTTGAAAAAAAACCTTTCAACAATTTTTAACTATTTCATTATTTTACAAGACTAATTTATTTTTGCAGACTGGATTGTTTTTTGTGAAGTTATCCTGCAGACAAATAGTTTTCATCAGTGGTCCATTTTTCCCGATAATATTAAAACATATCTAAAAAAAAAAATTGTAATTTAAAGTAACACGTAGGCTGAAAAGTTTTTGGTGACACATAGATATTTCCCTTTTCAAAAAATTCATATGATTTTTAGGAAGTACCAACCTTCAAACATTCCTTGCCAAAATTTCATGACATTTCGACAATTAGTTTACAAATTACAGTGGTTTTAGTAACGCTACTTTTGATATTTTCAAAACAATGGAAAAAATCCAATTTCGTGTGTTAATTAAACACTGTTTATTGATGGGAAAAAATACCGTTCAAGCAAAGCAATGGCTTGATAAGTGTTACGGTGACTCTGCCTCTGGAAAATCACTCATCATTTACTGGTATGCTGAATTTAATCTCGGTCATAGAGACACAAAGGATGCTGAACGCTCTGTACGCCCAAATGAGGTGGTTACACCGGAAAACATTAAAAAATCCACACAATTGTTTTGGGTGACAGTAAAGTAAAATTGCGTGAGATAGCTGACACCCTGAAGATATCAAAAGAACGTGTTGATCATATTTTGCATGAACATTTGGGCATGAGAAAGCTCTGTTCGAATGGGTACCGCGTTTGCTCACCAAAAACAACAACCTGTTGTTGATTCTGAGCCCTGTTTGGACCTGTTTAAGTGCTATAAAAAGGATTTTTTCAAGCGATATGTGACAATGGATGAAACATGGCTCCATCACTACACACCGGAATCAACTCGGCAGTCATCTGAGTGGACAGCAGTAGGTGAAAGCGTTGTATTTTGAGATGCACGTGGAATAATTTCCATCGACTATGCTGAGAAGGGAAAAACCATCAATAGTGAATATTATGTAAAGTTATTGGCGCGTTTGAAAGCAGAAATCGCGAAGAAATGGCCCCAAATGAAGAAAAAAGTGCTCTTTCATCAAGTCTATGCATCGTGTGACAAGTCAATGGTTACGATGGCAAAATCGCATGAATTGAAGCTCGAATTGCTTCCTCATCCACCGTATTCTCCAGATTTGGCCCCCAGTGACTATTAACTATTCGCAGATCTCAAAAAATTGCTCGCGGGGAAAGAAATTTGGCTCCAATGAAGAAGTTATCGCCGAAACTGAGGTTTTGAGAGCAAAGACAAATCTTTTTACAAGAAAGGTATATAAATGTTAGAAAAGCGTTGGATTGATTGTATCGCCCTTGAAGGAGACTATGTTGGTAAATAAAGTCGAATTTTGCAAAAAAAGTATTTTAAGTAGCTAGACCAAAAACTTTTCAGCCTGCGTGTTACAATAAAAATATATAATCGCCATTCTTTTGTATTATTCACTTAACAACTTTTAAGATATTTTTTTTTTTAAAATATACATACTTTTTGCAGCGCCCAGGTGTACGTAACCCCAAATTTGGAAATACTCGCATGTAAGATTATTGCTATTAAAAATTAGGCAGAGTTGACTAAAACTAAATTCTTTTTTTTTCTTACATATCTGAAGTTATACGAATCTTCTAGATGTCATTAAATTTTGTTTAATCCCTCTAAGCTATTATATTTGCGGTATATCTACGACATTTCTATTTTACAAGTTGACTGCGTCACTTAGTGGAAAAATTAAATATAACTGGTGCTTAACGGAGTCTAATCTACGTGTTAGAAATTTCCTTCTATTATGCCAAAAACGTTTATTTTTAAACATAACCTTCAAATACCACCAGGTGTTTCCGATTTTACCGTATTGCTCCAGCCGTATCTACGATAGATCTCTATCGGTATCAGGCACGCTAATCGTAACTGGGTCAGTGGGGGGCGAGTTTGCCGCCGTCGTCGGCAGCCAGATAAATATGTCGTAAGAGACTCCGCGGATCAATACGATACCGACGATAATGGGGGGGGAAAAACAAGCGATCAATACGCTACCGACGTTAATGGTGGGAAAATACGCCACATGTGTCAGAAATGGCGGGCTTTTAAAATTTAAAAACGCCGGTAAACTGGAAAAGATATGCTACAGATGCGTAAACAAAGTACAAATAAAAATGTTACGGACGAATTAAGGAAAAGAGATAAATCTCATGGAACGAAGGCTTTCATAGCTTTAGTACTCGTGCTATATCTGTCGCCTACATATTTCACAAACACACTTGAGGAACAGTCATCGGGTTTCCGATTTCTCCAGTACAGGTGAACATTTTTATAGAATCCTTCTCTTAAGTCTCTTAGTCTAGGTATGTAGATAACATCTTTGTTATTGAGCTGCATCAATCAATAACATCCAAACTGGAAGAAATAGTTTTTAACTCACACAAATAAATACCCAAAAGCTGATTAACGCCGGCATTCTTCCCAAAATCTTTCATGAACTGAAAAGTTTATCTGGTCAGAAACAGATGAATTGACCAATATTCTGAAAAATAATAGATATTACTATGACGTTATTAGACGGCATGACAGATGTCAGTGCCAAAGAACTACCATAAATCACGATTAAATATATAGATCTTGCCGTACAAAAAAGTTATTCCTTCGGAGGAAGCAACAAAAAAAGAATTGCAAAAATGATTTAAGAACTGTCTGTTTCAAGAAGGAATACCAAATAAATGGGAAAACTCGATAACGATCCTATATATAAAACAAAAGAACCGACCGAACTTGACAATCACAGACCAATTAGTTTAGTGTCCCAGATATAAAAACTACTTACAAGAATAAATTGGAAAGTAAATTTGAATTTTATCAGGTCAATGAACAAGCTGGATTCAGAAAAAGTACATTACAACAAAGTATCTTCGTACTCCTAAGCAATTTACAGAAGAAAATCATAGATTGGAACTTGAATATTTGTTTCGTTCTCAGAGATGTTTGATACAATTATTGATATGAGAGTTGCTAGAATTGACTAATACTATATTTTCTTAATTTGTTGGGCGTTAATTTGGGAGCAAATATGTCTTGGCATGAACATGTTGCATACATACCAAAGAGAGCTCAAAAGCTAGGAATATTATTTCGAACTAGAAAGCTTTACACTCCACAACAACTGTTAATTCTGTACAAAGCTCAAATCCGACCAACTATGGAATATTGCTCCCATGTTTGAGCCTCTGCTTCCAAACATACACTGCATTTATTGGATTCTATTTAGAGAAGAGTTGTTCGCCTAATTGGAGACCCGGAACTGGTCAGCAACCTTGATTCATTGGAACATCGAAGAACGGTTGGCGACTTGAGTCTATTCTACAAGTATTTCCATGGAAAGTGTTCGATGGATGTAGCATGCTTAATTCCTCCCAGAGCGGTGCATGCTAGAAATATACCGCGCGCTTATACTTCACATCCGTATCAGGTTCAGTTCTTCGTACAACCCTTTTCAAGCAGTCTTTTATATGGAGAACAATTTGCCCAGAATTGTGTTTCCTACAGAGTATAATTTACAGCAATTTAAGTACAACGTGAATCGCTTTTTTATGTGTATATATATATGTATATATATATATATATATATATATATATATATATATATATATATATATATATATATATATATATATATATATATATATATATATATATATATATAATATATATATATATATATATATATATATATATATATATATATATATATGTACATATATATATATATATATATATATATATATATATATATATATATATATATATATATATATATATATATATATATATATATATATATATATATATATATATATATATATATATATATATATATATATATATATATATATATATATATATATACATATATATATGTATATATATATATATATATATATATATATATATATATATATATATATATATATATATATATATATATATATATATATATACATATACATATATATATATATATATATATATATATATATATATATATATATATATATATATATATATATATATATATATATATATATATATATATATATATATATATACAAGGGGACTAGGAGCTCCTTGCTCACTAGATGTAGGAAATAGCCCCTTTAGAAACGGGTTCCACTGTAGATAGAAGGTCTCCCCCCCCCCACCGGTCTTTGATTTACCGTGTTTAGAGGGGTCTAAAATTTAGGGTAAAACGAAGCCGGCTGGCTACTGATGATCTTTAAATTGTACCTCGTTGAGTTCCTCAGAAATGCCGCGCAAGTAGAAGTTGTTTTATATGTAACAACTAGCCGGGCCCGCGGCTCCGCTCGCGTGGACTTGATTCACTACTATTGTCACTGCTTATTCCTTATGTTACCCAACGTAATAAAATATCTCCCATTATTTCTCCTTATCTCCCAATATTTCTAGTTATTTCCCATTATCTCTACATAATTTCCATTATCTAGGCTTAGCTCTGCTCATCTCCCATTATTTCTCCTTATCTCCCATTATCTCACCATAACTCCCATTATCTAGTGCTGCTTATCTCCCTTTATCTCTCCTTATCTCCCATTATTTATACTTATTTCCCATTATCACACCTTATCTCCCATTATCGAAGGCTTATATCGAATTATATAGAACATATGTATAAATTTATAAAAACATGTAAATCGGATAAGTGGTTCTCGAGTGATAAGCGCACTAACGGACAGACAGACAGACAGAGAGACGTTGCATTTTATATATATTGTATTATTTGCTACATAATATTGTTCCATATTTAATGCTTTAGGGAGTGTATTGCAAGAGAACGCGCTAGCGGCAAACTTTTCTCCGACTTGATTCACTATTATCGTCACTGCGTATTCCTTATGTCACCTAATAAAATATATCCTATAACCTGGCCAGAGAACATACGTATGTTTAAAAAAAAAACATGTAAATCGGATAAGTGGTTCTCCAGTGATAAGCACACTAACGGACGGACAGACAGACAGACGGACAGACAGACAGACGGACAGAGATACATTGCATTTTATATATATTATAAATATTCTCTGCTACATAATATTGTTCCATATTTAATGGTTTGGACTGTGTATTGCAAGAGAACGCGCTAGCGGCAAACTTTGTCCGATTTCATTTACTATTGTTGTCACTGCTTATTCCTTATGCTACCAATAGTAATAAAATATAGCCTATAACCTGGCCGGAGAACATATGTATCTTTTAAAAAAAAAAGTACGAAAATCGGATAAGTGGTTCTCCAGTGATAAGCGCACTAACGGACAGACAGACAGACAGAGATACGTTGTATTTTATATATATTATAGATGTAATAAAATATATACCTATAACCTGGTCAGAGAACATATGTATGAATTTAAAAAATCACGTAAATCGGATAAGTGGTTCTCGAGGGATAAGCGCATTAACGGACAGACAGACCGACAGACAAACATTGCATTTTATATATATTATAGATATAGATTATTATTATTATAAAACCTGGCCAAAGAATATATGTATGAATTTAAAAAAAGACAGGTAAATCGGAAGGGGTTCCCGCGTGATATACGCACTAATGGACAGACAGAGAGACATTGCATTTTATATATAATATAGATTATATATTACAGATATTCTTTGCTACATAATATTGTTCCATATTTAATGGTTTAGGCTGTGTATTGCAAAGGCTCGCGCTAGCGGCAAACTTATTTCCGACATCATTCACTATTTTACGTCACTGCTCATTCCTTATACTACCTATCGTAATAAAATATAGCCTATAACCTGGATAGAGAACATATGTATGTTTAAAAAAAAAAAGTACGCAAATCGTGGTTCTTCAGTGATAGGCGCACTAACGGGCAGACAGACAGACAGACAGACGTTGCATTTTATATATACTATAGATAATAGGAAAAAACCTGTGCGGCATCTATGCAAAGTTAGGTGGCTTAGTTTTGCAGCGACGTTTTGTTCCACGTGTTTGTCTTTCTGTTCCGATAGTTATATTTTCTGTGCTAGAAATAATGAAAACATAACATAATTTTTAGATTTCTCGACCTAAGAGAGATGGAAAATATATATAATACGATATATTGGAAGTAACCTCCCTAACTTCTTTCCCTTATATTACTTCAAATAATATTGCTTACAGTTTGTTCATTAAATCTAATCTAAAATACAGAAAAATTAGGCGAACAGACCGATAGAAAAATAGACCAATGGAAATTGAAAAAATACAAACAGTTGTAGATATGATCGAAGAGAATTTAAAAACCTAATTCAGAAACCTATGGAGAATAGAATAGAAATCACTAAAACGTATACGAGGGTTTTTACAAAAACAATGAACGCTTTAGGGATTTCCCTACAGCACGTGTGCTTGATCTATAAAAAAAACAATAGCAGAAATAAGTATACAAAGTGAAGTCAAGAAGGGGCGATATTATCTCATCAAAATTATTGCCGGGTATATGAAGATATATTTAAGAATTTAAATTAGGAAGAATAAGGAGTTATGTTATAGTTTAAAAAAAGTAACAAGGCAAAAGAATAAATAATTTAACATTTTGTTATGACATTATCATAACTTCTTCAAGTAAAGATAAACTGACTGAAGTCGTCTTGAGTTAAATGCAACTAGAAGTTATTTGAAGTAAATTCCACCGTATTAACTCTAAAGGAATACAAAACTAATCTCAAAACATGTATTCTTGGTTAGAAAATCATCTAAAGCAGGAAAATAATAAAAATGGTAATTTTCACAGGGTGGATCCAGTTCTGGATACCGTTGAACATAAAATGATCTCTCCTCTCTTTGATTTTTTCTGGCAGCACTGTATACTAAAAACAGTAATAACTTATGAATTTGATGCTCTCGGGTAAAACAAGTATTTTAATTAAAATGAAAGCAACACAACTTATAATGAGAATATTTTGTAAAGATATAAATTCAATTATCATTTACGACACGCGACGGTCAAAAGGACAGTTTAAATAATAGCACTCCAAAGAAAAATAAAAGCAATAACCAGCTCCCTAGAGTAAAGGAGAACTGTCAGTTATCGATATCTTAGAAACAATTAATTCTAGGTATAGAAAAATATACATAAAAATTGTTTAAAATTCCCTATAGAACACAAATATTTAACAAATTTTATATCATTGCGTTGAAAACTTTGTTATTTGATCTTAATAATTGATTTTCGGTATTCTTTTGGTTCAACTCGAAATAGTAATTTTGTGACATCAATCATCAATACTTCTAATATAAGCACAAATAACAATATTATTTTGTTTATATCTTAATTTATTTTTTGTCAAAAATACAATATTGATGCATTTGACATTTTCAACCGCAATTTTTTTAAAGAGTGTATATGTTGTGTTCGCCCGGTATATATTATATATATATATATATATATATATATATATATATATATATATATGTATATATATATATATATGTATATATATATATATATATATATATATATATATATATATATATATATATATATATATATATATATATATATATATATATATGTATTGTAACATTCATTTTTTCCTAGATTTTAAGATTACCGTTTTTCTTTCTATAATTTACATTTTATTACATATTTATATTTGATTAGGCAGTGAGTTTAAATTTTTGAGCAGTGTAACTTAACCAGTAGTGTATAGTGTGTTGCCGACTTAACGTATTTCGTTTGCATGGAATGCGTCTGATTTGTTAAAAATTGTGTTCCGGAAGTGAACCAAGAAGTAGGGAGAAGATATATAAACGGCCATTTGGAATTTTTCGGGGCTTTTTCCTCCAGCATTCCGTAGTGGGTTTTTCCTTCCGTCATGCCGTAGTGCAGTAACGGCTTTTTTTTCCTTAGTGATAGAGTAGTGATTTTTTCCTTCGTCAGGCTGTAGTACGCTTTTTCTTCCATCTTGCCGTGGTGCAGTGGCCTTTTTCCGTTCTAAAACTATTCTGCTCATCGTAAGGCTTTTCGGGTCAAAAAGTGATAAGCTACCCAAATGAGAATAGGAGAGTGGCAGGTGAGACAATATCTGGATGAGAATCTCACCAGGAGAGTCCAATCTGTTTATGGAAAATCCACGAGGAGAAGCCAAGCAGTAAGTCAACACGTGTAATCCGTGAAGTCAATATTACAAACTTTTATAGCATGACTTTAAAAGCCATTTGTTTTTTTTACACTTAGAATCAGTGATTAATAAAACCATCCTAACTGGAGTTTAAATGTGTACACTCTCATAGCATAAGGGGTTTTTATTTAGTTAATGTAATTTTAAGAGTGTAATAACTGCAAGAATTTTTATTTTGTTAATATACTTTTCTCTGTGTTAATGGAGCCTTTCAGTGAAGTACCTGCTTTTTTTTTCAGGACGTACAGGTTGTAATATATTTAATTTTATTTTAACAACTAAATAACTCTTCAGTATTTTTTCATTTTCTGAGCTGAAGTTAGATTTCTTTTATTCTAAAATGAATGAGGCCCAAAAACAATACAACCAAGCTTTAAACAACTATAGAGACCTTTTTCAAAAGACGTACAAAAATTACCTCGTTCTCCATATCTCTCCAATCAAGACGAGCTAGCTTAAATCTAATTTTTGATCTTTCAGTATTAATATCCACTCAATCCATTCTCAGAAGTTAAGATATACATAAGGGGCAAATAACGGCATCTATATAAATAAAATATATATTAAAAAAAATAAGGCAACGAGAGGCTATATAAAATAGCGCTTCAACGTGCCGGGCTATGAAAAATGGCGCCCATTAATAAATAAAATATTTATTAAATGTAAAGAAACATGAAGCTATTATATATATATATATATATATATATATATATATATATATATATATATATATATATATATGTATATATATATATATATATATATATATATATATATATATATATATATATATATACATATACTTTAAAATTTTCTTGAACCATCAATTAATATTTATTTTCAATTCTTGGGATTTGGGTTCGTTTTATGAATATTTGGTATTCAAAATTAAACTTAAATAGACGTTTCGCCCTTTGGTTTAGGGCATTTTCATTTTTTTCTTTATTTCTACAAAATATAAAAATCAATTACATTTAGGTAAACTAGTACAACAGAAATTATTTAACTCACACAACCATACACTTTTTACATAAATTCTTAGTTCTATCTTTAAAAATTAAAATCACTTATGACCTACTTTGAATCTCACATATTTTATTTACTACTGACAAGCCAAAGTGGCATTCTTATCGATGTAGATTTTATTTTGTATTATTGATCTGTGATTTTTTCTTTTTGAATATTAAGCAGGTAGTCTTTTTGTTAATATATTAAGGACGAGTATACACTTTAAAATATTACTTTATTAAATTTGTATAAATATGGCTAATTCCTTTTATATCACTTTTATCACTGACTGTGAATTTCTCATTTTTCTTAATTTCGATTGTAAGTAGTAAGGTATTGCAAGTTTTCCAATATTAATGTCCTGGTTTAAATTCTTTGTTTCATTAAGTTGAAATCATGTCCAAGTTCCGTTGTGTGTTTGTAAAGTGCCGTTGTTGCATTTTTTGTATACTTGTGTCCATTGAGTCTGTTTTTTAATAATTGGGTCGTCATACCAATATAATGCATTGGGCAATCTGCACTAGGTACTGAATAAAGTATGTTGTTCATGGTTGGGACCTGGCTTTTTTAAGTTTGTAAATAGTGAGCTTAGTTTGTTTTGCGTTTTGTGACAAACAGTTATGTTATATTTTTTTAGAGTGCTTTTTAGTTTTTCTGATAAATCGCGTGTATAAGGTAGTGGGAGAAATTTGTTCTGATTTTGTTCTTTGGTTTCATTTTTTTTAAAATTTTTTTATTATAGAATTTGTATGTTCTTGTTTGTATTGTTTGGTTGATATCTTTTTCTCTAAAATCCATTTTTTATATTAACACTGATTTCATTTGATTCAGTGCTTTCGGTCTTAAATTTGTTGAGGTTGCTATTACACGGTCTGTTAAACCGACAATAACACTTACTCTTTGTGCCTTTGTGTGATTAGAGTAGAAATTCAAATTTTTTCTACTCTAATCACACAAAGACAGGACAAAGATATTTAAGCACCATTTCGAAATTTTAAGGGCTTTTTCCTGTAGCACGCCGTAGGGGCTTTTTATTTTTCTCCGTGATGCAGTAGTGCAGTAACGGTTTTTTTTATCACCAAGTGGGTGTCGTTTCTAGCTCTCAAGTTTAAGGGCTTTTTCCATTCTTTAAATATTCTGCACATCCTAAGGCATTTCGGGTCAAAAGCTGATTAGCTACCCAAAAAAGAATAGGAGAGCAGTGGCTGAGGCAATATTTTTGATGAAAATCTCACCAGGAGAGGCCAAGCAGCTTATGGAAAACCCACGAGGAGAAACCAATCAGTAAGTCAGTAGTACACCAGTTTAAATATCTCAGTTCCTGGCTACAACGTGTGTTTCCAACGACTACCCAATTTGTGTAATCCGCGAAGGTAATTTTACAAACTTTTAGATCGTGTTTTTTTAAAGCCTTTTGTTTTTTTTTTACATTTAGGATCAGTAATTGATAGAACTCTAGTGTAAATGTGTAGAGTGTCATAGCCTAAGAGGTTATTTATTAAGTCTAAGTAATTTTAAGAGTGTAATAAGAGGAAGAATTTTTATTTTGTTAATATACCTTTCTTATTTAAGTGTAGCGTTTCACTAAACTCCTGCTCTTTCTTTCAGGACGTAAGGGTTGTACCCAACTCAATTTTATATTAACAACTAAATAGTCTTCAGTATTTTTTGAGCTGAACTTAGATTCTTTTAGTTCTAAAATGAATGATGCCCAAAATTGTACAACCAAGTTTTAAACAAATATAGAGACTATTTTCAAAAGGCGTACAAAAATTACCTCGATCTTCATGTACTCTACCAGTAAAAAAACGAGCTAGCTTATATGTAGTTTTTGCTCTATCAGCATTAATATCCACTCAATCCATTCTCAAAAAATAAGATATACATAAGGGGCAACTAACGGCTTCTATTTAACAAAAATGTTACAATAGGTTTTCACGGATGGTGGAATGTAATACATTAGAATTCCAGGTTTCAGTTCGTTCGTCTAACAATGAATTTGGACGACGTTACGCCAAAATCTCATTTGGCATTTTCAAGTACTCTTACTGCTGCTGCGGCTCGAAGTTAACTCAGTTAAGTTAGCGGCACAGCAGCAAGATCACGGTATCGAGTAGCAGCCGCAGCAAGAGCACTTGAAAATGCCAAATGGGATTTTGGCGAAACGTCGTGCAAATTCATTGTTAAACGAACGAATTGAAACCAGGAATTTTAATGCATTATATATATATATATATATATAATATATATATATATATATATATATATATATATATATATATATATATATATACAGGGTTACAGGGAAAGTCGTCCTAGATAATTAAGGACGTTATAGTTTAGGTCGTTTCTGACCGATTTGACTCTATGACATGATGTCCTAAACTTAACCGTTTTCGAGATATTGAAGTTTAAAGATTTTCTAAAAAAAACATGTTTTTTTTTTGCTTTTATATCGATTTTTTTTTATTAGAGGTTCTCGAGTGCGATTTTTTTGGTTATTTTTAGTTAGTCTGTATGTCAAGTATCAAAAAATCATCAAAAAAATTTGAACTAGTTACTAACAGTTTCAAATGGCGGCTTGTTAATGTTTCTAAATTACGAATTTTCACCAAGTGTTTCCTACTTTAAATTAATAAAGAGAAAAAAAAATGTATGGAAGTTATTCTGCAAATTATTTTAAAAACTTTTACGTCTTTTTAGCTATCTAAAACGGTATAATATCTACTGGATCTATTGAAAATTCTAAGAAAATGAGATTTCAATAGGCCCAAATGTAGAGTAACATAATAATAGAATTTAGATACTACCAATTACCGGTTTACTACCTGCACCTTCAAACAATAAAAAGGGTTTGGTAAGCATTTTTTCCGGTCGGGGTACTCTCTGTGCGAGTGACATTTTCTGTTCACTAAACATTATTGAATGATTTTTAGTCTGCTCATGCGATTCGTCCGTGGTAGATGTGCTATACCGTGCTTTTCAAAAATATCTGTGTTTCATCTTCTGACTGTGTGAATTGGCTCGTAACTGGATTTTGATCTCTGTTTGTGAATATGGCAACGTATACCAACGAGGAAGATGCTGACATCCTAATGTGTTACGGATTTTGCGAAGGAGTGTCGTCGCGTGCACGTGATGAATACATACTGCGATATCCTACTCGTCGTGTACCTGATGTTAGCGTATTTGATGGAACTTGTCGAAGACTACGAGAAACTGGTTCCGTACAAAGACGGCGGACTGACATGGGACGACCACGTATCTTTGACGAAGACGAAGAAAACGAAATACGACGTCTCTTTGAGGTGGACCCAACCACATCTACAAATGTTGTCGCACAACAGCTTGGTATTTCGCAGTGGAAGGTATGGTTTGTAATGCATACTGTTGGGCAACACCCTTACCACTATACGCCCGTGCAAGTCATTGAAGAAGGGGATCCGTTGCAACGATTAGAATTCTGCAGATTTATGCTCAATACCGATGTCGAAGATGCATCTTTTTTTTTAAGAAAATACTATGGACTGACGAGTCGAAATTCGACAAAGACGGTCTTACAAACTACCACAATGCCCACTATTGGGCTTCTAAAGAGGAAGGCAACCCAAACAAAAAAAGAACGAAAGGATCACAAACAAGATTCAGCTTAAATGTGTGGATGGGTATAATTTCAAATTATTTGGTTGGGCCATTCTTCCTGCCAGATAATTTGAATGGCGAGGAATACGACAATTTTTTGTGGAACGATTTACCTAATTTGATGGAAGACCTACCTATTGGTTTGAGACAAAACATGTACTTTCAACACGATGGCTGCCCAGCTCACTACAGAGGAAGTGTTCGTGCATGGCTCAATGACAATTATCCCAATAAATGGATTAGAAGAGGCGGACCCATACCTTGGCCGGCGACAAGCCCAGACCTAACACCGATGGATTTTTATGTGTGGGGTCACATGAAAAGTCTCGTATACGACCAGATGACTCCTATCGAAAACGTGGATGTCCCAAGACAAAAAATAATTGATGCGGCTGACGAAATGAGGCGGCACCTCACAACCAGCGTTGTGAAAAGTAATTTAAGAAAAAGAATGAGAATTTGTGTTAGAAATAGGGGCGACCATATAGAACATGAATTATAATTAATAAAATATATTAAATTGCAAGGTTTTTTGTTTTATTTGTGTATTTTTCGTATTTTCACCTAGAACTAAAAATTTACGTTTTGCTACCCGAGCCCGCTTTAGGTGTCATTCTGTGTACAGTTTTCCTATTAAACTCCTAGTATTATACCTTTTTTGATAGCTAAAAAGACATAAAAGTTTTTAAAATAATTTGCAGAATAACTTCCATACATTTTTTTTTCTCTTTATTGATTTAAAGTAGGAAACACTTGGTAAAAATTCGTAATTTAGAAACATTAACAAGCCGCCATTTGAAACTGTTAGTAACTAGTTCAAATTTTTTTGATGATTTTTGATACTTGACCTACAGACTAACTAAAAATAACCAAAAAATCGCACTCGAGAACCTCTAATAAAAAAAAAATCGATATGAAAGCAAAAAAAAAAAACATGTTTTTTTTTAGAAAATCTTTAAACTTCAATATCTCGAAAACGGTTAAGTTTAGGACATCATGTCATAGAGTCAAATCGGTCAGAAAGGACCTAAACTATAACGTCCTTAATTATCTAGGACGACTTTCCCTGTAACCCTGTATATATATATATGTATATATATATATATATATATATATATATATATATATATATATATATATATATATATATATATATATATATATATATTACGTTTGGTTACAGTATATTCCAAAGTTAATGTTTTAATCTTTACAAATCGAAATAACATTCTTTCACCGTACTATTTTAAAAGCCTCTTCTTTCCTTTTTAGGTAGAGAACCGCACAGAGGCTATTTTTTCTTTTTTGAGGAACAATTCATTACCAAATTTCATTTTAAAGGTCATAATCTTTTAAGTTTAAAAAGCTCCGCTATAAACCAGTCCTACTTTTATTCTGGCCTTAAGTGTTTCACAAAACTCCGAGGGAGTAATAAACTTGAATATTAATTTAACTAATTTAAAAGTTTGTAATCACTTCTTAAGTAATGTACTTTTTACCCTACAGAAGAAATTAAAGCGATATAAAGTTATATAATTGTACTTCTTGTGGAGTTGTCAAAAGGTTCTGTTTAATTATGTTCAAGAAGAGTTATAATTTATTTCTAAGATGAAAAAGAAATTATGAAAATAATATAGCAGCAGATTTATTTTTTTAAAATAAAAAATGTTTGTTGATATGATAACCCTGCGAGGTGAAAAATAATTAGTCTTATGCAGAAATGGCAGCACAAATATAAGTTCCATACTATTTTTGATAATTACCAACCTTCAAAAGATTACTTTTAGAATTGATGAGATTTCCTAGAAGAATTTAAGAGTTATAGTCATTCCGATGTGATGAATTTTGTTGTTTTTTTGAAAAAAGCGAATTTCGTGTTTGAATTAACCATTGCTTTTTGATGGAAAAAAAAATACCGTCCAAACAAAGAAATGATTTGATAAATTTTGCTCCACCAACTTTAATAATAAAGTATGGGTTTTCTGAATTCAAACGTGGTCGTATGAACATGTTTCAGTCGTCCAAATAATAAGGCAATACACCCGGAAGACATCAAAAAGATCTGCAAATTGTTTTGAATGATCGAAAAGTGAAAATACGTGAGATAGTTGACATCGTACAGGTATGAATAGAATGTGTGCGGCATATTTTACCAGTTTACCAATAGACAGTTTGTAAAGTGGTTAGAACGGGATGAGATGCGCTTGGCATAGTATTCATCAACTATAGTAAAATAATAACAGACGAATATTATGTAGCATTGCTGGATCGTTTACATGAGGAAATTAAGAAAAAACAGCTTTATTTATAGAAGACAAAAGTTTTGTTTCATCATGACAATGTATTGGCTTACAAACGTAAAATCGAAACAAAAATAAAATGAATTGGGTTACAGATTGCTTTCTCACCTCTCGTAGCGACTATTTGTTTCCAAACTTGAAGAGATGGCTCCAGAAAAAGATATATTCCTCAAATAATGACGTAATAGCCGAAACAGAAGCTTATTTTAGAGAACTTGACAAGTCGTAGTATTTTTAAGGTGTCCAAACGTCGTAGGACCATTGATGGAAATTATATTAAAGAATAAATTATATTTTATTAAAAATTTTTGTTTTTTATTGTTAGGCCAAAGACCTTTCAGCTCATGTAATATACTTTAAAAAACTTGAAATTTAAATATTTCCTGATATTTATTTTAATCACATTATTATTTATCATTATTATTTTTAACATTTGATTTAATAATATTAATTATTTTTATAGTAAACCTAATTTAATCTAAACTAATTATAATAAATCATCAGTCATTTTTAAATGTGCTCTATGTCGGTCATGTGCCTTTCAATACCATAAGTGCTCTCAGGGGCGGATCTAAGAGGGGGCGAGGAAAATATTTCGAGGATTTATTCATCTTTAAGCGGGAAATTTTATTTATTAGTAATTTATATTCGATGAAGAACACATCGCTAGAGCTAAATTATTTACTTGGAATTACAAGAATATCTTGAAGTTCTAATATTATATATATATATATATATATATATATATATATATATATATATATATGTATATATATATATATATATATATATATATATATATATATATATATATATATATATATATATAGGATGTCCCAAACACCAACGTATTCCCTTCGAGGGCTGATAGGCCAGCTCATAACTCACCAAAATATATAAATATGAAAAATTGTTAGGTTACCAGATATTGTCAGTTTTATGAAATTCGTGAAAATTTTCACCTTTGATCAGTGTAGCAAAGATCTTTTTTTCTAAAGTAAAGAATATATATATATATATATATATATATATATATATATATATATATATATATATATATATATATATATATATATATATATATATATATATATATTGTAACATTCATTTTTTCGTAGATTTTAAGATCATGTTACGACACTGTTTTTCTCCCTATAATTTATATTTTTTTTCCATTCTTATATTTATTGCAGTGATTTCAACTTTTGAGCAATGGTGCTTAAAACAGTGTTTTAAATTTTTGAGCAGTTTAATTTAAATTTTACAGTGTGCATTGCGGGTTGACTAATGGACTCTTTAATTTGCGTCGAATGCGTCTGATTGGCTAAAGATTTGTATCCGGCAAGGAAGCAATTTTAAAGACGTTACCTTGAGGAAGGAAGAAACATATTTAAGCGTGCAGATGGCATTGTTAAAGGCTTTTTCCATCCGAGATGTAGTAATGGCCTTTTCCTCCGGCAAGCCGCAGTTGGCTTTTTCCTCTGGCAAGCCGTAGTGGGCTTTTTCCATCAGGTAGCCGTAGTAGGCTTTTTTACATCGTCAAGCCGAGTGAGAATTTTTGATGAAGCAGTAACGGCTTTGTTTCGCCAGTAGGCCGTAGTTTTTTTCTTCAGTACGCCGGAGAGCGTTTTTTTTTTACTGATGTAGTAGTGCAGCAACGGTTTCTAGTTCCCAAGTTCAAGGTCTTTTTCCTTGAAATATCCTGCTAATCCTCAGACAGTTCGGGTCAGTCGGTGTTTAGCAGCTCAAAAGAAACTGAGATGGTAATTGTTGAGACAATCTCACCGGGACAGGCCAAGCAGCTTATAAAAAACCCACGAGGAGAAACCAATCCGTAAGTCATAAGCACACCAGCCTAAAAAATCTCTTTTCCTGTCGACAAGTGCGCTTCCAACGACTATCCAACATGTGTAATTCGCGGAGTTAATTTCACAAACTTTTAATATCGTGTTTTGTTAAGCCTTTAATTAAAAAATTAGTAATCTTGATTGAAAGACTCTATCTAATAATATAATTTTCTAGCTTAAGGGATTTTATTTAATAAAAGTAATTTTTGAAGAGTGTAACGAAGTTAGAAATTTTTATTCTGTCATTAATAAACCCTTTTCTTTTCCCGTTTTATCTTTCAGGACGCAACGGTTGTACCATATTAAAAATTTTTTTAATAACTACATAACTCCTCAGTATTTTTTCATTTTTTGAGCTGAAGTTAAATTCTATTTATTTTAAAATGAATGGTGCCCAAAATCTGTACAACCGAAATTTTAAACAACTATAGAGACTATTTTCAAAAGACGTACAAAAATTATCTCTTATCCAAAATCTTTCCAAACAAACTGAGCTAGTTTATGTTTAATTTCTTTCAGTATTAATATCCACTCAATCCGTTCTCAGAAATTAAGATATACATAATGGGCAAATAACGACTTCTATTTAATAAATAATATATCTATTAAAAGCAAAGAGGTTAAGACGTTTCAAAAATTGCGCTTCAACGTGCGGGCGTTTTTTTTGGCGGTGCAAAATTGCGCCCAAACGGGAGGGCATTTTTTTTAAAACGCTTCAATATATATATATATATATATATATATATATATATGTATATATATATATATATATATTAATATATACATATATATATATATATATATATATATATATATATATATATATATATATATATATGTATATATATATATATATACATATATATATATATATATATATATATATATATATATATATATATATATATACATATATATATATATATATATATATATATATATATATATATATATATATATATATATATATATATATATATATATATATATATATATATATATATATCTATTAGAAAAAAATATCGGATACTTAATCTAATAACTATCTAAGGTGTAGATTTTCACTAAATTCATAAAAGTCTTAATATCACCAAAAATATAACGATTTTTCACTAAGCTCATATTTACATATTCTGATGAGTTATGAGTTGGCCCTCGAAAGGAATACATTGGTTTTTGGGATACCCATTTCTGATGTTTGGATCTCATTTGGACGACCTGGACGTTCATCATCAAAAATGCTTATACGGCCGAGTTTGAATTCAGCTGTCCAATATTTTATGGTTGATAACGAAGGTGCAGAGTCCCCATAAACTTCGCTAAGTTCCGCTTTTGTCTTATCGTTCGTTTTCTATTTCAAAAACAAGTGTTATCACTGCTCGATATCAATTTTTTTCCATTTTTATAAAATCACAAAAGTTGTTCTATTTAAATGGCTGCGACTGACAAACTAAATCATGAAACTACTTGAAAATTTGACAGGATTCTTGTAAAAGGTTTTGTTTACGAAAAATATATTTTTTAATATAGTAGTCTTGGCCGAGACAAGGTATTTATCATACAACCCTGGTACCTCTAGAATTTATGTGACCGCACTTGTGCTATGCTTTTGAGACTGGTCAAAATGTCTTTATTGTAATCATCATCTTTTAAATCCGAATTCCAAGGGTCCTTTTGAATACGCTATAATTTCTAAAAATAAGCATTGCATTTTAAATTCGAAAGTTACGTTTATCCTTTCTATATTTTTTAATTAAAATTCCTATTATAAATCACAACGACTATACTCGCAACATATGAATAAACAATAAACGTAGAAATAGACCTTCTTGAATGTAATTTTCTGGAAAATATTTCCACCTGACATGATTAAATTCCAGTTTAAATTACGTTCGTGTATCAACATACACGCCTTACAGTTTTTAAAGTCACGAATTTGTACTATAAATAGCTCGATTTAAATGCGGCTACTTGTCTTAAGGCTCACAAGGAGTCAGCATTTTTTTTTTCCTTTAAATAAAGAAGGAGCGATTTTTCCATTACGAATCACTTATAAGATCACTTCGGTGTCGGTCTGTCCGTTTGTCACACCCGATTTTCTCCGTAACAATTTAACATAGAAAGTTGTAATTTGGCACTAATATAGGAATTAATGGCCTCATTAGAGCCGTGTAGTTAATAAAGTTAAATTTTGATTTAAGGGATTAGTTTTGGGGTGAAATCGAAAGCGAAAAAATTTTTTTTACCAGGTCATAAGGTCAAATGTTAGTCAAATGAAAGCTTGTAAAAACACGAGTTCAAAAATGTATATAATGTAATACTTGCGCAGATTTGCTGCGTCCCCCTTATCTCGAAAAGTACTGATTAAAAAATTTTAAAAAAATTCTGGAATATTCTTCGTAGGGTGTAGAATGAACGAAAATTATCACGAGTGCATTACCTTTAATAATTTAACTGGTATATAAAAAAAAAAAAACAAAAATTTCAAGGCCACCAGTTTTCAAAAAGAACGGAAAAAAAACTTTGTTGAAAACTCATTTGGGGTGTGTTTTGTGAAGTCACTGATTATTTTGTATCTTCGTAACAATAATTTTTATTTTAAAAGCAACGGAACACTAATTACGCAAGTCCGTCTTGCCCGGTTTTTTTTTTTTAAATTCTCTAGGATTAAAACTATATATAAAAAAATAATAAACATAAAAAAAAATGGGTAAAGTAATATACCCATTACCTTTCTTACAAATATGCAGTACTAAAATAACTAGCCAAGTTGACTTTTTCAAGTGAAGAGAATGCAAGTTTTCACAATGTAAATAAAACCATACAATATATTGATATCCACCACCTTCTCCTAAAACGATATGGCTCAAAAATTTTAGGTTTTATTAGTATTTCAAGTATTCAAGTTTGAGAATTATGATGTCAACAGATTGACATACCGATAGGTCGACAGTCAGATGGATACACCGATGTAAATGAGAAAATATTTTTCTCGTGGTCTAAGGACCATAAAGCGTAAAGAAAGGCAAAACTCGCAAATGGTAATTTCTCACTAATACAAAACTTCCTTTTTACAAAGGTGTATTACTACTGTGCCAGAAATAAGTTTCGGTCAAGTAAATTGTTTCTATCCCTAAAATTTGTTATACATTTAACTTAACTAAACTTTACTTTTTTTTAGGTTACTCTCTAAGCAGATTTCAATCACTTCTACATCCTGCATCAATACTCGCCTGGCATCTTCGAGGCATGTTGTCGACGACATTTTCTGCATACTCTTCAAATTTTTTGAATCTCGCGAGACAACTGAGTCAAAATCCTCAGAGTTTTTCCTCCGAATTTTCTCTTTACAAGGGACCAAACGTTTTCAATAGGGTTGGCGTTCAGCGATTGTGAGAACCACTCCAGTGTCTTATCGTGGACCCAAGCGAGCCGCTTCGAGATGTGATTTTCGCCCAACTTCGGTATTTGACATCATGAAGAAGAAGATGTTGTCGAATGGCCTCATTGAACACATTCAAACCCGATTTTCCTAATTTTGCCTATCCTTAACGCAGCGTCAATTTCGGGTCTTGTGAAAAGAAAGAGTTTCAGAGTGACTCTGCCTACCGAGCCACGTTTCGGTAAGTCGTCGACATTTTTCGTCTCGTTAAAATGATTTAACCACTTCTTCACAAACGATACCGACTTTTTAATATATTCAGCAGTGGACGAATGTGTCATTTTAGGTCCCTTTGGATGGGAACAAAGAAAAACTGCCTCGAATCGACGTGCAAACAAGTGACTCATTTAGATGTTGCATTGTAGACACAGATTCCTACTACCGATTTTTTGATGAATCGCTAGAATCGCATTTACCAAAAATGAATTATCGTGGACACGTTCTTACTTGAGACACTGTATACGCAACCACTTTTCAAACTCCTCTACCGCATTCCCTTCACCTTATCTACATTTGACTACATATACGAGTATTTAGCTAAAATTTTATAAAATATGTCAACCAATAACCAGGAAAAATGTTCCTAATAATATTGACACTATACAATATTTATTTATTTATTTATTTTTTATTTTAACGGACAAGCCAATTACAATAGTAATATAAAAACAAAATTACAATAGTAATATAAAAATAAAATAATGTTAAAACACAATGCAGATATACAATTCATAACGTGAAAAAAGGAGAAAAAAAAAACAAGCATTACAACAGTTTAACACCTCAGATCCCGATCGCGCTTACAAGCGTTTTAAATTCGCTAACACTACAACTGAAGGGATCACGGCTGTATGTTATGTATTAAATAATCGGCACATTCTCGTGAGAGGACTGTAACAGCCATAATTAGCACTGTGAAATGGAATACTGAGCAGTACACTGCCACGAGTCCTATGAATAGTATTAAGTTGGATGCTCTCCAAAACTGGTGGACAGGAAATAAAGCCCTTCAGGAGTTTATATAGGAATAAAACATCTGCAAGATCCCTACGCTTCTCCAAAGTAGCCACACCAAAAGCGTTCATAATCACCCCATAGTCAATATGAAAACTTGCATCCTTGTAAATATTTATTCCAGCTTTAAAAGCTAAAGTTCGTAGAAATCTACGCTGCACTGACTCAATCTCAGCAATATGGCACTGGTAAGATGGTGACCACACTACCGAAGCATACTCCAAACCAGAGCGGACCATTGAAAAATACAACACTCTAAACGTGCTAGCCGACAATTGCTTACTATATCTGGTAACAAAACCAAGATTTCTGAGACCCAGTCTCAGAATATAATTAATATGGCCACGAAAATTAAGTTGACTGTCCAAAAGCACACCCAAGTCACGAATCTCCGACACCGACTCAAGCAGGGCGCCGCGCCGTTCAAACTAAACCAATGACGCTCAATATTCCGCTTCCTACCAAAGGAAATGCAGAAACACTTTTTAACATTTAGACTTAGGCCATTTCTTTCTGACCAGTGAGTCGATTCAGATCTTCCTGCAGACTCGTAACATCGTTTACACTTTCTATTCCTCTGTACAATTTGAGGTCATCAGCAAATAAAAGATATTCAGAATGGTTGAACATCTCACCAATATGATTAATGAACAAATTAAAAAGGAGAGGCCCACAGTGTGAACCCTGCGGGACACCTGAACATACCGATATGTTTCTTGAAATATGATTTAATATACGTATACACTGGTTACGTTCAGTCAAAAAACTCTTGATCCACCTAGTCACGCTCGTGCCGAATCCCAGGGCTTGAAGCTTTCCCACCAAAAGCTCATGATTAACCCTGTCAAACGCCTTCGAGAAATTAGTGTATACAGCATCAATCTGCATACCTCTCCCAAACGCGCCCAATAGATACTGCTCGTAACTTAGTAAGTTTGTGACTGTGGATCTTCCCCGAGAAAAGTCGCACTGCTCGTATCTCATAAAGTTTCTACAAATCCATGAAAGTTGATCCGTGACAAGCTTATTAAAGAGCTTCGGTATAGCCGACTGAATACAAATACCCCTGTAATTGGTTATATCCTCACGATTTCCCGATTTATAAATGGGTGTCAAAAAGCTAGTCTTCTAATATTGCGGAAAAATGCAGGAGTCCAACGACAAACAGAAGATATAGTGTAGTGGTCTGCTCAGGGAAAACACACAGTGTCTCAGGAATACTAATGGAATCCCATCTGCGCCATGAGAATAACTCATCTTAAGCTGATTAATGCCTTCAAATACTTCGGCCAATGAGACCCTCACAATGTTCACGTCCAGTACGTTATCAATATTACAGGCTGAAAAGTCACAGTTCTCTCTCACATAACTAGCCGAAAAATGACGCGCGAACAAATCCACGATGCCATTGCCATCATTAGCAAGTGAATGAATCCATCAAAAACACCTTCTGGAATTGTTAACGTGTCTCCAAAAAAACTCAGGGTTGACTCTTAAGTCATTGTCAACTCTAGACAAATATTTTTTATAAATACACTGCGCCGCAAAATTAACGCATAATTTTAAAAATCGAAAAATCGACTTTATGAAATTTTTTAAAGCGACGCCAATGGTTCTTAATCAGGTCTTTATGATATATTTAAAATGTAGAAGTATGGAGTAGATAAAAAGCAGTATTTGTTTACAATACAGAACAAATGGTAAATAAACAAAATTCCATAAAATTGCAATTTGGCCTATGTGTGTTAAATTTGCTTCTACGCTTGTATTGGCAACGTTCAACGTTTGTAGTGTTAAAATGGCCCAAAATGCCCGTGAAAATAGGAATCTTTCACCTGAGGAATGTGCTGTTGCCATAGCGCTTGTAGAAGAAGGCTTGTCCCAAGTTCAAGTGGCACTTCATCTTGGAGTGACACAATCTACTGTGTCCAGGATACTGGAACGATTTCGGGAGACCAACAGCAATCAAAGAAGACCTGGACAAGGTCGCCATAGGGTGACAACAAATAATCAAGACCGATTTTTGAGATACGAACTCGGTTTGTTACGACCACTAGAAACCTGATTTTAAGTATGCCTAGAAGATATGAAGCAGTAATCAGGGCAAGAGGAGGCAATACACGTTATTGATTTATTTTTTCTATTGTAATATCATTTATTTTTTTAACAATTTCTAAAATAAAATTTTTGTGTAATTGTCATTTTTTCAATATTGTTAGAAAATACTGCTTTTTATCTACTCGATATTTACACCGAGTCTAGAAAAAACATTGAAAAGATATCATAGACACAATTTAAATCCATTGGCGTCGCTAAAAAAAAAAAATATATAAAATCAATTTTTAAAATTATGCGTTAATTTTGCGGCGCAGTTTATATATCATATTTAATGATCCTCACACTTAAGTTTTGTAAAAAAGTAAAACACTGCCTAAATTTCAACTGAATTTTTATTTTTAATGCCATAACATGTTTCGCTGTACGATAGTTTCTTCGGATGGTTTGTTACAAAATGATGTATTAAATTACTGGTTAACAATTTATGGCAGGTACTAAAATAATTTAATTAAAATAGATTTAATAATCGTGAATTATTTAGGTCTAATTGTTCATTTATTTATTCATCATTACTAAATTCATTTTAATTAAATCATTTTAGTACCTGCCATAAATTGTTAACCAACCATTTACTATAGTACAGTCTGTCAAGTAAGAACGTGTCCGTGATAATTTATTTTTGGTAAATATGATTCTAGCGCTTCAACAAAAAATCGTGTCATTGTTTTCATCGAGGAGCGGCAAGATTAAGAAAATCGGGTTTGAATGTGTCCGATGAGATCACTCGACAACATCTTCATGCTCATGATGTTAAATTCCGAAGCACGTTAGAGAAACCTTTGCTGGGGGAAAATCACGTCACGAAGCGGTCTGCTTCGGCCCATGATAAGATATTAGCGTGGCCTTACCAATCGCCGGACGCCAACCCTATTGAAAATGTTTGGTCCCTTGTAAAGAGAAAGCTCAGAGAAAAGACTCTGAGGACTCCGACTCAGCTGTCTCGCGAGATTCGAAAAATTCGCAGAGTATGCAGAAAATCTAGTCGACAGCATGCTTCGGAGGCGATTCTTGATGCAGGAGGCAATTGGACAAGTTACTAAGGTAACTGCGCCGTTGTTAGTACACCAAACGATAGGAACAGTCACGGTCTTACTTGACAGACTGTCGTACAGCGAAACATGTCATGGTGTTAAAAATAAATTGAGCGGAAATTTAAGTAGCGTTTTAATGTTTAACAAAACCTTAGTTATGGATTTCCACCAAATATCGGCTGAATCAATGCAAATCCTCACCCTCTTCCTTTGTTAGCATTGAAAATAACGAAAAAATAATGTAATTTTGCAACTCTGGGGCTCAAAAAACCCTGAGAAAGACCTACAATACAACAAATTCCAAATCTCCTTTCTAACTCCCTTCTCCACCACTTATACGTTGCATAATTATTTATAGTAAATAAATAATTCTTCTTAAAATTTGTTCCTTATGGCAACCGAAAATCCGGAAAATAATCCTGTAATATTATTAAAATGTACCATATTTGACCACTACTTCTTTTACATCTTTCTTCGATTAAAATTGGAAGTAATGTACAAATAAATTAATTTTTAGCTACCTCGACTTCAAAAACCCTAACAAAGACTTATAACATCATATATAAGAAGTAAATTTGTATTCAAGGTTACCTAGCTTTCAAGAGGCAAGGAGACAAATTAATACCAAAGGTGTTTTTGAAAGAGAAAAAGGAACTAATACTGAACGCAAAGCTAGAGAGCGAGTCAATCGGCAACCAGGAGCGGCGTCTTTTGACGAAAAGAACTGTCTCGTGTTAGTATTCTAAAAGCTCCTCAACACGGTAACCCCAAAATTGATAACCTAGGAAGAGCGAAGAGAGGTGGAGAACCTTTTTAGACATTGGGGCTTACACTCAATTTAAAAACCGATGACCGAGAGGAAAAATTTTTGATAAAAAAGAATCCTCCTACGTTTTTGATCGCTTGTGATTTATACATATTTTTTAAACCTAGCTGTACCTAATTGTGTAGCAAACAAAATATTGTTAGAAAGCTTGATCCTTGCATTAAAAGTATAAGGGCTCCAAAGTAGTGATTCGGGGCTAGTAATTACTAGAATTGATCGTATATTCCAGTGACTTCGTTCTTATTTTCCTTTTACATTTTTTTTGTGGACACTACACACAATACCGGAATATTCTTACATAGCTACAGAAACGGCATGTGTTTGGAATTAGCGTTTCACTTTGTTTCTCAGTTTTTAAAAGCTTTTCTGTGTGATTTTTGACGAGTGTGGCACGTATTAGTCCAGTATGTATGCCTACCATACATAAGTCTGGAATGAATCAAGGAGACCACACCAGTACGACACTTCTGGTAAAAGTATTTATGGATGCTTTGAAGAAGTAAGGTTTTTGTTGAGCTCTGGGAGCGACAATTAGGCGAATGTCTCTTTTCGAGATAGAATCAAATGCGGAGTTTGAGCCCATAACTCCAAACATGAGAGCAGTGAAATGTCAACAAATAACATATAAGCTGTTTTGGAATATTTTGAATTAGAATTTGAAATTATTTGGCATATGCAAATTTGAAAGTTGTTGGTTCAAAATTGATGGAGTAATGTCTCGAAAAATCTTTATTGGAAAGGGAATTTTTTTTTATGTTAACAGTATTGTTTTTTTTAGGTTGCGCATTATTTCCCTCCTTAAATACTACTCATCCTCTCTGTTCCGGCCACACGCCAAAATTTCTTTAAACCTAACTAATTCCCACCGAACAAACATAAACCACCCTCCAAATTCAATCCCTAAAAGAATCAGCAACCTAATTACATCATACAAATTTCGCCAACCAAAATACGAATACCCCCTTTTCTCCACCTTCCCACCATGGCTCTCTCCACAACCAAGTGTAAATCTAACCATGAGACAATACAACAAGACTCAGTTTTCCAATGCAACGCTTAGTAAACTATTGCTGGAAACAATCTCTAAAAATTATCTTAACCACACACAAATCTTTACAGACGGCTCAAAGTCCGATAACGGGGTTGGCGCTGCATTTATCTCGCACCACTTCACAAAAATGTTTAAACTCCCAAAACACGCTACCATTTTTTCAGCCGAACTACTAGCCCTAAAAGAAGCTATCAAATACTCGCTAATAACTCCCTACAAGAAACCAATTCTCATAATCTCAGACTCTCTCTGCCCCTTATCGGCCATCAGTTCAAGAAACTTAGATTACAACTATATCACTTATACACTGCATTACTGAAACGCAGATCCATCACACTACTCTGGGCCCCTAGTCATATCGGCAATAAAGGTAATGACAGAGCAGACCATTTTGCAAAACGTGCCATCGAGTGGGGCATTCCAATCATGGCAAAAAATCATTACTCGGACTTCAACAAGTATCTTAGTTCCTTCCACAAAACACTGTTTTAACTAGACTGGGATTTACAAGATCCTAATAACAAGCTATGGTCCATTAAGCCTGAAGTCTACCCTCCACTCGACTCTACCAACATGGGAAGAAAGGACAACGTGCACAGAAGAAGACTAACTATAGGTCATACACACGCCACCCACTCCCATCTCATGAACAGGGAGCCATCTCCTATATGCACAGGCTGCCACGCCCCCCTAACTGTCCTACATATATTTGAGACTGCGCATTACAAGAGTATGAGAGACAAACACAACATCCCTTCAAAGCTAAAACGTGTTATAGATTCCTACGAACAGATCAAAGGCAACATCAACAATGTCCTCCAAGAAATTCATTTTAAAGTTTAAAATATAAATCACAATACTCTGTGGGGCGCTAAATGACCTCTGTAGTCGATGCGCCCGGACTCAATAACATCATCATCATCTTCTTTATTTATCTGCAAATACAATATTAATTTTGCAAAAAATATAGGGAGCGGTTTTTCCATTTTAAATTTAGATTTCCAATAGAATGCCTACCATATTTTGTAGTAGACCAAAGGTTCCCAACCTTTTCTGGACCATGGCCCCCTTTAGAAGAAAAAAAAAATTCCAACACCTCCTATAATACTTAGTTAATTATACCAAATATTAAAATATTGTTGCGTATTATCTATACCTAATTTAGCTGTCTGTCTATCTATTAAGAAATACAAAGCAGAAAGGAAAGAATTAAAAATTTCTGTTCTCTTGCCTACAATCCAGGGTAGAGAGCTGGTATTGACTTTTTTTTTTTTTTTTTTTTTTTATTGGTCTAGCACACGTGCTGCAGGAAAGTCCCTAAAGCGCTCCAGGAGCGGCACGAGTGCGGAAAAAGCGATTCACGTTGTTCTTGAATCGCTGTAAATTGTACTCGGTGGGAAACACAGTGCTGGGCAAATTATTCCAAAGGGATGACGTTCTCCATATAAAAGATTGCTTGAAAAGCGTTGTACGCGGAGTAACAAGCTGAACCTCATACGGATGCGAAGCACCAGCGCGACGTGTATTTCTAACATGCACCGCTTTGAGAGGAATTAAGCGGGCTACATCCTTCGAACACTTTCCATGAAAATACTTGTAGAACAGACTCAAGTCGCCAACCGTTCTTCGATGTTCCAGCGAATCAAGGCCGCCGGTCAATTCCGGGTCCCCAATCAGACGGACCGCTCTTCTCTGAACAGAATCCAACAAATGCAGTGTATGTTTGGGAGCGGAGCCCCAAACGTGGGAGCAGTATTCCATAGTTGGTCGAATTTGGGCTTTGTAAAGAATTAACAGTTGTTGTGGGGTGTAAAGCTTTCTGGTTCTAAATAATATTCCCAACTTTTGAGAAGCTCTCCTTGCTATGCCTGCAACATGTTCATGCCAAGACATATTTGCTCCCAAACTAACGCCCAACAAATTGAGCGACGATGCTAGGGGAATGGAGTGCCCCGACATAACTATGTCGGGTTCAGCAACGTTAACTTTTTTAGAAAAAACTGCCGCTTGGGTTTTTGTAGCGTTAAATTCCACTTGGTTACTGTCACCCCAAGATAGAATTTCTTCCAGGTCTTTGTTGAGTTGAACGACCTCCTGCTGTCTGCGGATATTCGCCTGAGCAGCCGATGTCCGAGCGTTCAAGGTGAATGAAGAGACAAGCGTACTGTCATCTGCAAAGCTATAGATTGGATTCCCGGTCTTTTCCAACAGATCGTTAATGTAAATGAGAAAGAGAGTAGGAGACAGTATGGAGCCCTGGGGCACACCAGCGATGATAGTGAGGGTGTTAGAAAGAAATCCGTCGACCACCACTCGTAAAGAACGCTCTCTGAGGAAACATGAGAGCCACAAACAGAACCTTTCAGACATACCATAAGAGCGCAACTTAGCCAACAGTCCATCGTGCCAAACACGGTCGAATGCCTTGGATATGTCAAGAGCAACCGCTCGAGATTCTCCAAAGTGTTCAATTGCGTTGTTCCAAACATGGGTTACAAAAGTCAGAAGATCTCCTGTTGATCTATGTTTACGAAAACCATATTGGTGATCGCTAATAATATTGAATCGTTCAAGATATTTTAGAAGATGCTCATTGATAACCTTTTCCATGACTTTCGATATTATTGAAAGCAGTGCAACTGGTCGGAAGTTATTTGGCAAGGTCTTCTTACCTTTTTTAGGTATCGGCTGAACCGTGGCGCATTTCCAGCAGGACGGAAATATTCCCTTTCTGTAGGATAGGTTAAAAAGTCTACAGAAAACTGGTGTTAGTTCCCTTGCACAGTTTTTGAGAACTATGGCAGGTATTCCGTCAGCGCCAGCCTTCTTGGTGTCTAGCTTCATTAAAATACGCTTTATGATGCGCTGTCTGAAGACAACATCGGGCATCCTTGACTGCAATATGGGAATAGTAGGTGGTGTTTTTCCTTGGAAATCGACAGTAGAATGTGAAGCAAAAAGTTCAGCCAACAAGTTCGCTCCCTCAACAGGTGTGGTTGCAATGGAATTATCTGGCCGTGTGAGTGGTGGTATGGTGGATTTGGTAAAATTTTGACTAACTGCCTTAGCGACTGCCCAAAAGGACCTGGAATTGTTGGGACAAGCGAGAAGTTTGTTTCTAATTCGTTGATTGTGTGTGTGTTGATTTGAAGCCAGAACTCTTGGTATCCATTTCTGAATTTTACTTTTAGTTCAGTTACTTCGTTAGTTGCGAGTTCTACGAGTTCCTCTTCTAAATTTGATGATTCTGCTGTATCTGCGAAAGGATCTAAAACTCAACTTGGTATTCATGTTTAAAATATCCTGAAATCGCTCCGTAAAATCAGCATAAAGAATGCCCAAGTGTTGGCAGTAAGTAAGTAAATCTTCCTATTTTGTAGAAACTGCTGATAATATGGGAAAGCGGCTGTAATTCACCTCTACCTACCTAGATTTTGTTTGAACAGAAGACGTTTTTGTACAAAAGCAGCTATGACGTTTTTTGTTTTAATTAAATTCACCTTATCACCTTGCAATTGTAAATTGACTTCATTAAATATTTTAAACAGGTCTGTCAAGTGATGTCATTTTTGGATGTAATCAGGTTTTCGCGCAATTTCTCGTCTCTGTTTTCAAGGAAGTCCAGTACTGAGTCGAATAGATTGAAAAAAAAACGATTCAGACGAATACCTTTTGAGAGCCTTCTGTGTGCAGCAGCAAGGATTGTAATCTTCATCATTTTCACTACACAGTTGGCCAAATAATCTGTCATGCAATGAATTGCTTCTAATCTTATTGATTGCTCTAATAACGTAATGAAGCGACGTATGCAGGCCTTCATTCTGATTTTTTGCAACCAAATGCTGACGATGAATAACACAATGTACAACGAGTACATTTGGTACTGCTTGTTTGAAATGCGCTATGAAACCCTTATAATGCCCGTCATTGCTGGAGCACCATCAGTAGCACCTGACAAAATATTATGAATAGGAATTTCTTTATCTTGAAAAAACTTGTTCATGATATTAAATATCGATTCTCCCTTTGCATAAGATTCCAAATTTTTAGTAAATAATAACACCTGACAAATTTTTTCTTCTTTTATGAATCGAGCGTATGATAAAAGTAGTGCTTCGTTATTTGGTAGAGCTGATTCATCAAGTTGAATGGAAAATTTGCAAGTCTTTAAGTAATCGCATAATGATATTTCAATTTATATATAATATTATAATTATATATAATATATATAATTTATTAGCCACTTCAACTATTTTTTTTTACCGATTGTGTAAGGTTTTCCCGCTTTTGAAACTAATATGAGGCTCGTAGTCCATCATCTTCTTGTTTAGAAGACGACACAAAAAGGTTTGATATAGTTGGCTGTTTTAAATATTTCTTTTCCAGTCCTTGAAAATAGGATAAATCTTTGTCATTTTTATCAGCATGTATTTTATTCAAATGCTCTTGTTGCATAGAGGGCTTCATGGCTTCATTTGATAAAACTTTTTGGCAAATTAAACACATAGGTAATGATTGGTTTGTAGGAGAGTGCGTAAATCCATATTTCAAATACTCAATACTGTACTGACGGCATTTCTTCTTAGATTCAGATATTTTGAAATACAAATTTGCTACAGTTTAAATAAACTTTTCAACAGATTTTTAGATAGTTATAAGAATAATGGCTATAATTACTTCTATCACTTTTTAAAAAACATACATATGTTCTCTGGCCAAGTTATACGGTAACATAAGGAATAAGCAGTGACGATAATAGTGAATCAAGTCGGAAAAATGTTTGCCGCTAGCGCGTTCTCTTGCAATACACTACCTAAACCATTAAATATGGAACAATATCATGTAACAAAGAATATCTATATTATATATAAAATGCAACATCTCTCTGTCTTTCTGTCCGTTAGTGCGCTTATCATCGAGAACTACTTATCCGATTCACGTGTTTTTTTTTTAAATTCATACATTCGTTCTCTGGACAGGTTATCTATAATCTTCTATAATATATAAAACGCGTATCTCTGTCTATGTGTCTGTCTGTCTGTCTGTCCGTTAGTGTGCTTATGGAGAACTGGAGAACTATATATCCGATTTACGTGTTTTTTTTTTTTTTTAATTGATATATAATAATAATAATAATCTATATAATATATATAAAACGCAACGTCTCTCCGTTTGTCTGTCTGTCCGTTATTGTGCTTTCCATTCGAGAACCACTTATCTGATTTACGTGTTTTTTTTAATTCTTAACTTAATATTTATCAAAAAAAATCTATAATATATATAAAATGCAACGTTTGCCTGTCTGTCCGTTTCTGCGCTTAGCACTCAAGAACCACTTTTTTTTTATAAAATATATATATATATATATATATATATATATATATATATATATATATATATATATATATATATATATATATATATATATATATATATATATATATCTATATATATATATATATATATATATATATATATATATATATATATATATATATATATATATATATATATATACAGTCCCTGGCCAAATTATTAGACGCACTGTATTTTTTTTAGTAATTTTATGTGTCTTAAGAGTTTTTATGCAATAATGGTATATTTAAACTACAATATTATTGATTTTTATTTAAAAGAATTGTTGTAGACTACATATTTGTATTTATTTTTAACATATGGCAACACTGTGTTGACAAAGTGATACATGAACGTAAACAAGTACAAACCTGTATTATTCGCGATCGGAATCGCGTCAGGTACGGACGTGTTTCTGTGGCTTTATGGACTGTGATTGTTTGTTTAACAGTTTTATACTACTCAGTTATTAGTTTATTTTGTATGCAGTGTTTTAAAAAAGTAACTGGACTATTTTCATTATGGGTAGAAAAGGTGATCTTTCACCACGTAAAAAAGCTGGAGTGAAGGCCCTTGTGATTGCGAAAACATTTACAAACCGAGAAATATCACGAAGATTGGAGGTTTCTGAAGCTAGTGTACGACGCATAAAAAAGAAAATTGAGTCAGGGAAGGAATTAAGCCCGAAAAGAAAGAAAAGATGCGGTAGAAAACCAATTTTCATTCCACAGTCAGAGAGATGTTTGAAGAAAATTTGTGTAGAAAACAGATTTGCTACCACAAAGGTAATAAAATCACAACTTCAGGATGCTAGCGTAAATGCTTCTGAGCGCACTGTTCGAAGAAAATTGAAAGAATTAGATTTTAAGGCCTGTCGCCCCGCCAGGAAGCCCAAGTTAACAGCTGCAATGAAAGCAAAGCACCTGAAGTGGGCCAAACAATGGCAAGACAAAGATGTGGACTTTTGGAGATCGGTAAGATACAGCAATTTAATCAATAATTGATACATTATTATCATTTTCAGTTAAATAAAGCAAATAAACATGGAAGTTTATATATTTTTCCTATTTTTGACAGATCTGCTTCAGTGACGAAAGCACATTCGAAATTTTGCAGAATAAAGCTCAGTATGTGCGTCGTCGTCATGGAGAAAAGTTTCATCCTGATTGTGTCGTCCCGACGGTTAAACATCCCACCAAAGTGATGATTTGGTCAGTCATCAGCGGCAAGGGCACTGGACGTCTGTACGTCGTCAAAGGAATAATGAGGCAAGATCAGTACAAAGAAGTATTACAAAATCGGTTGATTCCGCAGCTCAGAGAATGGTTTCCAAATGGGGAACCATTCACTTTCATGCAAGATGGAGCTCCCTGCCACACTGCTCGGTCTGTTAAAGCTTTTTTGGCAGAAAAAAATATCCCTCTGT